>OZ026846.1:10921314-11057113 GCA_964023205.1 Lutraria lutraria | reverse complement strand
AGATAGTTTCAGTTGTTGTTGAGATAGTTTCAGTTGTTGTTGAGATAGTTTCAGTTGTTGTTGAGATAGTTTCAGTTGTTGTTTTGTTGTTGATGCTGCTATTGTTTTTTTTATTTGTCGCCCATCTTCATCTCAATTAAGTTTAGATCCGACAGATAGCGAATTAAGAGCAAAATTCACTAATGGTTTATGAAACCTTATGTTGCTGTAGAACTTCTAATGTCGTCATTCCATTTTACCTCGTTCGTCCATCTGCTCAGAAATATAATGTTTTATAATTACTGAAACATTTCGTCTCAATTACTGACCAAAGAACTGTCGTGCAATACTTAAAAGTACATTAGATAAAGATAGTACGGAGAAGTTCAAGAGCCGTTATACTAGTTGTACAATAATTCTAGAAATCAGGTTTGATCTGGCGAACAGCCTCGGATGTTTTGAAAAATTTAATACAACCGAGTGTTGTAGCGGCTGGGCCGAAGCTGTTTCGATGCGCAATGCTTCGTATTGGTTCTATGTGTAGCAATACTTTGTATATAGTACTTGTTTTTAGAAATTGGCTGTAATATTAACATTCCGATTAGCTCAGTTGGTCGAACAGCTGACTTGTAAGCAGGAGGTCGACGATTCGAGCCCCGGCATCGGATACATTATCTTCCTCCTCCTATTACATTTGGTGCCGTGAGTGTGTGACTAGCCATGGAATCCTAGGGCTAGGATGAAGCAAAGGTTGTGTTAGTCTAAAGATCCTGTGGTTGTCGTGATGAATTACTTTGAATAAAAAGGAATGATTATACATTATTCCCCCAAGAACATCTCTACCTATTACATGAGAATGTTAATCTTGTGTTGCTTTGGTTTGGTCGAGGTTGCAACACTAGTATACTGTTAGTGTTATCCACACATTATTGTCCCACTATACGACAATGATAAAGTATGTTTTCTACTTTCAGTGTCCAGTGTGGTCCAGTGTTGAGAACAAGAGTGAAGGAAAGATGTACGGTCTCTTGTTAGAGAGTGTACAGTATTATATAATACAAGATGTTGGTGAAACAATGTGGAACAGGATTTTGGAACATGCAGGTATAACGTATCATAGAACGCAATGAAATATAATTATTTCAATTTTAGAAATGTCAGTCCTGTGCCAACGCAACAGTGCATTTGATTAAAGAAAAACACGATTTTAAAACTTAGAAGTTTTAAAACAACAAAACACATTTCTCACTAACGTAATAAGCTATAGCCAATATCTATATTTACTAAAGCACGTTCATTTTAATTTTAATGGTAACCACGCTATAAATTTGTTTTCTTTTCTTTCACTGGGATCTAATATCCCAACAACAACCAATGTCATTTTAACATTCACTGCTGTATTGGTGGAGGAAGAACCCAGGCGTTCACCTGGATAGAACCATCGACCTTCTATTAGCTAGATTGTCTGGTCCCGCATGAAGTACAAACTCACATGTACAGCTGTGGTTGATAGTGATAACTACTCAGAAACCATTACATCTCGGCCATAGAGGTCCTCTGCTGCTTCTTTAGTTAACATAAGTTGGCTAATGATACATGCATATCGACATAAGACATTTCATATAATTGCCAACATTAATTTTGAAATACCCCTGAACGAAGTTTGAGACGGGGTATATTGGAGTCACTCTGTCAGTCGGTCGGTCCGCACACTAGTTCACAAGTTTGTGGAGCGAACTACTTCCACGACATACCTTTCCGTTAAGCGATTGCAATGAAATCTTAAATATGCCATCATGATGAAGTGTAGATGTGCGATACATAATTTCTATGCCCAGTGATTCACACTTTCCAGAGTTATGTGCCCCTGAACTTAGCCATTAAGTGAACTATCGCATTTTAGTGGCAGCGGGGTATTATATAAGTCACTTCTGTTGCGAAGTTCTAGTTCTGACCAAATATCATGTTGGCCATATATTAAAATGTATGAAAAAAATGGGTATTCGATAATGACAAAGACTAAACTTGTTCACCATTCATACACATGCTTAAATCTATTTACCCATTTATACACAATTTCCTTAATGAACTGTTTTAATTCATGTCTCCTTGTAAACTACAGAATACCATAAATAAATTTATAAACATTGTCCTATTTTTTCAGGATTTAAAAACCTTGTATTTACAACACACAGCACGTACAAAGATGAAATAATGACTTTATTAGCCGAAAGTTGTTGTCACGTGACGAAAACAAAAGATTTCAACCAATGGATGACGTTCTTTGGCACGTGTTTCGTTGATTTCTGCACTAGTTACGGATACGATAAATTGTTACGTTTGACAGGACGATATTATAGAGACTTTTTACACGGAATAGATAATATTCACGAAGTGATTCGATTCAGTTATCCGAGATTACAAAGTCCATCATTCCTTGTTTTGAGCGAGGACCCAAAGGGGTGTGTCTTACTCTACCAATCAAAACGCCGTGGATTTAAATATTACGTTATAGGTCAATTACAACAAATTGCTCGGAGATTTTACGATGTTTCAGTGGATATAACTGTTATTGAGGAAGAATTTATTGACAGAAAGTGTCATGTGAAATTTAGATTGGATTTTGATAATTCTGTTTATAAACCAAAGAATTGTGCTTCGTTGATCTCAGGGAAATCAAACCTCTCCAGTATTACGGGTGATACATTCCTTAAAGTAAGTATAAAACATTGTCTAAATGCTTGTCCCATTTTCTTATCCAGTCAGTCAATAGTCATTAATTAAATATCGATTTCGGAGCTCAATACAAAAAATGTCCGATCAGGTGAGAAATGATGACTTAATTGGTTCGACATAGACGGTCACTTTATGGTTCGATATAGATGGTCACTTTACAGTTGAAAATCTATAGAGTATAGAGTACCTCGTGAACTGTAGAACCATATGACCAGATTCATGAGATTCATGAAACATCAACGGCTTGTATTTTTGATGGAGTAGATGATCACTTTAGTTTCGGGATCAGTTAAGTCAAAATAACAATTAAATTCGTTTGATCTGAAACTTCGCACATCCTGATAAAAAATGTTACATAGGCCACATTCTAGTATTGAATTGCCGGATGCGATTTTGCGCCGTACAAACAGACTAATTATATAAATCCAGCGTAACGACTTAGTACACACACAGCGCATGCTCAGAGGCGGAGCTCTAAGATAGTGAGAGCGCATATCTGGGTGTTTTTCGTAATAAGAAAGCTTCAGTCGCTACGTCTGCTTTTAGCTTTCTTATATACGAAGAACACGCACATAATTATGTTATATAACCTATACATTTTTGTCCTCATAGATAAGCAAAATTCAACCCTGTGATTTTATATTCAATTACATGTAGTTTATGCTTTAGTTCATTTTCATATCTGAGTGCTGTTTTTTGAAACATTAGATTTTCTTTGAATCTTTCGTAGATATCTATGTTATTATGGCACTCCGCAGTCAATGACGTAATTGAACAAGGAGAGCAAAAAACTAAATTAAAGAAATGAAATTTAATTAAATGTCTTATCTGATACACTGACATTCTGGGGAGTTTCGGTAAGCTCAAATCCCACGCGGTTGGGTCATTTTCTTATAGAGTGGTGTTTGGCTAAAAAGAATTACATGAAGAAAGCGGAGATTACTTGAAAGGTGTATTCGAAAATGAGATCCTATACGGGCACTTGAATTGTTTCTTCTGTTGTCTGATATAAAATTGCATTAGTTAAACCTGTAATGGTATGTTTTATTTGATAAGTGATAATCAGAATGAAACAGGTATCAAACTTCAACATACCGAAGAATTGAATTAACAAACAATACAAGTGAAGGTTGATTAGACTATGGAGACTCAGTATCTACACTTGTTGCTGGTGTTAAGTTAAGCCATTGGTTTGCTACTCATGTATCCTTTGTAAGGTTTGTTTTGTAGATATTTGCGACTGTGTTTCTTCTGCAGTTTTAGAAACGTAGTGCATTTTATCTTTAATATTTGAGATCTACATACTAGTATACATGTATTGTAAAACATACGTCAGGGATATTGCTCTTTGAGTGCTTTAATGAATATGATTGGTGATTATTCCTAATTGTGTTGGTTAATGATCCCGAAATTATCAGTTGTTCTGTCAGTATC
The DNA here is from genome assembly GCA_964023205.1 of Lutraria lutraria. NCBI lineage: Eukaryota > Metazoa > Mollusca > Bivalvia > Venerida > Mactridae > Lutraria > Lutraria lutraria. Next base: position 11,052,964 of record OZ026846.1, on the reverse strand, counting down.
GTTATTAACTTAATACAAAATTCTTAATTTGTCAATCCTTAAGTGTTTGATAAAATTTTAACAATTAAACAGTAAGTGCTGTTTAATCTGAGTTTATAAGTTGTATATCTAAAATCAGTCCAAAAGCGATGTTTTAGATGTCGGCGTATTGATGAAAGCTATCATCTTGTAAATATATTCATCTCTCATGGATGCTGCAGATACATTAATCTATCTCGGTGCTAATGAACACACGTTTCCAGTCTGCATGATATAGGCGGGAACCTTTACGCCAATCAAAACAATACCATCTTTATGGTTGCAGACAAGTGAAGCTTAACTGTCGTAATGTTTCTCTTATATTTCTGTTTTAAGTGAAGTATATTCGTCATCATCCTAACAGATAATGCACTGTGATTGAAACTTCTTAGTGTGTGAAGTGTTTTTTACTGTTTACAAAACAAACAATTATACAAAACTCGATACGATAGTATTCATTCATTAAATCAGGGAAGATGCATACCTTATCTTATGGAATGTTAAATGGTCTCACGGAATAAATGTTGTATATAAACATATGAAAAAGGTGCATGTGCGGCTTTAATGTCCTGATAATTTGATTCATGGTAGTGAATGACTGTATTTTAAATGGTTCGGCGTAAAGTACAAATTATTTACAAACGGTGGCGTGAATATAACACGTCGTTTTATTAACTAACGGTGCCATAAGAATAACACGTCGTTTTATTTACTAACGGTGCCGTAAGAATAACACGTCATTTTATTTACTAACGGTGTCGTAAGAATAAGACGTCGTTTTATTTACAAACGGTGGCGTGAGAATAAAACGTCGTTTTATTAACTAACGGTAATTGAGAATAACACGTCGTTTTATTTTCTTCCGGTGTCGTAAGAATAACACTGTATTTTAAATGGTTCGGCGTAAAGTACAAATTATTTACAAACGGTGGCGTGAATATAACTCGTCGTTTTATTAACTAACTGTGCCGTAAGAATAACACGTCGTTTTATTTACTAACGGTGTCGTAAGAATAATACGTCCTTTTATTTAGAAACGGCGGCGTGAGAATAACACGTCGTTTTATTTACTACCGGTGTCGTAAGAATATTTAAGACAAAGATAACATCTACGCAGAGAGAAAAAGTACGAATTGACTTGGGGACGAATCAGATGAAAAATCGATGTACTGTAGTTCAATAATTTTATATCACCATATAAGACAGCATCTTGCCCTTATTTACAGGTGACCTTTATTCGGAGGTGGACCCTAATACAGGTTTGACGTTAGTTCGTTATCAAATATCCCTTTACGATGCCGTCAGACTACTAGATATCTGATCTCGATTTCGGAGTATCTGTCCTTGACTTACATTATATCACTTCAAGGGTAGATAATTCACAATCAAGGACAGCATGTCTGTTACTTAATTCGCCTTCGAATAGCAAGTGAACGTGCGTCAATGAATGCACAAAGTATTAAAATGATAGACGCTCATTATAACATGTTTTCCTCAACTGAAACTTAAAGGAAACATTACGCAGATCTACTACCAAGTTTAACAAATTTCACAATCTATATGGCGGATTTATTAAGAATGCGTTTACTTCTCTATCGGGTATGAAGTTAATGCAGCAAAAACAAACTGTACTCTTATGAATAACCATTAACATACAGAATTCTGTAAATCACCTGTACCTACGATTTCTCATAAACATAAACAATTTCTTTTAAGTGTTGATAGCTACTAAAATCCGTGCCCATTTATCTAGATAGCACAAACAAATCATAAAATCAACAAAAAAAATGTTGAAGAAAACCAGGCCTGTGATTTAAATGCATAAACGATCAGTGAAACATTAAGTGTAGAGTTACTAGGACAGCTCTTCTTAAAATGCCGTTTTATTGACAAAAACGACAAAAATATGCAAATTCTGTTTTAAACCAGATTTGCCAAGGTTATTAGGATATAATGAGACTGATCAATGTCACACCATCAGTCAGTGGCATTAACCGATTTTCTAGCTTTAAGGTTGAAGACGCCGGTGTTCTAACGACACACCATCAGACAGTGGCATTATACGATTTTTCAGCTTTAAGGTTGAAGACGCCTGTGTTCTAACGACACACCACCAGACAGTGGCATTAACCGATTTTCTAGCTTTAAGGTTGAAGACGCCGGTGTTCTAACGACACACCATCAGACAGTGGCATTAACCGATTTTCTAGCTTTAAGGTTGAAGACGCCGGTGTTCTAACGACACACTATCAGCCAGTGGCATTATACGATTTTTCAGCTTTAAGGTTGAAGACGCCGGTGTTCTAAATAGTGTTTCCGGTTGCCCAGCTGACCCTATAATGTGTACCTCGGACAAAGTAGGCATACCGCCATTTTGTTGTTGTTGTTCTGGGACTACTTTCCATCATTGGAATCCAACCTGTTTCTCTTTCAATGGAACCCATTTTATCTATCGCGAACGATAAACACGTTTGAAAGTCTGTAATTCTGAGAATGGTTCTTGAAAACGAGTACCTTGTTGGGAAAAGTAGTTACGATTAAGCCAAAACTAAAACTGGTACATGTATAATGGTAATATCTTTGGACAAAACGTACCTCAAAAGTACGAGAAATTTGCTGGTAAAAATTATTGCGACCAACCTTATTTATTGGGCACGGTAACCGGAAAAACGATTATATTAACATGAAAAGAAAGTGTGCTCTTAAAAAATATGTGCTCTTCTTCTATTTTGGATATAACATCAAAATATATATAGACTCAAAACGTATTTAGTATTCACACGTAAACAATGTTCTGATATTAATAGAATTTCAGTTAAAAGTAAAACATTGTGTAACCAATACAATCTTGTACATTTTTAATACCAAAGTTCTCTGTATTCTATTTCTATAAGTATATAAAAAATCAGTCTTACTAAGTGCACACTGTCTTTTCCGTGTGAATATAATATTATATTGATATTTTGTTGAAAAACAGAAAAATATTTTTTCTTTTGATATTGCATGCAAAGGGGTTTGCCAGGAAAAACATCCTAAAAAATATAATTATATGGGTTACATGGAAATTTTTGTTTAGGATTTTTTTTTCGTGACAAACCCCTTTGAATGCATGGTGACCTAATCTTTTCTTTATCAAACTAGATTGATACTGTGTTATTGCATCTTTTTACCATGAGATTTTATTAAAATTGAAGTTCTTTTTTCTTTTATCTTTGAACAATGGGTCCCTCTTTCACTCTTTAATGGAACTTTAAAGGAAAGAAAACTAAAAAGAATGTCATTGTTGTTTTTAAATCTCACGGTTAATCATTTTCTATCACAGAAACCTATAAAACTGATAAATGTTTCCAAAATATGTCCACTCCACTTTGAGAAAAAAATGGGGTGTTACGATCCTCGTTACTCAAATACGCCCCGATCTTCACTCTGCCTATTGACATACAAAATGATAACAACATGATGACAATTTAAACTACATTTTAACTACATGTTAGATACATAATTTTAATTGCGATTACTGTATTACGATGTATTTACGAATAGTTGAGTATGATTATAATCACCGTGTTTTGTGTGTTTTCAATGCTGTTATGTGATCCAAATACGTATAATTATATTTGGTATTTGATAATATGCTGTGAATATATAATTAACATTTAAATATCGAGGTTATAGTATTGTTAAACTTCGCCAATTGATCAAGGTCTAATTTCTGAAATTTCTGCTGTTCCTATATATATTATTTGCTTAAAAATCAAATTTAAGTATTATTATATGTAATTACAATTGGTCTAAATGTACTACTCGAGATTTGATTAGGATCACTCGCGGAATGACTTGTAGCGATTGCTTTATATTTCTAATACAGCTGTTGATTAGATTTGATTAAAATTTCGCTATTCAAGCATCATATGCCAGTGCAAAAACCGAAACAAATGATGTTCATTTTAGCATATGTTTGTATGTTCGAATACTCTCCGATCACGTAGACAAGGCCCGAAAAAAAGATTGGCGTTTCCGTTCCAACAATAAGAAGTAATAAGTCATGGATTGTCAGTGTACATGGTCGGACGGGTTGACGTTGGAATATGTTTTATTGTACAGTAAAGCCTGAGTTAATGGGCACTTCCGATTTAATGCCATGCTATGAATTTAAAAACAGTTTTTTATCATATAGAACAAAATTACTTCCGAATAAAGGACACTTGTCAATAAAGGTAACATTTTGTCTTTCCCAAGGGTGGCCTTTGTTCACAGGTTTGACTGTACAGTGTAATCTCTCCAAAGCAACACCCTTTTGAAAGAAGCAAAATAGTGTTGTTGTTGAGAGGTTGTTGCTCTAGACATACCCAACTTTCGCGGACATGCTGATTTGGAAAATCGATAAAAGATTTACATTAAACAAAGAAGGGGATTTTCACTATAATCGTCATAACTTTTATTCTATTTAGAATACGAAATTTGTACTCATCACAAAAGTTTAATTAATCTTTTATCTTTCTAATGGTGTATTTTTTATTATTTTTAAATTAGGTTAAATTAGTAGTTAAATCGTGCTGTGGAAAAAATCAATGCTGTTGTTAAAGGGAGGTTGTTGTCAAATGAGGGCCGCTTTCGAGAGGTTGTACTGTAGTTTGTCTGCTACAAATTAATGAACTAATGTTGGTTCTATTTTATTCTATTTCCAGGTGTTTCCTTTCTGCATTGTGTTCAACAGTGAACTAGATATACGTATGGTTGGGAGCAGTATGATGGCCTTATTAAAGGAAGATACTTTGATTGGATCTTTATTATGTGAAAAGTTTAATATACGCCGTCCACTCATACCCTGTGCGTGGTCTAAGGTACGTTAAGTATATCCGCGTGTTTCATTCAATGTAAATCTGACACAAGGTTAGCTTTTAAAAAAGCTAGTAGTCGCCTCGGTTCGACCTTTTTATCAGCACAGCTGTGGACCTCAATAGAACATTGTTGCGCAGAAATGGATACCAAATTATGTTTCGTGTGTGCTTTAAACGAAAAGACAAAATACTGATATGAATCTGTTGCAAATATGACTCAGTTGAGTTCAAGCGCAGTAAGCACTCACCGTGACTCCCGATTTGAACAGTACCTTCAGTGCTTTGATTTTATGACGTCTCTTGTCGTTTCAAAGGCATGTTTGTGTTACTTTACGAATAGTTACAAAACGGGGAAATATTAGGCTTTGTAGACCTGATTTATATTGGTTACTGTGCACATATGTCATATTTGGTCTCGGGCTTTTTACTTTTACTGTCGGTTTAAACTGAATTCCAGGTTGGTCCTAATTTTCGGAACATTCGGTGTTCTATGTGCATTCATGTTGTTGTTGTTTTTTTGGCAGTAAAGTGGTGCAGTCAACACACAGAATCTATACATGTTATATGCACCCTGGTTTTCACTCTTATATTGAAATAAAATGATAAATTACTTATTCAACCATCAGTGAAAATCGGAGAACGCAAAGCTCTTATTAAAAATAAATCACGTTTTTATTTCGACCGAGACACTTCCCGTCCATAGGGTTGCTTACAATCGGAACTCCTCGGCGTTTGTTTAGAGAAAATGCCTTGGACATGATAGGCACTTAGGCAGGCCGCCATGTTTTTGTTGTTGTAACGTGTAATGCCTTAAGTATTGAAAATATGCGTAAAAGCCGAAATTTGTAATGTTTCATATTTTCTCTTCTTTTGATTATGAGCGTGTCCCGTGGTCAAGAGCTTATGGTCTCTGACTATCAATCGCTAACCCTTTAACGCTTTGAGTACGAATCCTGGCTTATGCAAGGTCGGTAGTTCTATCCGGGTGTAGGCCTACGACCTTCCTCCATCGTTAAAATTTCTAAGCATTTTCTGATTTTATGCTAATTCCGTTTTTACGTTTTTTACCCAGATATTACAATTCAACCGGGTGATATTTGAACTGGAATACCTCTTTGATAATTCTTTAACGGACGACCAGGACACGGAGTTGATAACTGACACCAACCAGGCATCAGAGTCGCGACCCAGGATTTTATTGAGGGGACAAATGAAGTACCTGGATGATTGGAAAATGATTGCTTTTCTATGCACACCTTTGTAAGTACTTCTATTTTATCGTGTCACCTATGGTGACGTCATAAACCCGTGGTTGTTATTTCATTGTTGCTTCATTTGTTAGAAAACAATGTAATTGCGTAGAATGGTGACCTTGTATATACAAATTAATATGCATAAACATTTGAGCTGGATTTTTAATGCGCTAGCCTATAACCCTCTCATGAAAACTGGTTCCCATTGACTTGTCAGTGCAAAACCGTAGCGTTGCAACATGGAACCGGAACCAAAATGTGTAACCCTAGACTTTTACAGGAGGCGTATTTCTCAGTTACAGAAATGCCCGAATAGTTACGATTGAATTCTTACTTAACTACAAGGATTTAGTGATCTATAAAACAGACACGTGTGCTAATTAGGATACTAGCTATCATTACCATACTATTAACGGGCAGTGAAACCAACGTGTCCTAAATGGAGTCCAGGAAACGCTTGATTTTGACTTTTATAGTAATGTCATTTTTTCATTAATCATACGTCATTATATGGTTTTTAACATCTCCGTTTAACAATATTTGAGACGAGCACGATATCTTCTCATTCGTCCTTTGAACAAAAAGGAAACAGTCGAGCAATTTGCTACTTTTAAGTATTTAAGTGTTTAGATACTCCATTTAATGTTATTGATCTAGGTAATGAATCAAAGGTTCATAACTTATCTTGTTCTAAACTTAAAACGTAACTTCATCCGCCTGCACGTGCTCTCGCGCATTAAGAAATAATATGAAATAACTCGTTTATTCATGAAATCATAGAATTATAAAACAACCCATTTTGAAAATCTAATGAGAAATGCGGTTTAATTTTCTTGATAGTACATGTTATGCAAGTTAACATTTCAATGAATTTCTTTGATTGGTGAAGCAATTCCAAATCCCATTTTTGTGAAAACCGGAATTTTTAGAAAACCGGACTTTTAGCCCAGTCCGGAAGGTGTTCGGTTTAGAAGGGTTTTACTGTATTTGATCGGAGAGATTAGCAACTTCAGTTATTACCTAGTATGTAATATCTACTATCACTTTTCCCAAAAATGCCTGATTTAGTAACATATAAAACGTCTTTAAAGTCCCATAATCATATAAATGTATCGGTCGTAATAGTTTCTGTTTGTTCTATAACAGAGGAATCCGGTATGTTTTCCTCCGTACGTACTTAATAAGTTAATAACAAGAAAAAATGTTTCCAAAACCACTATCGTATTTTTTTCAATATCATTGAAAAAAATACTATTTATAGAACAGCTATGTTTTCCCGCAGTCATATTATGCACACGGCATGAAGTGACGTCACGCGCTCTATATATTTCAAGTTCACAAAAGCAAAATTCACAGCGAAATGAGTGTTTTTAGAAGAAAAAGAGCTTGTTTCGTCGGTAATAATTATCCTGCAATTGTTTTTTTTTATATAGCAAAAAGCTAATGGGGCTTTAATACCTACTGATATTACATGCATAAATTTTACATGTGTATGCATCATTTGATTTTTTAGTTTTACTTGTTACAGAATTTACGAAATACTGTCACACGTGATATTTTAAGTTGCCTATCTCTGTTATCTATGTCTCTGATTTGATATAAAGGATGGAACGAACTGACAATCTTAAATATTTTAGTTTCGCTATTTTGTTTTGATTTCTTATCTCTGTGCGTCAGGCTGTGGAATAACATCCTTCAAATTTCTTATACTTTTTGCCAAGCACACGATGAACACATGTGTAAAAGTGTAAGTGAATGTGTGTGCTAGTTCAAAATTGTACTAGCGACATTAACAATTTTACTAGCGGCATTGACTATAAAATGATAATAAATAAAATAAATACTTACCTGCACTACGTTCAGTGACCATGTTTCAGAAATTAACTATTTATGAGCCTAACATAAATAGTAGAGCTGCGAAGTGTGGACGTACACTTTACATGAACGATACAACCTCTCTAGAGCGGTCCTCTCTTGAGCAACAACTTCCCTTTAACAACAGCATTGTTTTCCCAACTGAATAATTTAACTATTAATCGAACCTCTCAAGAAAAACTACCCCTCAACAACAATATATTTTTTTACTACTCCCAAAGGGTGTTGCTTCGGGGAGGTTGCATTGTATGTTTTTTATACAATATTTATATAATATATTCAGAGTTTTATACGAGTACCGTAAGACACACATTAACAATAAATCACTTTCTATTTCACAGACTTAATAATCTTCAAGACCTCAGGAAAGCAGGTTTATTTATCAATGATTTGAATTCCTTCGATATGTCACGTGATATGGTCATGGCGGGTTGGCAACATGCGTCAAAATTGGAGCGTTCTATAGAAGAAGTAGGTAGACAAAAATGTTGAATATATTAATGTTAATACTCAGTTATTGTATATAAACGATACACAACGCATCAGTGCGATGCATAGAACATAGTTTATTGTTTCACATTATATATGCATGGCAATCGAGTAGTCTGTCAGATTACCATGTCTGCTTTAATGAGCCTTATAGAAAATTGCCTTCCATGTCGTCAGAAGATAAATCAAATGTCAATCACGTAATTGTTATAGTGTCAGTAGGTTTTGACTTCAATCTCCAGTATGATAATTACGTAATGGAAAAGCAGCATTTCCTATAGCACAGTGCAACATATTTTGTTCGTTGTATGTTTGTTTAAGTTGTATGCCCTTTTCAACAGACAGAGTCATATGAGGCGAACAGTCCACATAATCATTGTTCCTGGGAAGAAAGAGCCAGTACTAGACTCCAATACTAAGCAATTGCCTTCTTTCTCACATAAAGAGACATGGTCGGTACTCACAACCCTCTATCAGTGAGAGGTTACAGTGACCTTAACCACTCGACAACGGAAGCGGGTTTTAACAGTTGTAAGTGGATCTCTTTCGAGGTTGTAAACAGTTTATGCAAATAAGTTTTTTTTTTCTTGTAGCAAAGACATAATTCAGAGAAAATTACAGAGAATATGACGAAGTTTGAAGAATGGAAACAAAAAAGCGACAATTTATTATATGCCATGATACCAAAGTCTGTAGCAAGTAAACTGAAAACTGGACAAGACCCCGTGTCTACGTGCGAGGTATATATCAGCATAACATATAAACTGAAGTTCCGGGTGTGAATACTGAAAAATATCCTTCTACAAACCTGTTTGGACAAGTTTTGACATAAGTTCAATTAAATCATGTTCTCGCTTAACCAGAGGAGAAACTAACTGCATATTTGTGGAACCAATCGGGCATTTCCGTAACGCCTCGGTCATAAGTGTAGGGTTACAAATTTTGGTTTTGCGGTTTTCGATCACTACCTTTTCAACACTAGGTACTCTTTTTCAAGAATCTCAGAGTTACAGAATTTCATACGTCAGATTGTCAATGTATCCTTATGACTCTATTGCCCACATGCATTTCAGAAATAGGTCTTGTAAATATTGTAATATACAGTATCATATTGAAAATGTTTTAATTTTGTTTGTATATATTTCAGGTGTTCGATAATGTTACTATTATGTTTAACTATATAGTAGGGTTTGGTGAAGTCTGTTCAGTCGCATCTCCCATGGAAATTGTCAAGATTATCAACACCGTGTTTAGTGTATTTGACCATATTACAGATAAATACAATGTGTTTAAGGTACGTACAATTTAAAACCGTCGTATGTTGCATGTTCATGAGTCAAACGTTATAACAACAGTACTAAGTATATAGATGTGATTTAAAATTTCACACGGCCTTTGGCATCATGGTTTAGATGAAACGGTCGCCGTGTTTTACTGAAATTCGGAAATTAACTGAAAACGGTTTTATATACTGAAACAAAACCTAAAATACTGGAATAGTTCTCTTTTTTCACTGATTTTGACTGGAGTTAGTTAGTCCACTTGTAACTAAGGAAAGAATATTTTAATAATGAAAACACCGTTACTAAGTAAATGATAGATGGCTCAATAATGCTGTAATGGGTTAGCAATAGCCAGAGGTTTTTAACTGATTGTGAAACATTGAAAAGTTCTCAGCCTTCCTGCATTAAGTATACATGTACATATAGTAGGAAGAGAATATTTTAACTGACTATTCAAACTGGCAATATATGAATCAAACGTTCAGCTATTTATTATAATATCAATGTGTCTCAAGTTATCATGTTAAACTGTTATCTAGTTAGACACGCTAGATGATGTATTATATTGATTTTTCTCCCAAAATCTATTTGGAGACACTAGGTGATGCATCATGTTGTTGTTGTTTTTTTCTCCTTGATCTAGGTGGAGACGCTTGGTGACGCTGTGTATATGGTGGCGGGTGGGGTACCAGATCGCAATCCAGATAATGCATTAAGTGTTGCTGGTCTGGCATTAGAACTACAAACTAATGCTAAAGCGTTAACTGAACCATGGAACCAGACATATAAACTGAACACAAGAATCGGTAATCACCATTTTCCTTTATAGCCCTTTATCTTTTCAACGTCACGATTTTAAAACTACTTGAACATGAATATAATTTCTTAATGGCGTTCGAACAAAAAATGAATTTGTCTAAAACGTAGCTTGTTTGTGAACCGGAAATAGTTTTAAGTTTGTTTAATGGCAAGACTACATTCCGCCCAACAAATGTTAATCAAGTATTTTACGAAAGACGTTTACATTTGTCACATCTTCTATTTGAGGAGGTTATTATCATGTCTAATAATGACATGGTTCATGTGAATACAGTACAACCTCTCCAGAGCGGCCCTCTCTTCAGCAACAATATCCCTTCAACAATGGCATGTTTTTCCCACCGCCCGATTTTATTATTAATTTAATCTCTCTAAAGCAACAACCTATCAACAAACGTATAATTTTGCTTCTCCCAAAGTGTGTTTGTTTGGACAGGTTGCACTGTAATTTCTTTCTTGAATTTATGATATTTTACTTCTTTAATAATAAAGCGATATACTCATAGTTTTTATTTAATTGTAGGCAAGATTCACATGTAGATCTATTACATTCATATCTTTAACACGTGTTTGTATCACATATCTCAAACTGTAGGTATGCATACCGGAAGTGTGGTTGGAGGCGTGGTAGGGAGAAGAATGCCCCAATATTGTCTGTTTGGTGACACAGTCAATACAGCATCTAGAATGCAGACATATAGTCAGGTAATGCATATCATTTGCGCTGTTATATATCTTATGTGATTTTGGTCAACTATTTTGTCTTTAGACTTAAAGTTCATGTGACTTATACCTTCATGAAACCGACAACATAGTCAAAACAATGGTGTGCAAATTTTAACAACTGAGTTAAATTGGAGGATGGGTTAATGTTTGGTAAAGTAATTGTATGACACTTTGCTTGATTTGAACGGATTTTTTTTCTTGTATGATATTACCCAAGTGTATAATATTTTAGCCCAAGTGTCTAAGAAGTCATCAAAACCCTGAATATGTCTGTTTACTTGTCTGAATTGTTGACGTTGTCAATATTACGTTTGGTACAACAAGAACAGCCATCTTGTTTCTGGTTAACTTTTGGTTCACTTCTTAGCCTAGTAGTTAAATTCTACCATATTTTGTTCAATTAGGTTCCGGTTTCCTATTAGATATCACCATTATATATCACTTACGTATATATATATATGTAGCATCATACATCAAGTAATGTTTGAACTTGTACAGTAAAACACCAGTCTGAGAGTGGAACCCTCGTCCTGCTAGAAAATTAGCAAATATTTTTTTAATTGACGTTGCTCGCCAACTAAAACAATGTTTCATTTTACGAACATAATATTGTATGTACGATGATTTATCTTATACAATGTACATTATTAATTAACTATATAATATTGGTAGTGATATTTAATAAAACCAATTGTCATTATGAGAGAAACCAGGTTAATATTGAGGCTAACTGGGACAACACGAGATTCAAGCATTTTGATTGGTTGAGTAGGAGTGTCAATACGAGATTCAAGCAATTTGATTGGTTGATACCAATACGACATTCCTTGGTCCAATAACAAAGCCAATATGAAATCACTTGATTAATCACATTATATTATATAATTAAACCTGTGTATTTTAGCCAGGAAGGATACACATCAGTGAAACGTGTCAGGAATGCTTGAAAGGATCTCATTTTGTGACTATTTTACGAGGAACAGTAAATGTAAAGGTACGTACATAGATTAATGCCATGATCTGAAATCAGAATATACGTTTATACAAAAGTAGCCTCCCTTGGTTGTGAATTTCCACTCTTTATTTATAGATTTGAGCAGACATTGAGGAATTAAAATTATTCCAAAGAAAAGTAGCGGTTCATGTGTATAACGAAATACATGGAGAACACGTAAAACACATTAATATATCAATGTAATGAAAATAAAACCATCAATAAGGGTACATACAGTACAAACTCTCCAGAATGTCCTTCTCTTGGGCAACAACCTCCCTAAACAACAACATGATTTTCCCACTGCATAATTTAACTATAGATTTTACCTCTCTAGAACAAAAACAACATAAGTTTACTACCCCAAAGTGTGTTGTTTAAGAGAGGTTGTACTGTATTCTCAAATGGGTGGCGAGCAAAGAAACTAAAACTCGTAAAAAGTGCCCTCTGGAACATAAAATGATTAGAAGTCCTTAGAAACATGCACAGAAAATATATCAGTAACCATTATTAATGTGTTCATCTTATTCAATAGTCTTTATAAATAAGTTTCAATCTTTTTATGAAATTGAAATGGACAATTTTAAACTGTTTTAAGTCAAACTCCCCGCATCGGTTACTTCCCTTGATCAGTACAGAGCACAGCAATTTAAAAAAATTCTATCACTTTACTCTTCTTTAAGTTAACTATAATGCTTAATGTACAAAACAAAATTTTAAAAAAAACTTGAAAAAGAAAATTTAGTAAAAATAAGAAATGATATTTTCACCGTATTAATGTAAACAATGGCAGAACTTAGACAGTTACTTATCGCCAGCGTGAAAGAATTCGATACATCAATTGTTTTAAAGAAGAAACAAATAAAGCATTTTCAACACATTTTATCTCGTAAAGATGTAATTGTGTTATGGGAAAGGTGGTTGGTGACGTCACATGATACACCTATCGTCATGTGATTATAGTGGTGGCGGTGGTTAATGTAGCAAAGCGTGACGTAACCGGTGCGAGGAGTTTGGTCTGAAGTATCCGACAATAATTATACACGTAAATTGTACATATATTGTTCTTATGCTTTATAAGTCTGTCAATATATGTCATCATATTCATAATCATCGTCGTAATTATTTGTCTGTGTTGTAACGACAGTTTCGGTTGAAATAAAGTTACCAGTTTTATCTGTAGGCGTACTTGCATCTGAAGTTGCATCTCCGGTTGTTGTTACAGTCGCCGCTGTTGTTTGAACAGTTTTGGTTTTGTCCTTTTTCTCTTTATCGATTACATTATCTGTTTCAGATCTCCCATTTTTTGTTTTCTTGAACCTTTTTCTATCTATTTTCACCTGTACGCGTGATTTAAGTTTCATCTCCGTTCTTTTCATGGAATAGCCGTAATCGTTCTTCCACTGAAACCAGATTATGCCTTTAATTAAACCGTCCGGTGACATTTTGGCTTTCCCGTTCTGGATATAGACACCATTCAAAGAAGCAAAACCACAGGCACGAAACCACCAGCCAGACTGATCTTTCCGAGCACAGTGCATGCTCCATTCGTCATTATCTTCATCTATGGTACTAAAGTCCATGTTGTTATGGTAGGGAGACATGGCGTCCCCAGCTGTGCCGGAATAGTCCCCTATTCTTAACCTAAATTGGTTCTGCTCACTCTCAACGAAGAAGACGTCGTACATGGCATACACATGATTGTCCTCCCAGTCCCACAAGTCTATACGCAATGTGTAATTTTTTAAAGAAGTCATCCAAAATAAGTTGTCGTTTCCAAGCCAATATTCAGTGTTAGCGTTTCCAAATCCGAACGCATAATCCTCCCAGCTTCGGGTGAAGTTAATCGATCCGTCCATACGTTTCTGAATCACCGTCCAACCCCCGTGTTCTGTATCCATGTCACACCAGACATTCACAATGTTCCTGTTTGGTAGGCGTAAAGGGTACACTCCACTCTTGTTCACGCCGTACATGTGCAACTCGTGACAGTCTGTGTTTTAGAAATAAACAAACAACGAAACTTCAATATCATACCGCCATGGTAAATTAGTGTTACATCTAATTCGATTTAATGATTGTTTTGGTTTTACGCGCATTTTCAACAGTCAGAGTCATATGAGGCGGATAGTTCATATAGTAACCTAACCATCATTCCTGGGGAAAACAGTACAAGACTTCCATGATCCGTATGATGATATATTTAGAGTTCTATTGCATTGAACAATTTATGGTATTTAAGGTATTGGGATCCTAACTGCTAATTTTTCTTCTGTATTTGTTCGATGTTGCAAACAATGTTAATATTACAAAAATCATATTGCCCAATAGTCATCATTTCTCTGATACTAAAATTCATTTAATGACAAATTTAAATGAAAGTTGTTGCCCTTGTTGGAAAATATGAATTTCTTTAGATGTTGTATGGTGACCTATTCATTTCTTTATCGAATTCTATTGGTATTGCGTAATTGCATCTTTTTACCTCGAGTTTGCATTGAAATGGATGTTCTATTGTCTCTAATCTTTTAAAATGGGTTACTTTCATAGACTTCAATGCAAATTCAAAGAGAATTAACCCAAAGTCATGCCATTGTTTTATTAAAAAACTCATGGTAGATCATTTTCTGTCTTGGAAACCTATACAAATTGTAAAGATTTACAAAATGTGTCCCCACCCCAATATTGAAAAAAGAAATTGAAAGTTAGGATCCTAATGCATTAAATGTGAAATAATGTATCGAACGAATTGTGCATCTTATTTTTGACCTTTGTAAATAAATTTTACTACGAGTGATCATGGATTCTGAGTAGTAATTACCATCCCTCACCGCTGTGACTTCAAATACCACTCAGGGGTAAATTCCACATGTGTGGACATTGTCCAGCTAGCTTACAGAAGATCAGTTGTTCTACTAGTATGTCTTTCTTGTAAAGTAGCCAAATGACCCCGCCTGTTGTTGCGACAGTAACCCTTTCGCTGCCAGGCACATATTTCCTACAGTGAGCACTGTTTTGCCAGGGAATTTCCTTAAAATGCAAGCTTAATAAACAATGCCCAAACATGTATACCCATCACGTAGACAAATATGAGGAGATTTGGGTATACCCATCACTTGGCAAGTATGCAGAGAGTATGTCCGTCTCGTTGGCAGTGAAAGGGTTTTACCCCAGTGGTATATAAGATTAAACCATTCAAGTTTTGAATATTACCTCTGACTATTGGAACGTCCCTAAGTACAGGAATAGCCTTGACTGAATTCTTGTTTGGAGTGTTCATAGACTGTATGTGTCTAATGATAGTCGTTTGGAAGTTGGTGATCATCCTGAAAATACAGTGTCAGAGTTGATGAATGTATGGAGTATTACAGAAATGAAAGTCATGACCTGTCGTGAAATTGTTATTAGAATAACATTTAAAGACCCTCTAGCTTTTTGATATTTATACAGAACAATAGATAAAATCGACTACAACTATAAAAGTAATCAATACTAGTACATGTATTACATAATATTTATACAATATACACGTACCCAAATAAATCGTTTTGTAATTTTCTCATTTCGGACATCTCTCTGTCAAAATCAGTCTGCAGTTTTTCTAGCGTCAAACATTGATGTTCATTCTGAAGCTGGATTGACAAGGATCTATATTGCCACGTGTGACAGATATCACTAGGGAAATCACAGCACACAAATCCAACAAGTATACATAGTATCACCGTGGTCCATAAGTGACTACATACACTGTTCCTGTACGTCATCTTTGGAGAAAAAAAATTAAAAAATGTTTAAATCTAACAATATCACTATACGCCGTACAATATATTATACTGTACAACCTGTCCAGAGCGGTCCCCTCTTGCGCAACAACCTCCCTTCAACAACAGTATTATCTTTGTCCCACTGTATGATTTAACTGTTACTTTGATCACTATATAGAGCAACAACATCTTATCAACAACATAATTTTGCTACTCCCAAAGGTTGTTTCTTTGGAGAGGTTGCACTGTATTTCTCTATTGTATTCCAACACACGGAAATAAAGACAACTTATATGCGTTTAAGTTTAAAACGTTATATGTAAGCACTTGCTACGGTTCATTGAAACCATGAAATTATAAATGTTGCCCAGAAGGTGCACACGACTAGAGCTTTGTCAAAGAAGTGACTAATGCCCCCGTCGCCACTTTGACACTAAGAATGTGGACTAAGTTCAGGGCACATGGCATGTGTGGATCACTGGGCATGGAAATTGTGTCTGGCACATCAACACTTTGTGGTGACATATTTCAAGTGGCATTGCAATCGCTTAAAGAATGTGGCTCGACAAGCTGAAATAGTATGTTGACGGACGGATGAATCGACCGACCGACAAAGTGGCTCCAACATAGCCCTCTCAATCTTCGTTTGTGGGGGTATAATTAAGCTAATATATGAGAACTTGTTGCTTAGTCCGTGTATAATGTATCATTATGAAGTGTTTATTAAACTTATTTTAGCATAAATTAGTAATAATATATTAATTGTTAGCTCGCCATTGTATCCATCCATTGTCATGCTCTGAAGGTGTAAAGACCCGCCACCGTGGTCGAATGGTTAAGGTAGCTGACTTCAAATCACTGTAAGCACTCACTGATAGAGGATCGTGGGTTCGGGCCAGGCTACCTACCATGCCTCTTTATGTGAGAAAGTAGGCAGTTATTTACGGAGGATGGGAGTCTAGTACTGGTTCTTCCATAGGTGAACTGTCCGCCCCATATAAAAGGGTCGTAAAAGGGGGGGGGGGGCGTAAAACTCGATCAGACTTATAAACGGACAAATTGAAAGTGTAGATATTACAAACTGGTGGTAAATCATGCATAACCAATGACTCCCTACAGTCACACTATCTAGAACAAAATAAAACTCATACCTTGCTGAAAACCTCCTACTTTAATTGTTTCAAAATATTTCTCCACTTCTCATTTACCGTTAATAGAAGACACCATGTTCAGAAATTATTATTCAACACGTAGCACCAACTTACATACTGCATATCTGAAAAACAGGAGCAACTCATTCATGTCTGTACTTTTGTGAGAACCACATGCTTGTCTTGAATTAAAATGTCATTATAAATGATTAAATGTTAATAAAATTAAAAAACAGACAACATTCTTTGGTCGTGCAACATGCTTAGACGTCTGTTAGCAACATAATATCATATACACGTTACACAAAGGCAGATGGTTTACGTTTCAGCGGCTAAAATAAAAGATTTTTGTTAACAAATCTGTATACATTTTTTAACTTGCTGATTCTGTCACATTATGCCTACTGTACAACCTCTCCAAAGTAACACCCTTTGGGAGTTTATGTTGTAAAATTATGTCGTTGTCGATAGATTGTTGCTCTAGAGATAAATAAGTACATGTAGTTAAATCGTGCAGTGGGACAATCATGCTGTTGTTGAAGGGAGGTTGTTGCTCAAGAGAGGGTAGCTTTTTCCCAACTGAATTATTTAACTAATAATTTAACCTATCTAGAACAACTACTTCTCAGTATATAACAATATATTGTTTGCTTCCGCTACATGGTGTTGCATTGAAGACGTTACACTGCAGTTACTTATCTAATATTAACTGACAATGTGGATTATATCAATCCTGCTGTTGAAATAACGTTTAAAGCAATTTTGTTGTGTATTGTATGTTACTGTGGTTTGAAGTCAGCGACCTTAACCACTCGACCACGGAGGGGGGGGGGGTCTTATCTGGCTGCATTATGATTACAAGTTGTTTAAAATGTATGAAACTATGGACGAGTAAACATAACATGAGTATGTATGAATGTACATGTACACATAATGATGAATTATTTCCAGGGTAAAGGGGAAATGCGGACATACTGGTTGGCGGGGAGGGAAGGTGAAGAACAGACGAAAGTCTTGCAAGAGGAGATCAGAGCGGAAAGAAATCAGTCTGTCAGGAAATATAGGTAAATATATCCACTTTTATACAGTAAACATGTTTACAAGTTTGCCGTACAAACTAGATCGGCTCATACGTGGAATAACTTCAATGTATTCAATAAAAGCTGAGTAATTAGATATGAGTATTAAAAAGGCAACATATGATTATAATTTCATTTTTCACCATTATTTTATCTGTCGTCTAACGGCCTATTCGATAGCTGTAGTCAGAGTTTAGAGCTATCCCTGCAGAGAGAGGATTGTAAGATAAAGGAGAACAGGGTATTTATATCCAGATTTCTTCGAATAGAGTGTCCTGGTTCTTTCTCACGCATATCCGGTGTAATGCACCAATACACGCCTCGCCCATTTCCTTGCGATTTTCTTTACACAGTATACATTTTGTACTTCAATCGATAGCTGGGATGGGGATACTGAAAGCGCGTCCTTGAGAAAGCTGAGAATCGAACCCAAGACCTCAAGCGTGTTACCATTCCACCACCGAGCATCCCTATATAAACTTCCACCAACATGTATACATGCAGTAATGAAATTCACCGTTTGTACATTTGTACAAACTCTTTCGCATTTGGAAAACATCGTCCGATTCCGTATCTCCCTACTCGTTCGAGGGGCGTTGAGTGGACGCGTTCTGAGCAAAGACACTCAGCCACATGTATCAATTATTCCAAAATGTATTTTTTTAAATTCTGAAATAAGAATGCAATGTTCGATGTTTTTGCACAGACATTGTCGTGTCCAAATTTCTATTTTTCTGTATAGTATTTCAAATGGCTTTCGTGGATGAAATGATACCATTTTTAAACTGTATCTCAGAACCAAAGTTTTATTTTAGTAAAACTGCAGTTCCACCGAGTCGGTATGATTTTAATCATTGTTTTATCTTCCTATTGTGTTTCTTTGGCTGCTGATTTCGCAAACAGTATATTATCTTCTCTACTGTTTTCATCGTTGATATTTTACCTCAGTTGTATTTTAAAGAGAACTCTTATTGCGCTTTTGGTTATAAGTACTATATATTATGTATATCTTTTATACACTTGGCTTTACATAATCCTTCTATGGTTGAACTTTCAACTGCCAACTTCTCCTATTTTATTTTTACTTTTGTTGGTATCGTGGCAGATTTCAGTCGTTATATATTTGCTTGTATTCACTTCATACTCAAAGCGTCTTATATTATGATCATGAACTCTGAGTTAATGTAGCATTTTATTAGAGTAAACTTGAATGCTAGACAATGCACATGAACACATTTATTATTAAGGATTGCAAACTCATAAATCCTGTCAGATGTTCTGTTTAAACATCAAGTTTGCACACGCTATAGTATACATATCTACTCAGCGCAAGCAGAAATTAACTTGTTCTGACATATACATCGTGACATTGATAACGTGACATTTACATACTGACATTGACGACGTGACATTTACATCGTGACATTTACATCCTGACATTTACATCGTGACATTTACATCCTGACATATACGTCCTGACATTTACATCCTGACATATACGTCCTGACATCTACATCCTGACATATACGTCCTGACACTTACATCCTGACATATACGTCAAGTTTGCACACGCTATAGTATACATATCTACTCAGCGCAAGCAGAAATTAACTTGTTCTGACATATACATCGTGACATTGATAACGTGACATTTACATACTGACATTGACGACGTGACATTTACATCGTGACATTTACATCCTGACATATACGTCCTGACACTTACATCCTGACATATACGTCCTGACATCTACATCCTGACATATACGTCCTGACACTTACATCCTGACATATACGTCAAGTTTGCACACGCTATAGTATACATATCTACTCAGCGCAAGCAGAAATTAACTTGTTCTGACATATACATCGTGGCATTGATAACGTGACATTTACATACTGACATTGACGACGTGACATTTACATCGTGACATTTACATCCTGACATATACGTCCTGACACTTACATCCTGACATATACGTCCTGACATTTACATCCTGACATATACGTCCTGACACTTACATACTGACATATACGTCCTGACACTTACATCCTGACATATACATCCTGACATCTACATCCTGACATATACGTCCTGACATTTACATCCTGACATATACGTCCTGACACTTACATCGTGACATATACGTCCTGACACTTACATCCTGACATATACATCCTGACATTTACATCGTGACATATACGTCCTGACATTTACTTCGTGACATATACGTCCTGACATTTACATAGTGACATTCTCATCCTGACATTTTCTCACTAACATAATTATACGTACATACTTACATAAATTATACTTACTGGTATAAACAGCCAGACAGTATTATACCCACTGATATATGCATTCTTATTTATATACATGATTGTATTACAATTATTATAGAAAACTCAAGATGGCGAGCTACCATAGTGGAAAACGATTGTAACTATACTACTATGTAGAATCTGTAATCATATTTAAATTCGTATCTCTCGTGGATTATATAGCTTTACCATTCTTATAACCAAGATCACACCTAGTTTGATTTAGGTACCAGCCACTGAATCCCTATACTGATAGAATATGTCCGTACCTTAACTTAGACCATGTTTGACCCTTTGCAACAAGCAAGAAGGTACCAGGTCCCAGTTTTACAAACAAAAACAATTAAGTTTCTGCTCACACTAAAAACAAATCAGAGTTTTAGACTTATTTGCCTGCAAGACCCATATTGTTCTATGCTGGCATGTTTGAAATGTTCCAAGTGAATAAAGAAACAAATGGTAACATTTCTGGTTAAAGATACAAGATTTCTAGACAGAAAAGGTACTTGAGTCCATTATTGTGTTTCTACTCAATACTGGCTGTGAAACTGGGGCCAGGATCGGTCAGTTTTATAGACACAAGTTTTTACATTAGTCTTAGACAGTTCTTTAAAAATGATTATTACTTCATATATCTCTATCAATATACATTTAATTCTAACATAGTACTATTTTCTCTTATAAATCTTCTGTCTGAGTCAGTTCGCTACTTTATGTGAAATAAAATAATATATTTATATCAATCCATGATAAAAGAATAAATCACACAGTTTTTGTTAGAAATAATTGGCTCATTGAGATACATATATATAATTTTATTTCTCAAAAGAGAAGTTAAATCAGAGTTCGTTCCTCTAGAACACCAATCTTCTAACCACACACGTTGATTGACTGCTATAAAGGATATAACAACTCCGAGCTTTAGATGGCTAAGTGGGATGAGTTTATTTCAGCATTTTCTTTCTTAGTATTTTTATCATTTGTACAAATATGCGATATTCTTTTTTATTTGCCTAGAATTTAGAAGAATTACTCACGATAGACACTTTTTTTCAGTTCATATACTAGTATATGTAATATATTATATCATATTAGTCAATACACTAGACACACTGTATTCGGAAAAGTATAGTTTTATTTTATTCTTGACGTGAGAAACATCGAATTTACATGAAGTTTCTGAACATTACGTAAACCCTGACTGATACGTAACTATGTATTTTTTGTTGCTTAAATATAAACGTTCTTGACTTAAGATTTTCTGTCAATGAAAAAGTTTGTCATTTAAAAGCATTTTGTAACACCGAATATTTTGTAACGTTAGAACAGTCAAACTTGAGTTAGAGGCCACCTCCAAATAAAGGCCACCCTGTAAATAAAGGACATTCTTTCAAAAACTGCCTTCGATTGTTTAGAAAAAATGACCGCCAAATAAAGGCCACTTGTCAGCAAAGGCCATATTTTGTCTTTCCTAAGGGTGGCCTTTGTTCACATGTTTGACTGTACATATATAACTATTACACAGTGGAATATGTTCTTATTTGTTCTCTTTTAGGGGAAAAAATAATTGAAAACATCGATTTATTATGCAGTAACGTACTAATAGATCATGTCCATTAAAACATTGGAATTTTCTACGATTTCTATTTCAATGTGCATTGATATCAAACATAACTTGTTTTTGTTTTTACAGTTCATACGAAAACGCTTTGGATCTTCACGCCATGCACGCATCTACAAGTTTCGCTCAAATGCCGGCGAATTTTGGAGGGCTCAAATCGAACAGGTCAACATCCAACGTGTCGCTAGGGCGATTACAACCGGATACTGAAGTAGTTGAGGACCAACTGTCGCCTGGCAACTGTTCACCAAACAGACTAGGAAGTCCACGTTCAAATATGGTCAAACAAAGAGGCAAATCTCCAGAGCGTACTTCAGAAAGTCGAGCAAAATTTTCAATTTTCGAAGAATCTCCCATAGATATTGAATCTGAAGATGAACTGTCAATCAAAGTTAAGGAAGACATAGAAGAACCGCGATCTGATAAGAACATGAAACATGATTTTCCTCAAAAGAAAGAAAACATTTCTAAAAACAATGAACCAGTTTTAGGTGAAGTAACTGAATCTCACCACTCCGATGGAGAAAAACATTATGGACTTAAATTGGGAAAATTCAAACTTACCTTACCTAAACTTTCACACTTATCAATGTTCAACTTTTCCAATCAAAAGACTCATACGCCAGAAACACTAAATGGTTTAACAGTACAAGAACATGACATACATGATGAAATATCTATGACTGTGGAACCAGATGTTGGGTCAGACAAACTTGGAGAAGAGTCTAAGAACAAAATATTTATAGGTAATAATGAGGATCTCAGACTTGAACCGTCCACTTCACCTATTACAACTGATAAAGATGGTAAAGATGAGAATGGTATATCAAAAGAACTGGCAAAAGAGAACACCTTAGATTACGAACGGGTCTCGTTGACTGACCATTTGAATAATATAAATAAAGAAAATAAACAATTACCAGAATTAAATTGTGTAATTAGCGAACCTGAAAAAGATGTCAAAAGTATCGAGCTAACAAATGAACCAAGTAGTTATACAAGCAAAGAATTAAGAAAGACATCATCTACTGTAAAACATGGAAGACCTAGTGATAAGTCCAATGATTTCTATTATTGTGCCAATAATTACGTGTCTCAGGAAACGAAAAGTGCAAGAGATAAAAGAATCTTACCGTCCAATAATGGACATAAATCATTTCCATGTGATGCTGATGAAGTACAAACGAAGGGCCATTATGCCAAGTCTAATTCTACAGAAAAGGGACTTAATTATATTGGCCCCATAAAATCTAAGGAAAATACAACTAGTGAAACGTGTTCAAAAAGTGAACCTCAGATTTCAGAGAAACTATGTCCATATGACTTAAGACAAGCACATAGCGATAAATATATTACCGAAAATAATCAACAACAAAAAAGTAGGTGTTTAAGACATCAGGGATTTGTTGATACTGAAGTCAAACAATCAACAAAAATAAACTCTGAGACAAATGATAAATTTAAAGGAAACACGACACTTCTGAATAAATCTATCAACAATTCCTTAACTATGCAAAACTATGCTGCTAATAAGCCTATTACGCCAGTTATAGAAATGGACAAGCTTGAAGTGTTAGAAAAAGGAATCAAGCTGGCTTGGGGATTAGATAAAACTATTGATAAAGAAACAGATACTGATATTCAAACTACTGATATTGATGAGGACAAAACGGGTGAAACAAAAACTGTGGTAAATGGTCAAATGGACCATAATGATAATCCTTTGTTAATACAATCCCATAGTAAAGTGATATTTCGGCTGTCTGATGATGACAGTTAGCACTTAGTGTTTAGTTTTCTTAAGAAATGTGTCTTTCGTATGGTAGTACACTATACGTCATCGCGCACCTGCCGCTTCTAACATGAAATCTGTTTTTTAACTATAAGAACTCGTAAAAGTAAAACGAAATAATATAACGCACCAATGAATGGCTATTTTAACTAAAACATGTAAAACAGTTCATGATGTTAATGTCTCATCTATGCATGAAACAGGTTAAAGTCCCACCCGGACATTTGCCACTAAATGGAGAAAAAACATTTTTGTTATCAGGCTTTTAGCAAAGATTCTAACTACAACATCATAACATACAGTTGTTAATCCTTTGTGCGTTACATCATCTTAAATCATATACAAAAATAAGGCAATTTACCTGTGAGTCGAGTGATGACGTTTACAGATAGGAGGTCCGGGGGAGATCAACTGATGACATAGTGTACTACCATTGAATATATATATTTATTAAGTTTCCATGTCAGAGGTCAGCATGTAAATGTATGCATGTGTTCTTATTGATACAGCAATAGGCGTGTATGTATTTACCTAATGATAGTGTGATAGTCGTCCGCATTTTACATGAGAAAAGGTTTCTAACTGATATAAGCCTTTCAGCAAAATATTAATGTACAAGTATTTATGGACCTCGTGTAGAATTGTAATTCTTATCATTGTAGAACTTTACTCAGGGACACAGACCACCATCTGAAATTAAATTAACAATTTGCTTTTTGAGTGTAAATTGTTGTGTGCGTATATGTACAGTACAACCTCTCCAGAGCGGCCCTCTCTTGAGCAACAACCTCCCTCCAACAACAGTATGATTTTTCCCACTGCACAATTTAACTTTCAATTTAATTTCTGTAGAGTAACAACCTCTCAGCAATAGTATAATTTTGCTACTCCCAAAGGGTGTTGCTTTGGACAGGCTGCACTGTATACATCATTGTTCGTTCTTGTAGCATGTATTCAAGTCTCTGTGGACTATTTGATCTGATTAAGCAGAGATGCACAATGTTTAATAAGTTTGTATTGGTTAATTTTCCTACAATTTGACAATCAAAAAAGGGCCCACAGGTAGCTAACAAAGTGAGTACAGCCAAACCTGTGTTAGTGACCACCTACGAATTTAGGCCATCCTGTGAATAAAGGCCATTCTTTTAAAACTATCATTGATAAGTTAGAACAAAATGGCCTCCGAATAAAAGCTAACTGTCAATAAAGGACACGTTTCGTCGTTCCGATGGGTGGCCTTTGTTCATAGGTTTGACTGTGTATACAATTCATGTGTATCAATTTGTATATACGCAAAAATAAGATAACAATGACAATCATTATACATGTTCATGCTCATTGTGAATAATTGTAGTCTGTCAATCTTAAAATGTCTGATGTTCATCAGACAACTTCATTCCATTCATTGTTTACAGGTGCATCCAGCATCCGCATGACTGATCCGTCTTTCACAATTCATTAAAACTTAAAGAATTTGTATTTCAGGACATTTCTGTATGTTTTGTTCTAAAGTTACAAGTTGATATATATGTATGTGAACTAGACATGTCAGTGTATTAATAGAACACTGTCGTTGTTGTTTTTTATAATAATCATATTATTGTTGTTGTGTGTTTTAATAATATCAAAAATTAATCATAGGTTATTTTATAGTATTAATGTGATATTTAACTTTACAATAAATTATTCAATCATTTATGTTTCACGTTCATGACATTTTTTTGTAAAATGTTGGAATAAAATACTCATACTGATTCATTTCTTACATCTATTCTCACAAGATGTATGTAGATTACACATACTGTATGTATGGCTTATCAGTTTTCAAACAGAACAGCTTACATTCATTAGCCACAATCCCTGAATGCTGCAGTTTCAAATGTGATCCAGTTTCATGACGAAAAAAATGTTGATGTTAATGTGTTATAAAATGCATGTAATTCATTTACTTCTATTTGGCTGAAGATAAAAGTAAGTTATGGTATGGTATATCCCGGCAAACGAAGTTTGAGAGGGGTATATTAGAGTTACACTGTCGGTTAGTCGTTTGCCGGGATATAACAGCATGTGTAAATAGAAATTGAAAAAAGAATATTTATGAAAAGAACAACTTACACTGAAATGCTTATAATATTGTTAAAATTCAAATTCTGAAATTCGATATTTTTTCTGTTTGTATAGCCTATTTATAGATAATTCTATATAAATATGCATTTGATATCATCCTAAGACAAAGAATCCAAGAAATATTGAAAAAACTATTTTCAGATTACGGAGAATTTTGCACCAAATTACCATACCACGACGTTCAAATTATCTCCCTTATTAAAAACCACAAAATGTGATTCTGACTTTATTTTCCTGTTTTTCTGCCTCAAATCAATAATTTAAAATCCTTACTAATATCCCTATCTAAAAATCAAACATTTATTTAGCTGATTATAATCACAAAAACGATATTATGTAAAGATGTGTCTGAGGACCGTGGGAAAATTTTTTTTGGATTCAAAAGTCAGTTCGAGTTGCTTCCCTTAGATATTAAGGCAATAGAAAACAACATTGTTTCCCTGCAATAGAAAACAAGAACAAAACGAACCCTCCACACTTTATTGGGTAAGTTATCTCTTATTGTTGATGTTATTTTTTTAAGAATATTATTTAAGTAGAAGTAGATCTATATATAAGGCTATAAAATAATTAATTTTAATGAGAAATTGCTTCTAATGTACTTGAATATTCTGAATACATTAATGTCTATAAGGTATCAAATTTACTATTTCTTCCTGTATATAAGCAAGACTACATAGTGTTTGTGTATGTTAAGTCTTCAATAAAAAACATGTTTTTTTATAAATTATGTCTGTGACTATTAGGGACGTATAGCTTGTCCTATAATACTATGTAGGCATCTTTCTAAGGGGGGTCTTTTCACCGTAGATTGCCGGAGACACATTCTGCAGCATTTTCCGGTGTACTATAGCCTCAAATATTTTAATATGAAGTTCTTGCACGTTGTTCAAGCTCTGGGTACTCTGATGGTCCATTCTTCCATCCCCTAACCATTTATTTTTATTGCGTTTTTCCGGATTGTTATTATTTTGTAAGAAAAAGTGTAGACACGTGCCTACAATGCCTATAGGTAGCTACGCCTGTGTATGTAGTGTTCATGAATTAAAAGTGCTAGCTGTCTGTAAAACAGTGTAACCGACAAAGAAATATAATTCGTACATTTGCACTAACTAATGTAGAAGGAAGCGATATTAACTATTTTATGGATACAGTTATCTTACTTGTCTGTCTGAGTGATACCCCTGGACACTTACATAAAGTTTCAAATCAATCCAATATGTGATTACTGAGATATGTGCATAATTGTAACTTGTATGCAAAACGTCCAAAAAGGGCCATAATTTGGCTGAAATTCAACCAAGAGTTACCTAACTTGTCTGTCTGATACACCTGGACACTTACATGAAGTTTCAAAGTCAATGCTGTAAGTAGTTACTGAAATATGTGCAAGATTGTAACTTGCATGCAAAACTGTAACCATATACAAAGACAACTGCAGTACTAAGCTCTCCATAGTCTTCAAAAAGTCAGCAACAAATGATTTGATGAAGATAGAATTTTTAACAATGTCAGAACAGTCCATTTAATATGTGAACAAACACTGTACAGTGCAAGCATTCCAAAGCATCTTGTTGTTACTCTTGAGAGTTTATTTTGATAATTAAATTGTACAGTGTGAAACAATCATGCTGCTGTTGTAGGAAGGTTGTTGCTCAAGATGGGGCCGCTCTGGAGAGGTTGTACTGTATATATTATCAGACAAAGTGTACCAGAATTAAAAGTCAAACAGTTCTTGTTTTGATGACTTCATAAGTTTTACAGAAACTATAAATTTACTATTAAAAGCTATACATCATTCATAAATACTGTAAAAGATTTATAAATGCAATCAAATAACTTTACTTATCTTAACGGTATAATTTATTACATATGCCATCCAACAACTGCATTTTTTGTAATGTTCATAAATTAAATTTCATAAAAACAAAACTGAAAGATTTTAGTTATCGCTTTTATTGCAGTTCATAAACAACATGATTTATAAACAACATAAGTTATCACACCATGATTGTAACAACATCAAAACAAATTAACATAACCTTGACAATTCTTATGTAATCAAACACTTTACTTCAAGGGAGGTAATTCTACTGAAAAACTTTATAAACATGTTTAACTTGCAAGCAAAATTTAACAAGAAGTGTTTGTGATGACAAACCAAATCTGAAAAGCTTAGGCCAATTTGTTCTCTAGTTATTGCCAGGACAAGGTTTGGTTGCGGACAGACCGACCGACCAATGAACCGGCTGACATGTACAAAGTAAATACCACCTTTTCTCCCAAA
Source organism: Lutraria lutraria (assembly GCA_964023205.1). Classification (NCBI taxonomy): domain Eukaryota; kingdom Metazoa; phylum Mollusca; class Bivalvia; order Venerida; family Mactridae; genus Lutraria; species Lutraria lutraria. The sequence continues at coordinate 11,024,523 of OZ026846.1, read as the reverse complement.
GGGGGCATAAAAATGAAAATCTTAGAGATAATTTATCAGTGATATTAATCAAAATGAATTTGTTCACTTTAATTCTGGACTTTAAAATAACATACAGATTGCTTCATACAAAGCAATACTTTTTAAAACATATATGATCGATTATACAAATAATAACATGCATGTTGTATAAAGATCAAATAATACATAAAATGACAGATAACTTAAGAATATGGTATCGACAATGCGAAAATGCACAACAAAACGTAAATTAGATCCAGAATATTTTGTTTCTGAAAGACCAACATACAATCTTCAGAATACTAAAACAACATTCACAGAATTTATGATTTCTGTAAAAATGTCATTGAATTCTACACCCAACAATATATCATATTTATAGTAAATGTAACACTTTGTTAACTGGTGAGTCAACAAACAACCCTCAGAAAATTAAAACTAGTATCTATTTATATAAGTAGAATCATACAATCAAAATATAAGGGCTGAATTTAACTACCAATGATTGAGTAAAAAATACTTAAATAATTTAATAATTATGATCCACAATCAATCAAAGTTATAATGCAGAAAATCTGTTTATTAGATATCACTGAATTTCTCATTGCAAACAACAAATCAATTTCATATTCTTTCTTTATAATATACAAAATGAGAAATTATCACAACTATTTCAGTACAACCAATGTCATTTCATTCATTACTTTAGTATAGTGTTCATTCATAGTATAATTTCATATAAGCTAATTTTCTGTTGTATTTTTTCTCTTCTTTTGTACTGTACAACTGAAAGTAGAAATGACAAAAAGTTTAATGAAACATACTTTCTTATTAGGCCTAAATAAAAAGTTTTTTGTTTCTGGTCACAAACACATTAGAAAAGTGTGCATGTAGTTGACCGAGACATTTTTGGCACTTGATGTTTCTTTGTTTGAGTTTTACGCCCCTTTTAACAGTCAGAGCCATATGAAGCAGACGGTCCATCTATAACCATCGTTCCTGGGAAGAACTAGTATTGGACTCCCATTCTCCGTAAGCAAGTGCAGAGAGATAGACGATAGCTGCGATGCGATCGAACCCGTGCCCCTCTATCTGTGAGAGGTTTAAGTGGCCTTAACCACTTGAGTTCTGGCTTTAGGGGTTCACATGGTTCCTGGAAGGATTGGAACTCACAGAGATTATACTGGTCAAAGAGCACAACTATTTGACCACAAAGATCCAGCTAATGAAAGAATACCTTTTCTGTGTTTCTATCAATAATACTGCGGACTTGTATTTCAGGCATCATTACAGGAGTTCCACCAAAGGACTGGTGCCACTGTACTTGTCGATTTCTTTTAATTTCATGTTCATATGCTCCAGCTCTGAAATCATTATTTCAAAATCAATGACAATTATTATGTTAAAAGTCGAAAACTACATGAATAGGACAAAATGGGGGTGGATATCTAATTATATTTGTACTTAGAATTATATTTAATAATTACACACTTAAAAAACGAAATTATAGTCAAACTCTTGTGAACAAAGGCCACCCCCGGGTAATATAAAATGTGACCTTTGTTGACAGGTGTTCTTTATTTGGAGGTCATTTTGTTCTAAACAATCAAAGACAGTTTTCAAAAGAATGGCCTATATTTATAGGGTGGCCTTTATTCAGAGGTGACCGCTAACACAGACTAGGCTGTATTAAGTGAAATTAATTGAAAACAATAAATCACCAGATAAGTATTTATATATTTATCCTGAAAACATATTTTGAAAATATGTTTACCATTTTAGAAATGAATTAATAGACTCACAAACAAATACAGTCAAACCTGTGGTTAGTAGCCACCTCCGAATATAAGGCCATTTAAAAAACATCATTTATAATTTAGAACACAATGACTTCCAAATAAAGGCTACCTGACAATAAATGCCACATAATGTCCTTCCCATGGGTGGCCTTTGTTAACAGGTTTGACTGAAGAAAGGAAAACATAATTCTAAGAAGAAGTGCAAAAATATTTCGGGCCCTAGGGAGAAATAAATTCTGATTTACCCAGGTAAAACTTCATTCAAGTCTCTTCTGTACACTGGGAATCTGTCTGCTCCAACCAAGAATGCTTTCTTTGAAACATCAAACGTTTTCGCATCAGTACAGGTTGTCTGATAAGCTGTTGGGCTGGGTGTCTGATACTATTCGTAGAGAAAAAATTAAATACGCTTTATTACACACATCAAACAAAATTACATCATATATCATATTCACTTGTAATTATTACATCAAATAAATGTATTGACTTTAAACTGCACCATTATGTCATATGCAGGGTTCTCAAGTTATCAACAGGCCACTAAAAAATAGCCATTTAGAAATAACTTTGGGCCAGTTAGAAATCTCTAACTTTTTAAGATATTGCTGGAAAATTACTTGACCCCACCCTCCTCCAGCAGGCCTGTTTGTCTAGCTTTTGGGTCTGTTGAGCACAAACTTATTGACAACCCTGCATATGTTCCAAAGCATAATTAAGCCTACAAGTCTGCATGGCTATATATTTCCTCTGCCGACTTTTTACTGAAAATAATTTTTTTTCATATCTCACAGTCAAGTCACAGCTGTGCATTTTAAATCACCAAATTGTCAAAATAACACACAGAAAAAATATCATGGAACATTAAAATATAAATAAAAATCACTGAATATTTTAAAAACAGAGCTCTGCAGTGCAAACAAAAACCTTGAAGACCATAATTAACTAAGCTTAAACATGTTGTAAGCTCAACCTCAGCCCCTATCATACTGTTTCGGGGAACAGGTATCTGCTCCCTTTTATGAGGGAAATTTGCAATGTGAAACACAAATGTTTTTTTAATTATGGCGAAAATTTTCCCTCAGCGGGGTAAGATAGATACTTTTTTACTTGGGGAACTGGGAGAATACAGGACCAAATAATGGCATAGAAAAGGCCTGGAACCTGTACAAGGTTAAGTACACAATATATCTACTTTTCATTAGCATATCATGTTATCAACTATTACATCTTTATTTTGAAACTGAGAAAACTTTCAAATTAGTCTGTACAAAGATAAATTTTACAACATTTTCAATTATAAAAAAAAATTCAATGAGCCAATTCTTAAATTCTTAATTAGTGCAAATCAAATTCAAAAACCAAAACCAGCACACTGTTCAAATCACCAGGATGGTCAGAGTAGTGTATGTTTATAAGTTGTGTAACTGCCCGTACGACAGTTATCATCAGATCATTTCAGAGCCTCCCATTAGAGAGAAGGAATATAAGATACAGGAGAACTACATGTAGGCACTTTACAAATAAATTTTCCAGCGTTAAGATCAGATCAGTAGAAGTAGATCTATATAAAGTGCAGACTGTATGAATGACACAAACATGGTAACTTCATGAACCCTTTCCCGTGTTTTATTATACCTCACTGAATGTTTTCTGCCTTGCTAACGTGGGTACATTAACAGAAGGACGAAGTAAATCAAGATTCGTGTTCATTTTTACTAACATTCCCTGTGAATATGAACACAATTATCAGAATAAACTAAACATGACAACTAAATAAATGCAGAACTGAAACATTAGTCCTGCAAGAACATACCGAAATGCAGCATTTTGTTAACTAGTCATTAATGTCGATCTGTTGTTTGTTTATTTGAGTTTTACAGCCCTTTTCAACAGTCAGAGACATATGAGGTGGACAGTTCACCTAACCATAGTTCCTGGGAAGAACCAGTACTAAACTCCATTTCACCATAAGCAACTGCCTACTTTCTTACAACCCACGACTCTCTATCAGTGAGCGATAACAGTGATTTGAAGTCAGTGATCTTAAACACTCGACCATGGAGGCGGTTTAGGTACAAGTAGCCTATATACAACCTAGATGTGCCTAAAATATATCCTTAATTCGACACTATCAATAATGCATAAAGTGTATGTAATACTTACAACATTTTGTCTATAGAATCTTGGACCAGTTCTAGCACCTAATGTGTATCCTTTGGAAGAATTTATCTTATGTTCAATATCATACCAGAAGTTGGTTTTCTGAAGATGAAAAAGGATAAAAATAAGTTGCAGGTAAATTTACAGGTCATATTGTATAAAAGAGGTGTGTGTTTTGCAAAGGGAGGTAATTTGTCATCAACGTAATTATATAGATTAATGAATAGAAAATATGTTTCGCATCGCACAATCTTGAGAAAATCTCAGATGAGAACTTTCTCAGCCTGTTTTAACTGAGACTTTTTATGCAAAAAATCTCAGCTAAGATTTACCTCAAACCATTAATACGTATAATAATCTGAGGCGATCTCTAGCTTGAAATTAACTCAAATCCCAGGTTCTCAATAAGAAATGGGTGCCAGCCAATTAAGCTGCTTATAGAAGCTAGTTTGGGCCTGTTAAAAATCTGAAAGTTTTTAAAATATTGGTCAAAATTGTCCCCGCTCCAACAAGCAGGCCTGTTAGTTGCTTTTTTAGCCTGTTGGCCACAAACTTATTGAGAACCCTGAATTATTTATGATCATGAAATTTGAGATGGTTGTGACTATAATAACCCCTTTTGGGACGCGGGATTCTGGTCATTTTTAAGGCAGGATCTGGGACACACTGTGACAGTGGCTGATCAGAATATAGGACTCACTTTGTTCTTAAATGGGACGTGGGACTCATGTGGAGGGGTTATTACAGCCCAATGGTTTAGACTAGATCATCAATAATTCAGAAGATGACGTTTTCACAAATCAAGTGATTAATTGCAATCTTTACCTCTTCATTTTCGTAACAACCAGGACCTCGATGAGGGGCTCCACGCAGGGGACAGATTTCATTACCAAATCTGTTCTGAGGCATCTTTGTCGGGAACAACTCCCTGTCTAAGGTTGTCATAAATGACACCTTTGGTCCTTTGTCAACTGTGAGGATCGAAGATTAAGATATAAGAATTATACATGTATTTAGACCAAAAAACGTAAGAACCTATTTGATTATATTTATATTTCCAGATGTTGCAGAAAATCTTTTCATAGACACTACAGAATTGTTTGTTTATAGTTATATATGCTCATCAAAGGTTAGGTAGGTAATGGTAGAGAAATTGAATGTACCATTCCACACCCACCTGATTAAAATCTAAGGATGAGGGGGAAATTAGAGTAGATTGGGAAACCAGAAACAAACAATTTTTTTACGCCTAATATGTTATTTGACTAAAATTTAAATGTAAATAAATCAATAAAATAACATAAAAAAATTCATAGCATCAACTTCACTTTATTCAACACAATCATATTTTTAGTACAGCAGTTATAACAATAGACTATAAAAAGGCCATCTTTAAAAATATTTTGTTTGCGGTAACACTACCTACTCACAAAAAAAAACCGCCCCTACCCAACCTTTTTTGGCCTCTTGGGAATTTTTATTTTTTTCTGTAAAGAAGTAGCATTCTCACATGTATGCATTTTGGGGTCATTATAAAATGTAAATTTAAAAAAATATATTTCCTACCTACTAACCATTAAAACATTTTCTTAATAGGGTTACCGCAAACAGACATTTATAAAGGATGGTCTAATTGTTAGTATTCAGTAGAAAATGGATTTTATTAATTTTATCACTTCGGGGAATATATAAAATGCATAACAGTTTCATGAAACCAATCATATGGTAACTGATTAAAACTCTGCAGAGTCATCAATGTAAAACATAATATTAATAGCAACACAGTACAACATTGGAGTTAATCCATAAAAAAATGGAGTGAACAATCATGCTTGCATGATCATATGTAAATTAATGAGTCAATGTAATGAACAACTAAATGAAGAATTATGTGAAATGCAAGTTACAAAAAATTACACAAAATAAGCAATTGAATTATTATCATAAAATAAATGAAATTAAGATGGATTAATTTAACTTTATATTTTTAATTTCTAAGAACATTGGGTGCAAAATCCATTGATCAGAAACATTAGTGCATGTATCAGGAAACTTGCAGAAACATTAAGTAATATCAAGGACTTATATACGTCCTTGGTAATATTAACACATAGTTACATTGTAATAAATCATTGAATATTGCAATTATGTATCAATTCACTAAATTGATTGTGCTTGTTTGTTTAGTTGAGTTTTATGCCCCTTTTTAACTTTCAAAATCATAATGAGGCAGATACATGTAGTTCACCTCAATCATAGTTCCTGGGTAGAACCAGTACAAGACTCCCATCCTCCATAAGCAATGCCTACTTTCTCACATAAAGAGACATGGACGGAGGCTAGGCTCGAACTCACAACACTCTGTCAGTGAGAGGTTACAGTGACTTGAAGTCAGCGACCTAAACCACTCGACCATGAAGGTGGGTCTTCACGGTAAATGCACACAAGAAAGAAAAGTATCTAAAATTATATTTTAGTAGAGTATGTATGTATGTATGTATGTATGTTTGTATGTATATGGTGTACAAATAGAGAATTCAGTGAAAACTATGTGTCTCTTAGACTTAGAAGAATTATTTATTTACTAAAAGAAAGCAGCAAGGGAAGCAACTCTTGATACCAGCTTTAAGCAACATATAACAGATTACCTTTTTCTTTAGCATGTTCAGGTCTAGATAAACCACTAATTGCTCTAGGTGTGTGAGGATAGCTACTAGCTACAGAAAAAGCTTCAACTAAAACACAGCAAACACAACACACAATGTTAGTAAGATAAGAAACAATAATAAATGACTATAATGACATGTTAGTTTGTCAACTGACTCAGGTTGAAAAGGGATAACAGATTTAAATAACAAAGTTAGCCAAGTATTATAAACCAGTCTTTGCCAGAACAAAAACTATTTTACCACAATAATAATTAAATTCTGATTCTTCACTGAAAATCATGTCCGATGGTCAGAAGCTCTCGACCATCACCAGGCTTTGTAATGATTATCAGACTTTAATGCTTAATTGATTGTTGACACCATGTCAGTATTTTTAGATTTTTTTATGATACAAATACAGTACAACCTCTCCAGAGCAGCCCTCTCTTGATGCTCAATTTAATTATTAATTTAGAGCTAGAGCAACAACCCCCAACAACAACATAATTTTGCTTCTCCCAAAGGGTGTTGCTTGAAAGAGGTAGCACTGTATAATAAAATGTCAGATTTTACTCGACTGAATAATGAGACCAGAATGATATCATATGCCATGAATTTTAAAATGAAAATAATTTACTATAAAGACTAAAAATGAAAGACAGACAACACAAAAGCAGAAAATTGGTACAGAATTAAGGAAATATTCAGAGTACCAATTTCTTGAGCAATTGATATCACAACAAACAATTACTAGTTAGAAAAAGAAGGACTTAAATTATCTGCAACTAATTATATTGCTTAGTGAAGATTTAATTTATCAGAACCCCAAATCAGAGCCATGCAGTTAAATTTCTGCTATTTCAGAAGTGTTGTACTTAAACTGCATAAAGTATATATTAAGACTGTAATCAAGTTAATTAATTGTCAATTATACTCTAAAATATTATTTTAAACTTACATGCAATGTTGTTAAACATATGTCTTCAGGGGTTTCTTTTATCATACAGTTGTAGCCTGTAAAGGGCATATCTTCTGAAAATGTCTTTGAAATCATGCAATTTTCCCCAAATTTGTTTCGGGGGAGAATTTTTTCCCAAAAGTCAGGCTAGCTTATATAGACCCTCTATTTCATCCCCATATTATATATCAGTGCCTTCCCAAAAACACAAAGAAAACCCCTGAACTACAGTTATCTGTTGTAATCATGTTGTATGAAATATTGTAAACAACTGACTGTTTATGTGGCATGAAATAAAGGCTATTGTGTAAGTCATTTAACAGTATAATATAGGGGTTTTCTTTACATTTTGGGGAATTAAGGCACCCTAACCCTAAATATGGGGATGAAAAAAAGCAGGTTGAAGCTTCTTTTGTGGAAAACTTCTCCCCTCAGAAACCTATTTAGGAAATGAAATTTCAAGGAGTAAAATTGAAATCTGGGGAAAATTGTATGATTTCAAAGAAATTTTCCAAGGGAAAGGCACTTTTTACAGGGCTACAGCTGTATAATAAAGAAACCCATGCAATATTATAATAACTTATTATGATGAATATTATTTCACCAAGAGCAAATAAGATAATAAGGTCTTGAAGAAAACAGTTTCTACAGGGTAAGTGAATGAGGTAAGCTAGGTAAAAATACAGTGTGCAGAATATAATAAAAAATGCTGAAAGTAGGTGCCGGGGAAGATAATTTCTCTATAATAATTACCAAATGTTTCAACTGAAGGTACAAAAAAACATAGTCAAAAAGTGTTCAATACATTCGGATCCTGTAAGTTCACACAAGATTCTGATTGCTTAGATAGTATATTGAATCATATGATTCATACGGCTGCCATAATGTGGCAGATCCGATGAATATGTAGTATGATTCAGGTCTGTTTATCGGACCCAAACAAAGAAGGAAAAAATCTCTGCAAGCAAATAAAAATGTGTTTTAAACAAACATGCTGAAGGAAACATGATGTGTTTCAAAATCATAATGACAACATTTCAGCTTGAACTCAAGACACAGATATAACTACACACATGTGTGTTTATGTTTACAACATTGTTCTACCTGGTGACTGTTTATCAGGTCTAGATATGACACTGATGTGGTCTGTAGGTTCTGCTTGATCTAACAGAATACTGTCTGCTAGGAAATTGTAAGATGAATACTGATTAAGTATCAAATGGAAAATTTCTGCCTCAACAAATTCATAGGATTCTAGTTTTATATTTAAATTAATCACGTGTAATAGGAGGAGGAAAATAATGTACTCAGTCTTGCAAAATTAGCACTTATCCGGTTGTCCGGGACAAGTAATTATTGATTCGGTCAAGTAATTTTTGCAGTAATTATGCACTGGTTGGCGACCATGATACGACTGGACACTTTTCGCACATTTATTGCATTATCTTAAAAATGGTTGAATTTCACTGTAGATATTTAACCTGCAGGAAGCTAGGTACAAGTCCAATATTACAACATGTTTTCATAATACAGAACACACATTTTGAGGCCTGACGTGGGGTCATTAAATTGTGTTAACTTTGCTTAAAACTGTACCATGTTTCCGGACACTTAGTCGGCAGTCATAACACATTTTTTTACTATGTTATTGAATTTTTTACTGTCAATCATTAATTGGTGAAATATTTTACTTATATAATAATGTATTATTCTCCACATACAAATTTCTCCCCCCTGCATAAAAGGATGTATAAAAATAAACATGTACTGTACCATATCATCAAAATGTGCAGTTACAGACTGTGGATAAAAAATCAATGTTTATCATAATATGATATTTAATTATTATATGGTATGTTTTAATTAAGTTTATTTAGCAGTTATCTCTTTTTGGAAATGTTTGTCTGTTTCATATATTCTAATATTTGGCTCTTTTAAATATATCAGAGCCTCACTGAAATGCATGCGTATGCGCAATGCACTGTTTTAGACTCCCCCCACGAACGCACATGTAAACAACCGGCGGATAATGTAAAATTTATGCCATACTTAAATCAAATATCCTTGCATTTCATTGAAGTTGTTGATTTTGGTTGTTGCAAAAATTTTAAAGCGCATGAGTGATCGACAACGAATGATCTAAGTAAACGCCGGAATTAAGTGTTTAAGTGGGTGTCCAGATTTGATGGTAGGTCGCCAACCAGTATAGAGTGTAAAGGAAAACTATTTATTTTTGGTAATTCGGACAATTAGTTCCAAATCCTAAATTCACAGAGTGTGTACCCGATGCGGGACTCAAACCAGCGACCTCCTGCTTGTTAATCGAGCTGTTAATATCACAGTCATGTTATAAACAAAAATACTATATATCATACCATACTGCTACACATGATTGAGTTAACAATGGCAGAGGCTATTAAATAACACACAAATATTTTAAACAAGCATTTTTATAATTTAATCTATGCATTTGCTAAAAAGATGCAGTATTGATATTGACAGGACACATTCACATAATTATGTCATAATTGAAAAGTGACAACAGGTCTTTGAAAAGACAAACGCTGAACATATATGAACCAGCTAGGGTTACTCAAATACATATAAAAATTGAAAGGTCCCTGGTTGAACTAAATAACCACAATTCCACACAATCCATGCTAAAACGGACGCTACACTTACCTTCCATGGTTGAACTGTGTTTCAATAAAGTTGTTTTAAATCGAAAATAACATAAATGAAACTAGTAAAATCGGCTGTATACGATTTAAATGTCAGTTTGACTCTTATTTACGTTTGTTGCTAAGCACGCAGTTATTGGAGTTGCTTCCCTTGTTCTGGTTGTGTCTAAAGGTACGTATATATACGGTACTTGTATTCCGGATTAATGTTAAAATAAGTCGACAACTGGGAAAATAATATCTTAGCGCAAAATGATCTAAGTAATATCCTTAATTATTTATTCTTAATGATTTAATGTGTCATTTTAATGATCTAGCGGTAGTAAAAATTTCTACAGCAGCTCGAATTACACAAAATACATATAGATACAAACGGTCCTATCAATCAGGGACTCCCTGGACCTATCTTATGCACTGAATACCTGATACATCATTTAGTTTGGATATAGGGTGTTGTGCCCAAGTGATGAACCATATAATGTTTGTCACTTAAACCAGTAATTAACATGTTTTATGCATATATCTCACGTATTATACATGTACATGTATTATCTATTTGTATCCTTCTAGAAATTGGTATCAATCAAATATTTTTTGGATCGAATTCAAAGTAACGTTGATATTCGAAATAAGTATTATCTGATACCGTGATAATTATTGTATTTGTTACGTCTCTCACGTTTCTTTCACGTCTTAGTAGTAATTCTGAGATTACATTCAAGATAAGCAGATATATGTGATGATCGTAGATCTGATTATCATGTGAAGCCACGAAATTTAGTGCACGAACGTATCCATCATAGTATATAGTTATCTATTCTTTAACGACCCAATCGACAGTTATGGCCATTTCAGGAACGCCCAATAGACTAGAGGAGAAGATACAGGAAAACCGGGCATTTATTTCCCTAGTAATACAGAACAATGGATGAAATTGTAGTAAAATATATTAAATCTGTTTTTAACATAATGCCTTTCTTTAGCCACATCTCGTAAAAATGTTGTCAGATATGCTTTTTCTTTTTTTTGTAATATCATTGAAAAAAATGATACATTTCTATATTAGTACTTGTAATCAAAAAAGAAATTTCGTAATGTTTTTATTGCAAGTAAAAGTCAGTTTCACTAATAAGACATCTTTCTATGTAAAAAAATTGAAACTTGAAAATTTTATTAAACGCCTATTTCTACGTATAAATATATATTCAATGGCGTTGTACAATGAAAAACAAACAAAAAATAGATGAAAATACACAAATATACACTTCAGAATGCACATGTTGTAGACACGTTTATAAATTACACACACTTAAAATGGTGCAAAATAGTTCTTGAAGAAGTGAGATTTCAATTTATGTTTGAAATGTCTACAGAATCACATGATCTCAGGCTAAAAGGTAATTCGTTCCATAATTTTGGACCTATCATGCTGAAACTTCTTTCTGAAAAAGTTTTGTTCTTATTTTAAGGAACCTCATAACAACCAATAGATGATTCTGATTATCTTAAGGTACGCTCTGACACTTTATGAGACAAAATTTCGATTAAATAAGATGGTGCACTTCCTACTGAACAGTTATACTTGTATGTTAAAATCTTAAATCATATACGTGCTTTAATAGTAAGCCAGTGAAGATCAAATAACGTATTTCTGGAACTTCGCACTTGGAAGGGTTTAGCACACATATTTTGTATACGTTGAAGTTTTGATAATTCAGATTGAGAGATGCCAAAAAGAACAGCGTTGCAATGATCTAAGTGAGATATAACCAAGGATAAAACAAGAGTTTCAGTGATTTCTTTCGACAAATATGTCCAAGTGCTCTTAATCCTAAACTAATTCAGCATGGCAATTTTACATTTTCTTTTGATATGGTCTTTGAAAGTTAGAGACTCATCCAAAAAGCACCCAGGTACCTTCTGCAATTTTGCGATTTAATGGCATGGCCACATATTTTGATTTCAGTAGTGTTATTCTTATTGAGCTGTGCACGACTACCAAAAAGTATAAACTCTGTCTTTGAATTGTTCATTTTTAATTTGTTATTGTTCATCCAATCATTAATTCGAGTTTACACTCACTCGACAACTACGCGGTCTGATTTTTAGGAAGGAGATTGTTTTCATGTACATGTTCATTGAGTCGATGGAGGGCAGCCTTTTCGATTAATTTAGATAAAAATGGCAAATTGCTGACTGGCCGATAGTTGGCAAATGTTAATTCAAGACCAGACTTTTTTAGCAGAGGCCTGACAATTCCTGCTTCCACTTGGCTGGAAAAACTCCTTGTGTCAGAGAAAGATAAAAGTTCATTAAGACAATATTTTAAAAGTTTGGTTGGTCATAAAGTTCCCAAGATTTAGTTTATAACTGGTTAATGAGCATACTAACTTCTTTCTCTGAAAGATTATCAAATGATCCAAATGATGGTACATTTTTAACAGTAGGTATATATAGTTTTCAAAGTTTCGCAGAGAATTGCGTATCTTTTTTATCTTATCCATAAAATAGTCTGCAAACTTATCAGCTAGTATGTTTTCATCTTCTACAGATGGCATAGGGTTTCAGATTTGCTTCCGATAAGATCTTTTTCAAAACGATATAGCTTTTTTTGAGTCACCTTTGAATTCAATCACTTTCTAACTGAGAACTAATTGTATCTCGTTTCTTAGTTCGTAGTGATATTATTTTGTGAAGTGAAGATTTGTAAATTTCATAGTCACTTGGTTGGATACTTTCACTGAACCAGGGCTTCGGTGCTCTGAATATTTGAATTTTCACTTTCATAGGTGCATGTGTATTAAGCAGATTCTCTATTTTATTCTCAAACTGATCTACAAAACTTTCAACCGAATCAGTACAAATTGTCATTTCACATAGATGCTTATAATGATGCAGACATTTCATTGAGCTGCTCTTGGTCATATTCATATTATTGACAAATGTGAATTGCTTTGTCTAAGGTCAATGTCTGTCCCTGGTTTATCAGTTTTCTCTGTTTTGTTCAGTATCACCCCAAATACAATTCTATCACGTATCCCAAAAGCTAATGGGGCTTTAACAATGACTCATCGTACGTACATGTACGTAATAAATTATATGATTTAGTTTACAAGATAAACATTTGATACACGTATCATTTTCAGTCAGTTATTAGTACTACATTTTGTATTTCTTTTATATCTGTAAACAATTTGTCAACGCGAACATTGAGTCTCTTAAATTACGTGAATTTACCAATATCTTGTTCTGTAAAACAGACTGACCAGTTCTAAATCATATGTCACTTTCAATTCATTTCTCGATTATTTTCAAATAAATAACGTCTGTTTTAAGACAATCACACATGAAATCCTTACCCATAATGCTTTTTAAATCAACGTTGAAGTTAATCTCTGGAGAGTTAGAACAAATATAAAACGTCTTTGAAAATCTTCCTGATTATTAGTTCACGAGCAACACGCACGTGATATTGACTAAATGAAACTAGGTTTGTTGAGTATTCGTTTCTTGAGCAAGCAAATTGTTCTAACATTTGTGCCTGGACTATATATATTGACAGTGAATTATGATGTTTGGTTTTGGATTAATCTAATGTTAATGGTGTGTGAATTTATTCAGCTACACGCATAAAGACATAATATAGTAAGTTGTCATTTTCTTTAAAGATTATTAAATATATTTGTACATTACAATTTATAGATCCATTATTTTATGCCTATGGTCGCGCAACATTTTTTGTTCGTAAATATCTTATGAACCGACGTATCAAACTAATTGGTCTTTTGATTTTATTTCGTCCAATTACATGTATTTGTCTTCGTCACGTCATACTCGTATTACTATGGTAACTGACGTACACGTGAAGTGGTCGTCGGACTCTTATACTATAAGTTTGAGCTAAGCCACGTGGCTGTCAGTTTTGTAATCACAGCAAAATCGTGACTTAGAATACTTGCATGATTGAGGAAATTAAAGGCGTTGAAAGACATATTAGAGGCACACCCTGTGAATAAAGAATCACGCGATATTTCTGATGTAACTACATGGAGTAAGAAAACGTACATTTTGCTGCGTACAAATGTGTATTAACCAGTTCGGATTCTTTATCAATACATATACTACATACTAGTGTCAAATTCTAATAAAAATACGTATATGCATAGTTCTTTTTGCAGTTAAGAGACTGAAAATTCTTACAAATAAGCATTTTTAAAAACGGAAAATTGCAAAATTGGCATTGGTTTGAGCAAATAAGAATAAATTGAGGATAACAAACATAAATTTTTACCAATTCTTGAAATTTTGCACGATGACATGAGAGAGGTCGAGAACAAAAAAAGTTTAACAAATAAGGCCTTACTTTCCTCCATTGTGAATTATCTGCCCTTGAAATGAACTAAAATAAGCCACAAAAATCAAGGACAGATATGTAAAAAACGAGATGAATGACCCCCCCCATTTCTTTCGCTTAAATTGTTCCTGTTATCATATACTATGATCATGCAAAGTTTTACAAGAATTCTGTTGTACAGTTTTTATTCTGCCTGTATATGTCTATGTGAAATCTGTAGCAAACAGCTTTAACGGGGAACTGTTTTGTATTTACATGTACACGTGTGTACTATGAAAAGTATCACTTACAACATTGTTTGCAATAATTTGTTTTTCATATTAGTATACATATACAGTGCAACATCTCCAAGGCAACACCCTTTGGGAGAAGGAAAACTATGCTGTTGTTGAGAGGTTGTTGCTCTAGAGAGGTTAAATTAAAGGTTAAATCGTACAGTGGAAAAACATGCTGTTGTTGAAGGGGGGTTTCTTGCACAAGAGAGGGTTGCTCTGGAGAGGTTGTACTGTATATAAACAATATTCCATGTACGCGTGCCCATCAATATGAGTATTTATAAGTATTACAGGTCTAGCATGACTCTTTTCTTCACATTCTATACCTCAACAAAATGTTACATGTAGTTTTACCAGAATGAAGTAAACAGTCCTGCCGATAAGTGTAATTGTGCGAATTTGATAATTTCGTTATATTATCTCTATTTTCAACCATCCACGAATTGATAACTTAAAGGTTTTTTTTTTTCGAAGTATCCACTGGGATAGGTTATGCATGTATATAATGACAATCTGACTAAAGTGCTCGATAGCGTTATAACGGGTAGAGTATGTGATTTTAATCAGACTGTATAAAATGATTGTTTGAATATTATCATAGCCCGTATATAACATCTTGCATACATAGTGCAAACTCCCAACAACAACTTATAATGGGAATGACTACAATTGTTGTTGTAAGGAGGTCACTGTTGTTGAGAAAGTGAAAATAGAGAAACGTCAGTTTGGGTTGCTAATTATTATACTGGCTGTAACAATGTGATGGCTGTTGTTCGGGGGTGATCGTTCATGGAGGTAACACTGTACGTATATATTTATAACAACATTGTACTGTACTGTTAAAGTTCTGCCGCGGTTGTTTACCAGTACATTGTTATATTATGTACGTATTAACTCAGTCAATTAACAATTTGGCAATAAGTCTAAAAAACAACTATTGCTATCTTGTACGTAATTCAGAGATCACGATAAATTACACGTCGTAATGTAATAGTCCTGTATATCAATTAATCAAAGGCTTCAATCTACCATTTAATATTTCTAGATCTCTAACAATGGATAACTTTTCTGACACGTGGCTGTATGTGAGACTTCTAGAAGCAGACATGAATGTACAACTGAAAAACGTAGAAGTAAATCATATCAGCACAGTAGCGGCGCTTTTGAATAATAATATGTAGAACTTGTTTGCAGGAACAAACTAACACATAACCGTATTAAGATATCAAATTACAAAAAAATAAACCAATTGTCATGAACATGTACTCAAAAAGCGGGATAATGCGAACTTCCGCACGAATTAACAAATTAAAGCATTAATTTAGGAGCTCGAAGTCGAGAATTTTTTTTTTCAGCAATGTTTTCCTTTTTCACATGTAATATTACAAAAGCTTTAATCACTCGGTCGTATTTTGTCCAAAAGACTTTTGTAAATTACTCGAATATGAGTCAGGTAAATCAGAAAAAAGAGGTGATGTTATCCGCAACAAACGCAAAGAGTGACTCCCCTTGGTGCGGCTAGATTTATCTAACATTTCTTTCCTGGAGCTGGCATGGGACGTTTACCTAATTTGATTAATGGAAAGATTTGGCAGCTATTTGATACATACTTTTTTCATGCATACTAAAACACAACATCTGACAACGTTGGGAAAAAGAGTTCAGTGACATGTTTACCAAGGGTACTTTTGTTGAAAATATCAGGTTTCAGTTTAGCTTTTTGGTTTGTCAGAAAAGTAAAACTGGTTTCGATTAAAACTGGGTGGTGAACAAACGGACAGTTTGAAGAAGGAAACTGGCACTCGACTATAATTAGATACATGTAACATTCATATAGCTCATAATAATAGTGTTCCTGATTATAATACAAATAAACAATGTCTATATTATAATACAAATAAACAATGTCTATATTATAATACAAATAAACAATGTCTATATTATAATACAAATAAACAATGTCTATATTATAATACAAATAAACAATGTCTATATTATAATACAAATAAACAATGTCTATAATATAATACAAATGCAGTCTCATTGATCTCACATTAAACACAAACTGTATTTCTTATAAAGGATGTATACCTGAATTTAAGTAGAATACAGCGTCGTAGCCATGTCGAGACAGTTGCCTCGGCTAAAATAAAGAATAAAAATTTACTGAAAATGTTAGCCTGAATAGGATATTAAATTGCCGCACATATTCTAAGTATCAGGTTCCATGGAGGCCTAAAGACCCAATACCTAAAATTATAGGAATCATGGACACTATTCTAGTATAAAGATATATTTTAAATACCATACTTCACATAATTATGAAAATTCTTTGCTGAAGTCCACATCAAGCACATAGGACCGAGACGCTGACGCTCAGAGTTATACATTGACTTTTAATGCATTCTAATATTCATAGCACAATCGAATAGATGTTTGTAAGATGGAATAAATTGATCAATTCTTTATTGCTCTGCAAATTTTAGCCGGCGCGAACTTCCTCGGCGTGCCTCAGCATGGCTACGAAACTATACTAGGGATGTACTATAAATACTAGACCATACAGAGTTAAAACTGCGAACAAAAACTGTCCTTGCTATTCAGTCATTTGAACAAACTTAAATATAAATCGTTATAGCTAAATCTTTCCTCATTACAAATGACTGTTTCCATAGTAACAGCCATACATTATACTAGACGATAGTAAGCATCAGATTTAGTAAACAAAGGGAGATGCGTACGGCTTACTGAATGCAAAGATGATTGGTACGAGTGTTTCTCTCTTATCGATATGTGTTTTTAAATTGCAAAGGGATAGATGTAATGATTAATTCAAAATTACAAAAAATAAAAAAGATAAAATAGCTATTAGAATTGTATGATGAGTACAGATATGACACTTTTAATGAAAACACGTTATGGCGATAAAGGTGTCCTTCAAATGCAGCGTCGTAGCCGCGCTAAGGCACGCCGAAAATAATTTGTTTATTCAATTCCATCTTACAAACATTCATGCAATTGTGTTATAATGAATAAAACCCTTGTCATATACCATGAGCGCCGATCCTATCACTTGTTGTAGATAAAACATAATATTTATTGTTACCAAACTACCATATATACCGTTCATGATTCCGATAATTTTGGAGTTAAAGCATGGTTTGTGTTGCCTCAAAAACGCATCAGAGATGTTCCAGGTAAAAAAAGATTCGGGGGGGGGATGATCTCCATTTCAAGGGCAGATAACTCAAAAACTCTGTTATCATATGCTCAATCATGCAAAATTTGAAAAAATTATATTTATCATTTTTCATTTTACCAATATGTCTATGTGAAAAATGTAGCAAACTGAAGTAAACGTCTTTAAGTGACTCCTGGACCTCCCTAGTGCATCTGGACTTATATCTATATTTTTTATGGCAGTTGAAGATTTATTATAAAATATGCAACTAAAATAAAATTAGGAAAACTACGTTGTATGAACCAGAAATGTGTTGACTATTTAGGATGCATTATTTTGAAACTTGGTTGACACAGAAATTCAATTCTTCCATCTTTAGATTGGGTTATGCTTATTCCTAACAGTAAAGGGATGAAAAGCGTTAACTTAAAAAATGTCCTTAAATAAGATAGAAATATGACCATTCAAGATAAGAAATGGTGTATTGAGAGTTGCAAATGTAACAAAAATATTAAGAACATAAATGCATTAATTTATGCACTTATTACCATCTGTATAAAAAGTCACAAACCCTACGTACTGTATAAAAGTCTAGACTTATTGTTTGTCGTTTAATCGTTATACCAATTTCAGGAAGCGCATGACTTAACTTAAGACGAATGGGAGGGGTTGGAACTGTTTAATTTGATGCTTAAAAAGGGTGGCAGGATGCTATATCTACTTGATCTTTGATAATTAAAATGGATAAAAGACATCTTGAAGTATATAAGTGGTATGTTACTACGCACTCTTCCAAATAAGGAATAGGTTAAAAAGTTTACCGCATGTGGTAAATATATCCGACTAAATTGTTTTACTAATGCTGGCGTCACACTGTCCCGAAGTTGACAGCAGATGTCCACACGAACGTGGAATTTTGAACTTCGCGCGAAATTGGCCCCGATCCTAGTCAACAGCCAAATCAACAGCCGAATCAAGTACGATGCCTTACGAAGATCACACGATGGCACCCGAACCACACTCGAAGGCAGAACGAAGATGTGAAATTTTTATTTAGATGTTTACCCACATGACACACGAAGGTTACACGATGGCTACACGACGTCGTATTGAGAGTACGATGCCTTCAAACAAGGTCACGAAGGCGTCATGTGACCTCCCGATGGTATAAATTACAAATTTACTTTATTCAAATTAAAGTCAATTTAATTAACATGCCACCCAAGGCATAGAGAATCAGGGGTAGGAGGCTGCCCAGTAAATGCAGAGTTCAGAAGAGGAAAGCAGAGGCAACTGAGTAGACTTCACTGAGCCTCCAACCACAGTGAGGGGCATAAATCAATGCAAAGACACTTGTACTGCGTCGACCAGGGCCATGAGGACAATGAGAAGAAGCCTTTGTAGTGTATGTAGACAGACCCACTGTTCCAAGGACAGGTTACCACCACATGAGCCATCCAGAGCACCACAGCAGTGTGGAAATTGTCATCTCTTCTCAAACTACTCAGCAATGGCGGTCAATATTTCAGTTGTAGTAGGACACTGGATCACATCAGCAGCAAACTCGGCTTCACATATTTCATATGTTGTAGGGTGATAGACAGGTTGAAACCGGGAGGGAGAGACTTTCTGTACCATGTGTTCTTCTCTTCTATACGACCTACCCTAAAATAAGTACATTATCTAATACGAGTGTCACCCTCTAAATGTTTACGAAGAACCCATTGATGTATTACGTGGGTTTAATCCAGGGATTCTGAAATAAAATTTAATCAAACAATAACTGTCAATAATAAATGGTATGTAGATCACAATGCAAAAGTTACCTTGATTTTCCCTATGTAGATAAGATTTACTACCCTGTGCGTATACATGTACGCTATGGAAGTAAAATGGCGATTGCGTTCTAAAAAAGTGAACTATAGGTTGGGTCATATATTATTAAGATAGATATGACCATACTTTTCCGGACTGAAAGAATGTTAGTATTGATGATGATAATGATGAAATGATGTACATTTGTACTTGTGGTCATGATAAGAATACTAATAAATTAGTAATTATAACATAATAAAATAACCCTATCACATAAGGAAGGCAAATAGCTAGAAATGACAGAAAGAAATAAGAAAAGTTTCCTTAAGAGGAGGTACTGGACCTGTCAGAGCTGTTCATCATGTATTCTAAGATATATATCAAAAGGTTGTCTCATCATCAACGTATGCCAATCTGCAGGGAGTGAATTATGGATAAATGTGATTGAAGCTTGGAGAGAAACACATGCCTCTGTTCTGTAGAGTTGCTCAGGACTGACTGAGGAAGGTGCTCTATGACCGGCCTTTTATATATTCTCGTTACTATAACACTTGTGAAACGCTTGAGCAACTCAAATTCGGCTGTCTTCGTCGTCACCGTGGTTCCATCTCGATGTCATCGTACTATAATACGATGGCTACACGACGGCATTGAGAGGGCTTCACGTAGTCGTGTTGCCTTCTTAAGACAATCGGACGGCATCTTGTTTCGTTCGTATTGTGTTCGTATGGCAAAAATGTCCGATAGCACCGATGATTACACGAAGAAAATACGATGATGACACGATTAAACAAGATGCCCTCACGATGGCAATACGAAGGGCAAAATGAACACACGAATTCAACACGAACATGATACTTCGCGTGGACCTTCGGCAATTTTTTGGCATGCCAAAGATTTTGTCACCGCTCACGAAGTTGGTGCCGAAGCTTGAGAAACTCAACCGGCGGTCATACGATGGCTTAAGATGCCCTCACGAATGGCCCGATGTTATCACGATCACACCCGAATTTGAACATTTCCTTAATCGTGTGTCCATCTGGTGTCTACTTCGGGACAGTGTGACGCCTGCATAACAGAATATGGGAATGTGACAGTATAATCACTCGTTCAGTGTTATTTAATTTTCAATCAAGTCGTGTAGTTGATTGGATTTCAAATTACTAGGAATTACGGATAGTTTTGAGCGAAGGTAATTTCCCTTCATTATTTGTATTTATAATTATATTAATAAGTATAATATTATACTAGTATTGTACTTATCTAGACACTTGTGATTAATTAGTGTGTGTTCGTTTAATAGTTAAAGCACGTTTTACAACAATCATTGTGTTATTCTAACAATGTTAAGTATGCACTATATTATGGTTTAGTGAATGATTCTGAGTACAACCTCTCCAAAGCAAAGCATCCTTTGGGAGTAACAAAATTATGTTGTTGTTAGGAGACTGTTGTTTATAGAGGTTAAATCATGATGTTAGTGAAAGGAAGTTTATCTCAAGAGAGGGTCGCCCAGGAGAGGTTGTACTGTATGCGTACGTCAGTAATTATAGCAAGAACAACCGAAGGCATTTGTAAGACAATTTAGAAGATGTTAACAAGTTTATAAGATGACAATCCACATCGTACATCACAGCATAATACAAAGGGATTCAGCACATAATTAGTTTTCATATATACACATTTTTTTCAAAAATATCTTCTTACACTAACCTAGTCTAGTCAGCAAAATAATGTAAGAGGATTCTTTTTCTTTTCTTTAAAAAAAATGTGTATATGAACGATATTTGTGTATACAACATTTTGTTCGCACAGTGTATTCATCATTATGTCTCTTCATACATGTACATGTCGACCTTCGAGGTGTGTCCAAATTGTTCGTAGACACTTACTGAATATTTCAACCAGATAAAATGTTCTGGTTTTTTTGCGCTACTTAAATTTGCAATGTACATTTTGTATTATGATATATTATAGCACACAAAATCAGTATGACCCTGTGATAAATGTAACTTTTACAATTATTTTATAACATACATTTTATCGTCTACAGTGCAGGTCAGGAGGTACATATGTAGTTACGTTATCGACGCCAATTACGATATAGTTTTTCGAAATAACAACCGCCATTATTTACATTTTTAGGCGTTTTGTCCATGTTTGAAAAATAGTGTCATACCAGTTCGCGTAATATGGTCGAATAATTAATTGTACAATTTGGATGAGGTGTTTCTGGCTTTCGTGTCGGTAAATTCCACGTAAATCCTTTTTTAATTGAGGAAACACCTCAAAATCGTAGGGGTCGAGGTTAGGCGAATAAGGAGCTTTTTATGTTTTTTATTCCTGGAAACAAGTAGCCGTATATATGAATTAATTTATGTGTATTCCCTTTTGATAAATCTAGACAGAGAAGAATCATAGTCATGTCAGATTACTTGACAAAAATAGGTTAGGTAAGTTAGAAAAAGATACTTTCTGAGCATACCTTTTGCGAGAAATCGAGGTAAGACTCACCCCAATATGTGATTTGCCTTTATTTGGGAGTTTAGACAAATGAGTGTCAATGACAATATGTAAAAAGAATCCCGCGACAAAAATGCTTTACATTTCGGTTATGGACGATTTCCATACAGAATAATTCAATACATTACACACTAGCTGTTCAGGATGTTATTTTCATTATTGTGGTATACAATCAAATTTTGCGAGCAAATTATTTAAATGTCTGTCAATAAAATAAACAAAATCCGCGGATTGATTATCATGCCGAAAAAAGTTTGACGCCAAACTATAGGACGGGTCTGGTAATTTTGATCATCGTGCATTATTAAAATAAACAAAACAAATCAAATCCAAGGGCAGAAACTAAAAAAACAAGATCGGTGACCACCTTTTTTATCTAAAATGTCTCTGTTATCATATAATCTATGATCATGCAAAGTTTTAAAAACTTCTGTTGTACAGTTTTCATTCTGTATACTGTATTATGTCTAGGCGAAAACTGTAGCAAACACGTACCTCCTTAAAACCGTTGTATTAAAGAACTTTGAGGTCGTTGGTATTAGATGGAACACACGTACTGTCAGGCCAGCCTTAAAATATAGTTTGTTTAAGTGGGTAGATTGTTTGGAAAGATGTTTTTGTAGTTTTTTTTACATTGAATCCAAAATACCTGAAACATGCTATTTACATGTATATAAAAAAATACCGAAGAGGCAAAAAGAATGTTGGACAGGGACATTGTTTAGTAACTAGGTAGCTTACCCCCCCTCATTTTTTAACATTGGCCTCAGTAACATTTATACAAGTTGGTACTTGTGTAATTGAAGTTGACATTGACAAACGCACCTGGAAATTTCGTATGTAGTAAAATACATTAGTATATAGCCATTTATTCGTTATCAGTAATGAGCATACCTTGCCAAACCTGTTACGTTCCTCATATGACTATTATTGAATACGAACAGACAGTTAGACAGGGTTATGAACGCTGAATGATTAGGCCAAAACATTAGTTACCTTTCCGTTTACTTGACGATAAACGATTGAGTCGGTAAGTCACATTATTTTTGGAAGGTGATTTCCTCAGAACGGGAAGCAGTTTAGTTTGTTGAAAAAACAATTTCACATTTGCTGATCTTATACCTACGGTCACACTCCATCAAAACATAATCAAACTTATTTGCGGACATTGTGATACGTGTATGTTTGCTTGTTTGGCGTTCGACGAATTCGAATGAAACACTGATTTTGTTTTTAAAAAGAGACGTACACATACATACTTACACGAGCAGTCATTGTGTAAATAACATGGTAGGCGTGCCAGAAAGTCCGGAACACAATATATAGGACAGTATGAGTGAGTGACTTGAAAGTATTTGTTGTAAATAAATTTGAAATAACAAAGCGATGTTTTGTTGCCTCCCTAACGACATGGTAATACATACAACAGTTTTATCTACTTAAATAGTAATAAAATCGTAAAAATAAACACCAGCACACTGTAAGTAATGGCTACCTATCAATGAGTATATTGTTTTAACTAACGAGTAGTGTAGTATAATTGTAAGTTGACACTGTTAAGGGATGTGAAAGCACTTGGGCTTAAGGAGTAAACTATTAAGTTAACTTAACTTAATGACGTAAGAATAATTACAGAATCGTATTACTACAAACACCGAATTATTAACATGTAAGATTTTCTATAAAAAAAATCGAATATTTTCCGTCAAACTATCATTGTTTGAAACTACAGCACAACCTCTCCAAAGCAACACCTTATGTGTGTAGTAAAATTATGTTTTTTGTTGAGAGGTTGTTACTGTAGAGAGGTTAAATTGATAGTTAAATCGTACAGTGGGAAAAATCATACTGCTGTTGCTAGAAGGTAGTTTGCTCACGAGAGGGTCGCTCTGGACAGGTTGTACTTTACATGTATTGTAAATGGAGTAAACAAATCTCATTAAGTTAACTAATATTCACTTATTAATAAATATTCACTTAAAGATTGAGATTCATAAATCCAGATATATCAGCATGAAGATAAATCTTATTGAAATATTTGCTCATTTTTTTCATTCCACTGTGTTCGCTCTAGACATGAACCTCAACGAGTATATCTGTTTAATATACATCATCAGGTAATTAGTACGGAATTTAGTGTATTTTAAACAAGGCACTGTTCTATCTGAATTCTTCTAACCTAAAGCATTGTAAAGTTATATTTCTAGAAGTATAAAGCAAACATTATACAAATATTGGTTGTAACAAGCAAACTATCTGTCGATAGCCTGTCATTTTTTAATTAGTTTATTTCCCATCCGTTTTCTATCATTTTTACAACGAGGAATGGGAGCTTGCCCTTGTCTAAGAATCACTCTACGCTTAAATTACATAGTTTTACAGCCATATGTTGACGAAGATAACATGCCGTTTAATCAAAGAAGAAATTCATAACACTATGAAAATTTAACATAAATAACATGTTGCCCAATATATCAAAGAAAAATAAATATAAAATGAAGTTTTATCATGATTTCGACCGAACGCAGCGTTGAGGAGAAAATTATTTATATAATCAACGAAGTGATATAATAATGTACGTATTCAACGAAGTGTGATGATAATTCAGTATATTGTTGAAATGGGGAGATAATTAAGTAAATAATCAAAGGGAGATAATAATGTGTATATAATCATTACAGGTATAATAAACAAAGTGAGATAATTATGTATATTATCAACAAAAAGATATGACTGGGTATATAATCTATATACACAATGAGATACTAGTAATTCAGTCAGTAAACAACAAAGGGAGATAATTCTGTATATAGTCAACAATGTGAGACACTTATAGGGGGAGATGATCAGGCATTTAATTAACAAAGGGAAATAAACATGTTTATCCTCATCAAAGGGAGATCATTATGTTTATATAACCATTACAGGGATATAACTGTGTATATAGTCAACGAAGGGAGATGATAAGGCATATACTCAACAAAGTGAGACAATTATAAATAATTAATAATATAATTATCAAATGATGATAAATTTGTATATCATTATCAAAGGCATGTAATTATGTATGGACATAATCATCAAAGGGAGATAACTATGTAACTAATCGACGAGGGAACATAATCTAATACTTGCAGTTTTATCTCAATTAAGAAGCCATTATAATCAAAACATCGAAACGTTTTATGCATTGTTCCCAAATCCTATCAACTAATAGCATGCATGTTGTAAATAATAATATCAATATATTTTTTTTCAAAATTAGCAGTTATTGAACAGGAAGTGAATGATATCAGGTTGTTTTTCATTTCCGCTGTGACTCTTTCTGATTTACGGTAACTCTGTATTCGTCTGCTAAATGCAGCGAATACAATTTTCACGTTTCATGACAAGTAGAATTTAATCAGTCATATTTTTGCAGTCGTGTGTATATATAAATTAAATCTGGTTGCACTTCGGGGCATACATGTTGGTCAATCTAAACTTATTAACAGGTCAAATGGTGTCTATAACCTTTTCCACCGAAGTTTAAATCCCATATTAATGACAGTTCGTTTAATTCGAAAATAGAATGCACAAGGAGTGTGTGGGAAATTAGCCTCTCCTGCTCTGTCATGTTATGTTTCTGTCGAACAAGGTCTCTCTGTGGTTAAACTAATGTTGTGTTCATATTGTTTAATATATTAAATCTATGCATGGTGAGCTGTGTGTATTTTCAAGGACTAAATTCTATTACTGGATGTAGATCAACTACTTGTAATCGGAGGTTAGAAAATGAATGATCTTTTTACAATTATTATTTTTGTAATAGAACTATTGTGCAACCTCTCCAAAGCAACACCCTTTGGGAGTAGCAAAGTATGTTTTTAGTGGTTGTTGCTCTCGAGAGGATGGTTTTGATAATTAAATGATACAGTGGGAAAAATCATGCTGTTATTGAAGGGAGGTTTTACTCAAGAGAGGGTCGCTCTGTAGGTGTTGTACTGTATATATTATAGCGATTATTATTCTGCTTCAAAGTTTGTGTATTCATGAGTAATATAATTGTTTTAGTGGTATATGAAATGAAACTTTGTGATGCATTAAAATTACAGTCAAACCTTTGAACAACGGCTACCCTCGGGAAAGACGAAATTTGGCCTTAATTGACGGTTGGCTTTTATTCGGAGGTCATTATGAAAACACACGACCTTCATGAAAATAACTCGTCTATTATGATATTCGGTCATTCAGATTGACTGTCCAGCTCGGCCATTATGAAATTGCTATAGTATATTTAATTAACCAAAACCAGGTAACGATTTGGCCTAAGCTCCTCAGATTTGACTGAAAGGTTGGCATCACATATTGATTTTGATGGTATTTACAGTTGGTCTTTAGGGGGCATTCGTGTTTCAATACATCGAATATAAATTATGTACCGATGAGCTGAATTAGTAACCCGGCGATCCGGTTTCGATTTCCGGTCGCAGTAGGACATACCCTTCTTTCATGACAATTTGACAATAATGTAGATTTTCTTCCACATGTGGAGACGTTATCGGTGTTTTTTGTGGAAGGGTAAGTTAGTACTGGTTAGATCAAGTTACGTCCAGGAAAAGTTGGAAAACTGGTTAGGTGAATCGGCCGCCGTATATAACAGAAACATTGTTTAAATAAACCAAACCTACTTGGCACGATATAACGCATGTACATGATAGTTCATAGTTATGAGTGGTGACCTCTTGGCATTAAAAGTTTATAAACACGTACGTCATTTTAACATAAACCATATTGAACATGCGCCTAAACATAATTACTTGTACCCTTTCATAAGACGTACAGTGGCATGTATTTAAATTACTCTGCGGTCTGTGGAATGAAGATTTAATAAACACTATTGAAGTATTGAGTCATGTAAAAAAATATTTGTATAGTGGCTTCAAACCCGTTACTCAATTTTCTGCGCTATTGCGATGTTGGTATTATTGTTTTAGACTCGATGAGCTCTGTTCGATGTACATACTTATCTGTTTCTAGATCTCTCCTAAATAGTATTAATCCAAATTACACAAACCTGTAACTGGCTTATTTGTGATAAACTATGAAAATTCTAATGTGATTTTTTTAAATAAGCCGGCGAAATGGTTCTGACATACACAATGTAAAACTCACGAGGCTTAGTCCAAAATATTCTAGAGTTATCTGCCCTTGAATTTATATTTTGGTATTGCATACAGTAAAACCTCGATTATCCCAAATCGACGAGACCGAAATATTATTTCGGATAATCCATGATTTCGGATAACATTATTAGGATAATCGAGCGATTCATTTTGGATAACACCAGGTGTTCGGACAATCCGAGTTCAGATAATCGAGGTTTTACTGTATTTGAAAATATTATGTCACACATAAATTATGTCAAAAATCATTTGGTGCAGAGTTATTAAATGATGCAGGAATGTTTATCAGTACATTAAGTTGTGCATAAAGGGTTTTAACTCTGTCAAAGGCTGAAGGCTCTGAAATTATCTGCCCTTGAATATGCATTTTGGTATTACATTAATGAAAATCTTGTATCACACATAGTGTACAATGACTAGAATATACTAGAGTGTGGGCATCTGTGTTACATGGACACATTCATAACTAAATTTATTTTTAAAAATCTCAAATATTGACCAGCTGGACTAAGCTATAACATTATATCAAAAGCTTAGTCTTATTTGTAAATTTATATTCCCATAAACTAAACACGGATGTATAAATGATTGACATATAATTTAAAGCACTTTGAAACAAATTTGTACTTCGCCCTGGCTGTAAATGTAAAAAAAAATAATAACCGTGAAGTGCATTTTTCATTACTTCACGCATGTGGTATAATTTGTGTTATGTACTATTACGGTGAGTGTATTCTGAGTGTTATAAGTCATAAACAATTAGAAATAAAATACGTTTTATTACATAAACCTATTAAACTAAAGTACAGGAGCTTCGTTCCGAGTAGGCATCATTGTGAAGGTTATCCCTCAAGACATTTCTGAGATATCAGTCTGTGTTTAGGATGAGATCACGTGACGTGAGTAGATGGAGTGCATGGCGTGAATTTAGTGTGAACACACTAAAAGTACTTTGAGCAGTTCATGGCGTGAATTTAGTCTGAACACACAGTGGGCAGTTCAATGTGATATAGTGTGGGTAGAAGTACTGTGAGCAGTTCAAAGTGATATAGTGAGTAGAATCATAGTACTGTGAGCAGTTCAATGTCATACAGTGTTAGTAGAATCATAGTACTGTGAGCAGTTCAATGTCATACAGTGTTAGTAGAATCATAGTACTGTGAGCAGTTCAATGTCATACAGTGTTAGTAGAATCAAAGTACTGTGAGCAGTTCAATGTCATACAGTGTTAGTAGAATCAAATTACTGTGAGCAGTTCAATGTCATACAGTGTGAGTAGAATCAAAGTACTGTGAGCAGTTCAATGTCATACAGTGTTAGTAGAATCAAATTACTGTGAGCAGTTCAATGTCATACAGTGTGAGTAGAATCATAGTACTGTGAGCAGTTCAATGTCATACAGTGTTAGTAGAATCATAGTACTGTGAGCAGTTCAATGTCATACAGTGTTAGTAGAATCATAGTACTGTGAGCAGTTCAATGTCATACAGTGTTAGTAGAATCATAGTACTGTGAGCAGTTCAATGTCATACAGTGTTAGTAGAATCAAAGTACTGTGAGCAGTTCAATGTCATACAGTGTTAGTAGAATCATAGTACTGTGAGCAGTTCAATGTCATACAGTGTTAGTAGAATCATAGTACTGTGAGCAGTTCAATGTGATATAGTGTGAGGAGAATTAAAGGACTGTGAGCAGTTCAATGTCATACAGTGTTAGTAGAATCATAGTACTGTGAGCAGTTCAATGTCATACAGTGTTAGTAGAATCATAGTACTGTGAGCAGTTCAATGTCATACAGTGTTAGTAGAATCATAGTACTGTGAGCAGTTCAATGTCATACAGTGTTAGTAGAATCAAAGTACTGTGAGCAGTTCAATGTCATACAGTGTTAGTAGAATCATAGTACTGTGAGCAGTTCAATGTCATACAGTGTTAGTAGAATCATAGTACTGTGAGCAGTTCAATGTCATACAGTGTTAGTAGAATCATAGTACTGTGAGCAGTTCAATGTGATATAGTGTGAGGAGAATTAAAGGACTGTGAGCAGTTCTATGTCATTCAGTGTTAGTAGAATCAAAGTACTGTGAGTAGTTTAGTGTGATATAGTGTGAGTAGAATCAAAGGACTGTGAGCAGTTCAATGTGATATAGTGTGAGGAGAATCAAAGTACTGTGAGCAGTTTAGTGTGATACAGTGTGAGTAGAATCAAAGGACTGTGAGCAGTTCAATGTGATATAGTGTGAGGAGAATGAAAGTACTGTGAGCAGTTCAATGTGATATAGTGTGAGTAGAATCAAAGGACTGTGAGTAGTTCAATGTGATATAGTGTGAGGAGAATTAAAGGACTGTGAGCAGTTCAATGTCATACAGTGTTAGTAGAATCAAAGTACTGTGAGCAGTTTATGGTTGAACGTTGTGTGTGTAGAATCAAAATGCATTTATTGCAATCTCAGCACCAATGGAAAACTGTATGAATTAGGTTACTTATTGATCGGTTTATGAGTTCTGACATCTTAGATTAATTAGAATAATTCCTGTAATATTGCCTACATTTACATCTCTTGTCAAACTTCTCTCCTTTGTTATTTTGAATGATTTACAGTTTTAGAAGCGGGTGTATCATCATAATTATGAATATGTACTTTCAATCTAGATGATATTTTTTACCTTTTAGAAAAAACTCACAATAAACAGAATACATAATTATCTAATCCAGTGAGTGGAAAATGTGTATTCATATTTTATGTCGTGTTTCAAATAATGCCTTCAATAAGATGTAGTTTTTGCTATTATTTCATCTTTAATCATTCCTGGTAAGACAGCACACAAGCTAGCAGGGAGTTAATCAATGAAATAGTGTCATCCCTGGAAGGTAATTCAGGCGAATTAACTACAATAACACGTAATGGTACAATCAAAATTATACACTCCAGGGGCATACCTTAATCACATTTCAGGATATTGATGCACTCTATAAAATTACATCGTGTATTGCAAGTTTGGTGTGGTTTTTGTTGTTATGCGATATAACATTAATGTTTGTCACATAGGCACTCGATTCCGTGATTTTTATACCCGTATAGACGTTATTTTTCAAATTCCGGTTTTCATTCTAAATACTGTCAAAAACGGTCTTATCAGTGAAACTGACTTTTACTTGAAAAAAAAATATTCCGTAATTTTCTTTTTTTTAATCACGAAGTACATGTACATATAGAAATGTAGCACAATATTTTTTCAATGATATTGCAAAAATAGGAAAAAGCATCTAACAACATTGTCCAAATGTAGCTAAGGAAAGGTGTTATGTAAATATTGCTACATTGCAAATAAGATAAATTTTTTAATATATCTAACTACCATTCTATCTGTTGTTCTGTATTACTAAATTCTAAAAGCTAATGGACCTTTAAACTTGGCGCACTGTGTACAACGAGAGCGAGGTTCCCGAAAAGCGCACGCGTTTATGGAGGAAAGCCGGGACCCACGCTTATTTGCCTCCAGTGTAACCCAGATATCGTCACTTCCGTCAATCGAAAAGATGGCGAGTGCCTTACCTTGGTGTTTTTTATGGAATCGAGTGCCTAATGTTTGTCACTACTACAAAGACGTCGATATCGACTGCAACATGCCTGCTATTGTTCAAAACTTCCATAATAACACCAATGAACAGTTCTTACAAGATTCACATGCTAGATTTGACATTTATTCGTATTGATTAAGTGTTTCTTTGAGATAATGATTTTAGTGCATATTGAAATTTGTTCTTCATGTCAGATTGCCAAAATTGTGAGGCAGGAAATCGTATTTAGTTACATTATATAAAGACATAAACGTAGTCCATTTAATCTGGATGAGAGAAAATTATCCAGTCGTCCTTAATTTGCATATATTGTGAGTAGTAGAACAAATTAATTTCGTTTAGTTTAAACTTATTTATTTCATATCGATTGTAGAACAGGTTCTTATAACTTCTATTTACTACTCTCGTTGACCGCTTCCTGGATTCTGACCAGTACACACGCCGGTAGAACGGATCGTAAACTTTCTGGTCGAATTCCGCCACTGACAGGATTCGGACCCGCAACCTCTGGGTTAAGAGTCCGACGACCTACTCCTCCAAATTCATTATTACTAGTACTTGTGTTTGATTGTATCATCTATGGTTTACAAGTTTATACACTGATTATTATAATATTGAATAAACAGAGAAGATGTAATATCTTTATTGGCGACGCCGGTTAACGGCTCTCTTATGGAATGCAATTTTTATTTGTACATGGAGGTTTAGTTTGTACCCTTTCAATGTTCAGTACAGCCAGCAATGAACGGGAAAAATGGTGGGAGCACTTGTTGTTAACCTTTCTTATTTCATTCAATACGTTCTTTTAGTATGTGAGCGGAAATGTCCGCATATAATTAATTGATAACTTTATTTCGAACCATTTTAATCATTACATATTGTAAAGCAAATGTTGTAAAATTTGGTAAGACTCTTATCTTTCTGATTTCTCTGGATGTTGAGTACACAGGTTTAGTGTAGAGATGTTTTCAAATTTGTTTATCTGAATGGATGTATTGTTATGAGTGAAGTCACCGAGACTGACACGCGGGCGGAGGTCAACATACGGTGTCAATGTCGGTTGAATATGGGCTCATTGTTAAAGAAATGAAAGAGTAGTATGCATAATTATAGTAGTATGTGATATTAACGCCTCGGTCGGTATGTCAGAATAAGCTGAAGTTGAATCAAGCTGTACAATACTTCTCTCGGCTTTTCTTATTTTTGAATCAAGATCAGCGAGAGATACACATCCGATACTGGTAAGTCTTGTTCTCCATAAGTTGCAAATAATAAAATCGACTTGTTTGATGTTAGTTTTTGGATAGTTCAGTTTTCCATGGCCGTCACTCGCTCGACGCACATGACTTTAGAGGCGGACCAAATTACAACGTTGTTCTATACATCCGACATAAAATTGTTAAACTGGTTCCCGTTCCATGTTGCAGTGCAAGTATAAGTAAGTTCAATTTCCATGAGTACCTTCAATACTTTGATTTTAATGCTTATTAATCGATAAATGTCTAGTTTGCGATTACGATATGAAAACGTGCATGAAACTGCGTGTTCATGACATATATTAGGTCCGTGTACAGCTTCCAAATCCATCTAATTGTCCGTAATATAAGATAATTACATGGTATTCGAAAACGGGCTACCAGTTAAAGAGGCCAAGATTCTGCCGATAAAATGTAGGATGTGATAATGCGTTTCTTCCGGAATTGTTTTATGATAATCTTCCCTGGAGAACAATACGATTATGAACTATATTGATCTTAAGTTAATTATATATCTTACTGACCCATCTTTTCATGGATGGTATTTAACACTTGTAGACAGGAATCGGAACTCCTCGGCGTTTGTCTAAAGAAAAGTGCCTCGGACATAATAGACACGAGCCGCCATTTGTTGTTGTTGTTCTCGAGTTACCTTCCATCATGGCTGACCCATGGAATCCAATGATGGAAACAATCTGTTTCTCTTTTTATGGGAATTTGATGCCCAATTGATTTGATTATCAATCGCGCACGATAAACACGTTTTGAAAATCTGTAATTCCGTGAATGATTCTTGAAAACGAGTACCTAGACATGTTGACAAGGTAGTGACCGGAAACCGCATAACCCTACACTTATGTACCAGGCGTATATCTCAGATACGGAAAAGCTCGAGTAGTTACGATTGGACTTTAAATAGACAGTCATACGCATTGATACCGTTCATTCCGTATCACATAATTATAAATCTTTACGACTTTAGTCTAAAACTTCACAATGCGATTATATTGGATTGTTTACCATTAAATTGTGTTTGCAAAACAGGTATGGGATGAGACTAACACAACCATATTAAGATGTGTTTTTACACAATCCATAACTATCTTTTTAGGGAAAATTTAGATTGAAAGATAGCGTGAAATTTGCATATTAAGATAATGATGTTATTGCAATAATGAATGTATGAATGAATGAATGCACTCACGTTTATTGCTTTTCATGTATATTAGTTGCTAGTACATGTAATCCTATCCATAGCCTGGTTCCCTGTCGAATCAGTTAGTGTCAGGGACCGGTAATACAGACTTATGATCTAAAATTAAGCGCATTTGAATATACAGTAAACCCCGAAAACTAGACTCCTTAAAAAATGGATTTCCCTGAAATTCAGATGATATCAAATCGTATTGTTTTAGTATTTATCAAAAGTTCTCTGACTTGAAAACCTGAATTCTAGAAAACCGGATATACGGTACGGTCCGGAAGGGGTTCTGTTATAAGAGTTTACGGTGAATGCTTTTTTTTGTGTATCGCATTATATTGTCAACAGAATAAGTTACTATAAGTTTCTTTTTGACTCGACATTATAAGTATATGGACCTCTTCATGATACTGACAAATCATGAGTTAATAATCCGGTATTATCCTAATTTAACTCACTGTACATACGAACACATATGGTACATATGGTGTTTATCTTATTATAACAGGGAATTCCTGGGCTGCTCTGTAAAAATAATTCTGCTTTAATCCAGAGAATTTACTACAAAGATTTACCTAATTTACGTTATTTTAAGTGTACTTTAGTCTAATTGTAACTATAGTTTTATATATATACAATTATCTGCTTCAAACCAAAGGAATTCGTACATTAGACATTTGTCCATGCGACATGAGAAAATGTACGGACAGTTTTATGCAATCGTAACTACTCGGGCATTTTCGTAACTGAGAAATACGCATTTGAATGAAGGGACAAACGCCGAGGGGTTTCGATTGCGCGTTATGGTATTGATATTCCGAAGAACAGAGACGGAATTTACCGGAATTGAACGATTTATTCCATACATAAGCCAATCAAACAATTGCATAATCTATCCAATTACTGTCATATTACTAGGATTTATTGTTACGTACTTTCAAGATGGTTAACCCGTGTGTAATGAGCATGGAATAATTCGATACTACTCGAAACTCTCGTGGAATCCGATACGGGCACTCGTGAGTTCATTTAAACATGATGCTTGCAGCGAATTCTCTCAGCTACTGATAAGCGCCGATGCTGGAATTAATAAACATATATACAGTAAGATTTCTACGGGTTAATCTGGCTGGGATCAAAGTGATAAAATATCTGAATAATTTTGTAACAGGTTTTCATTCATTAAACGAAATACGCAGTGTCTACGCTTATGATAGATATTTCAAATTTATTACTTATTTTTATCAGCAAGATTTAGGAGCGCAGTCGCGATAAATTTATCGTCATATTGTGCTTTCTCTGAACTATATTTGGAGAGTTAGAATTTATACCAGAGAGGATTACCGACATTTGTAAATACGGTATATTGCGGATTACAGAATTCTAGGAAAATAACTGTTATTCATATTATACTGATGTAAGTATTTTATTTTATGACGTAAATCTACGTGTTTTATAAGCCGAGACAACACGTTTGATTAAATTGTAGGATAAACGTTTATATTGTTTTATCCAGCTGCGTTTAAAGAATTTTGATGCAAATTCGTGTTTCTTAGCTAGAAATAATGCGCTTCTGCAGATGCATCGTTCATGAAGGTCGGATAGAGTTTAGATTGTACACATAATTATCTTCTATTCATTATTTGTGTCGATGTATCCTAACATTATACCTAGTAATTTGTGAATGCTATACATCGACATATCTTTATCTATACATGTAATTCTACATCAGAAGGCTAGTGTTATAATGTTTGTGTCAGCGTATACCTAAGATGGATCATTCTCGTAGCTATGCAAATACTAGGTTAACTTTCGTACGAAACTAACTTTTTCATTTCCGTTAACAATTGAAATGTTACAGTGCATCCTCTCCAAAGCAGTACCCTTTGGGAGTAGAAAAAATATGTTGTTTGTTGTTGAGATGTTGTTGCTCTATAGAGGTTTAATTACAAGTTAAAATCGTATGAAAAGCAGTGGAAAAATCATGCTGTTGTTAAAGGGAGGTTGTTGCTCAAGAGAGGGCCGTTCAGGAGAGGTTGTACTGTATTTTGTTTTATTGGGAGAATGACATCGGAACGCTCAAATCCAAACTTTTCTGCGGGAATACTTCTTTAAGCTAAATTACATCAGTCGTATATATAATCTGATCGAGATACGAGTAAACTCACCATTTTTATAACAATACTGAGATGAACCGTGAAGTATTATGCATCTTGTTGTCAGTATAAAACATCGTCCTAAATACAGTCAAACCTGTGTTAGCGACCACCTCCGAATATAGGTCATTCTGTACGTTAATAAAGGCCAAGAAAAAATGACCTTGAATGAATGCAATCAGTCAATTATAAAGCACACATTTGTCTTTCCCAAGGGTGGCCTTTATTCAAAAGTTTGACTGTATTCTTATGGTATCAAAGAATCGTACATTTAACTAATACTAGCCAGGACAATGATTTAATTTAAGTTATTTTGTTCAACCCACGTCTGCTTCATTCTTCTAAGATCTAATAAAGGTTTTATAAATTCCACGACAAAGCCTCTAGAAGTATGTGTTACAATTGTTCGTATGAAAATCTCATTATTCACGCGATATTCAAGATTCAGATAGCATGATTTTCCACATCATGCACTTGTTAGATGTATGCTGGTGAGGGTCTGTGATCTTGATAGCTGATTTACATCAGATCAATCAATCAAAAATGGGTTAGCTATAAAACCACGATTTGTACGGTCTGGCACGTAACTACTGTTTTTCGCGAGAGTCTTGTGGCGTGAGATTTAAACGGGATATATTCGATGTATGGATTACTTGCCCCTCTACATATTTATTTTCCGGGGGTGATCGGTGGTCTAGTGGTATCGCACTGGACGACTGTACGAAATACTGTAGGGTGGGGTTTGTTTATCGGTGCTTTTTATCGGGCACGAATCTCACGATAAAGAACCAGGAAAAACTGTTCGAAGTGTCCGATATCTCCATTCTCACTCTCTTTTGCAGCTCTGAAATGACCATAGATGTAGAATTGACCGTCAAACAGCAGATTAACATATGAAGATAATACATGTAATTAGTTTTATAGAGCGGCTAAATATACTCAGTATAACAGCACGATTACAATACTCTAACTGATGAGATAACATTCCACAGTCTGTATCATAGTTTTGATAACTCATAACCTATCTTACAGCTGGTTCGTTTATTGAATGGCTCAGAGTACGTTGAGTTTTCTTTGATCTTTATGTATTGCTACTTGCACGAAATGCATGCCCCATTTTTATACAAGCTCTACCCTTGTCTTTATATTCGAGTTTGATTTGATTCTAACAACAAAAAGTGCATTTTAACCATGTTTTCAAAAACAGTCAAACCTGTGAACGTAGAGTGGTCTCTATTATTGACAGGTGACCTTTATTCGGATGTAGTTAAGTTCTAAATAATCACTGACGATTTTTAGAAGAATGTCCTTTATTCACATGATTGCCTTTTATTCGGAGGTGGCCGCTCACGCCGGTTTTGACTGTCGTTTTTAGTAAGCCTGATCGATTTAATAATACATGTATACAATAAAAGATGGTCATTATTGATCCTCAGGGACCCGAAGTATTACTTTATCATAGCCATAATTCGGTATATCCATTTCTTGGAAATGTGTAATAATTACACGTGTAGTCCATAATATGTGAACAAAGGCCTCCCATGGGAAAAAACATAATAAGACCATTATTAAATTAACATATGGCCTATATTCGGCGGGTCATTCTCTTCTAAATAATTAATATCGGATTTTGATTCAAATGGTGGGCCCTTTATTCCGAAGGCGACTGTTTAACAGGGTTTAACTGTACTTCATACTATCCTCTTGTTGATTGTATCCGGGTTCGAGATAACCGTGTTGTTCTGTGTGCACAAACTAACGTCAGCGCAAATTAAGGACGTTGTCAATATACGTTAAAAACCTGTAAACATAACCTTCAACGTAAGAAAAGATGCAGTGGCAACGTCTCCGAAGCAACACCCTTTGGGAGTTGCAAAAATGTTTTACTGTTGAGATGTCGTTGTTTTAAAGAGGTTCAAATCAATAGTTAAATCGTGTAGTGGGAAAAAATCGGCGCTGCTGGGCTGCTATCTTGAAAAATCATGTTGTTGTTTGAGGGAGATTGTTGCTCAAGAGAGGCCGCTCTGGAGAGGTTGTACTGTACTTCCAGGTACAGTAGGATTTTTAAAGGGGTTTATTATTAATATCTAGTAAAAACGTCGCTTTATAGTTTCCCTGTTTACAAAGTGGCAATTATTTCAGGTGACTATATACTCGGGGTTGACAGTGGATAAGTAATAAATGTACATTCACGGTTAGGCGAACGACTCATTCATGTATCACCTTATCCAATCATTTAGCAATTTTGTCGATCTTTACTTCAGCTTTTCATCATGTTCAATGTTCGCAAACTAAAATATTTAAAAATGCCTACTTTTACCGACTCTCTGGAAAATGTTAACTATTGTTTTGTTTATTTGTTTCATTGAGTTTTACGCCCCTTTTCAACAGTCCAGAGTCATATGAGGCGGACAGTTCACATAACCATATTTCCTGGAAGAAACCAGTACTAGACTCCCATCCTCCGTAAGCAACTGTCTACTTTCTCACATAAAGAGACATGGTCGGTAAGGTCATTATCAGTAAGAGGTTACAGTGATTTGAAGTCAGCTGCATTAACCACTCGACCACTGAGGCGGGTGCAAAAATTGTTCGGGTCGCGAAACGAAAAACAACATTTTTGTTTAGGACGACCTTTATTTCAGAAATGATTGGAATTAATTTAAATGTCATCTGTGACATTTTGAAATCCTTGTTTATATCAATTGCTGCATATTATGTTAGCATTTATTCTGAATTTTAGAGACAAGTTTCCCTATTCGTGTGATCTGTGTTTACTATTGTCAGCCACAGGAATTCAATTTCGAAAGCCATTTCCAGTATTATTGTCGTCGTTTTCAAATACCATTAACGTACAAATAAATTGTCTGCTGATCTTGAACCGAAATGTATTCGCGCTGAATTATTGTAGGCTAGCACGTTGAAGGGATGATGTATAATATAGTAAATTACCTCGATTATCCGAACTCGGATTATCCGAAAACCTGGTGATATCCGAAATGACACTTCGGTCCCGATTTCCACTCCATCCTATAAATAGCGACTGTGACTGTATTTGTTGTTACATGTATTCAGATTGAATGTAATCAACTTGGTACATAGTATACAGGCACGTGATTGCCTACAAAGTCAAGTACGTTTTACAGAGTCATGAAAATACGCTTTGTTAGATATTAACAATCACTAGCTTACAAAGTCTATTCTGATATGTACATAGATCTAAATAACATAATTAAACCGATGATAGTGTATACCTAAACTGGTTCTCGTTGACTCTGGCTATACAGACTCGGACCATTGATGTACGGTAACATATGGAACGGGAACCAGTATGTATCCAGGCCCAAGTTTCGCAAAAGAATTTAAGTTTTTGCTCAATTTCAACTAATTGTTCAAATCATACATTTCTGTTTTTTTATTCTATACAATTCAGAATGTGGTATTAAAAGATGATACAAAGATAATCAATATAATAACAGTTTCAACCTAGCTATATCTCTTAACATATTATAATTCGAAAAAAACTATTGAGTCTGTTATAATTATGATGTTGATTTTTGACTCAAATATAAAATGAGTTCAGAGACTCTCAGTATTTTATGTTGATACAATGTATGTTTATCCTGTTCTTACGATATAAGGAAACGAATGGTAACACAAAATAATTCTGGACAGAAAAACTCTAGAGTCTATAATTGAGTTTCTACTAATTTTTTTTCGGGGAACTGTAATCACTGTGTTCATGCAATCAAATTACAGCGGACAAAACTACAGATGTGATTCAAAATTGAACTATGTCCCTTTGGTACTCAAAAAAGATAGTTAAGGCTGAGTTCGTACAAGAAAAATGACAATGTGGTTTGCATTTAAATGGGCACCCAGTAGTTAGGACATATTGTCCTTAAGTAGAAGAAAATTGCAGAATTTAAAGCACTTTAGCCCCTTAATATGTTAGGTTTTTGCACCATTTTTTCACGTTGCTGGGTTTTCCTAGGTGGATTGATTAGCTTGGGTGGCCTAGCACCTCTATCTCTTCAACTAACACCCACGCATGGCCATAATAATCAGTAAATGATTGCTTGCCATTACCATAGAAGAAGAAGAAGAAGGATAACTGTTTCCCACGGTATTTCTCACGATACGCCGAATCGATTGAAAAGAGGAAACCTCTTAAAACGTCAAGTTAGAATTCAAAATTTCAAGATCCATAAAATCAAAGCCATGAATGCAACATGTCAGACTCAGTGATGTCAGAGAGGTGTATTGTTTTTATTGGCGAAATCTGTGGTAACACCGCTTGGACTTCATCTGAACTCCTCGGAGTTTGTCAATAGAAAAGTGGCCTCGGCCATATTAGCAGGCCCGCCATTTTGTTACTGTTTGTTCACGGGTTACTTTCAGTGATGGCTGGCCATGGGAGTCCAACGATGGAAACAACCTGTTTTCTCTTACAATGGGAACTTGACGCCCATTTTATCAATCGCGGAACGATAAACACGTTTGAAAATGTGTAATTCCGAGATCGAATCTTGAAAACGAGTAGGCCTACCTATTGTTGAAAAAGTAGTGACCGGAAACCGCATAACCGAAATATATAACCCTATACTTTTGTACGAGGCGTACTTCTCAGTTACGGAAATACCCGAGTAGTTACGATTGCTTGAACTTCTGTGGTAAACTGCTCCAAGTACTTTGTACCATCGCGGCAAGAATTCATGAAATGTATGTACATACCTATGATATTAAAGGTAGGCTGTTTTATCATAATGTAATATGTTTCGAATCATAGATGAGAATCCGCGGGATTACCAAAACAATTCGTAGAAATAACTACTTCTCCGTTTTTAACAAGACTTCTGTCTGCAATAAATGTTCTCAGTCGTATAGATTCAAGGCATATTTATTTTTCTCAAGTATTTTCACTTCGCCTCTTAGCTGCACCCTTACAAAGATCGGATACAACATTAAATTGCAGTTCTTCAAGATTTATTGAGAAATATTTACGCAATTAAATTTGATAGAATCAAGATAAAATTTTAGACACTTGACATATTTCTCTCCTGATTTACTTACACTACTTCCTGTTGAAACCAATGAATATAATTTTTTTAAATCACACTTTAGATGTCATATTCCATACTACTATACAGTAGAACCTCTACAGAGCGATCCTCTCTTGAGCAACAACCTCCCTTCAACAACAGCATGATTTTTCCCACTGCACAATTTAACTACTAATTTATCTCCAGAGCAACAATCTATCGACAACAACATAATGTTGCTACTCCCAAAGAATGTTACTTTGGAGAGGTTGCACTGTATCATAAACAACCTCCCTTCAACAACAGCAGGATGCAACACCTGCGGAAATATCAACTTTCCGATGAGTCTGTCTGGTTATTTTAAGCTGTCGCATCAAATTTGGTTGGATTTCAGTTACTGAATATCAGATGATCAACTCAATCATTTTCTTGAAATCTCTGGTAGTACAGTTAAACTTGTGAACAAAGGCCGCCCTTTGAAAAGCCATATTATGGCCTTAATTGACAGGTGATCTTAAATCGGCAATAATTTTGTCCACAATACATATGTTATCAATTATGGGTTTTAACATATATTAACCTTTAATCACCGGGTGGCCTTTGTTCGGAGGTGGCCGCTAACACAGGTATGACTATACATGTACGAAACCTTTGAGCCCGAATATTACCATAGTTACACATTTTAGAATTATAATGACCCCTTTCAAAGAAATGGGGGAATATTGCTTTGCACATTTCGCTCTGTCCGTAACCAAACCTTGTCCGGACAATAACTAGAGAACTAAAGCCTAAGCTCGTCAGAATTGGTTGGGAAATTGGTCATATCATGTAGATGATCCCTATTGATTTTGAGGCCAGTAGGTCAAAGGTCAAAGGTCAAGGTCTTACTATCCAGTTGACCTTTAGGTGGTATATGTGTTTCACAAACTCTTCTTGCTGAATCAATTGAATCGTACAGTCTGGTTCACCATGCCAATCTCATACAGTGACTGGTTACTTTTGTTTTAGCGTTCCAAGGATAAGTAATCTGCATCATAAAATATTTGAATCATTTGTTACATGTAATTGGTGCACGTGGCTTGCAGCTCGTGATTTTATAACGCGTGGTTTCTCCAGTGAATGGTTAATGGCTTTGGGTTTGATAACACATTTCTAATCAGGGCTCATAATGCTTGAATAACGCAATTATTATCAATTCTCATGATGCATTAATGTTTTTAGACCCGGATGTTTAATAACATAAAACATACACCAGAACCATACATGCTGTTTGTGTTTAGTATACAGTACAACCTCTCCAAAGCAACACCCTTTTGGAGTTACTGCAGCAAAATTATGTTGTTGTTAACAGTTGTTTGCTCTAGAGAGGTTAAATGAAATAGTTAAATCGTACAGTGGGATGGAATCATGTTCTTATTGCAGGGAAGTTGATACCGGCCTAGAGAGGCTGAATTGTATATCAATAAACAAGACTTGAAACGCAGAGGCGAACTATATGTTGGATGTTTTTAACACCATTTTGTATTTTTTTAAACAAGTGGTACTATTTTCTGTTCTGTTGTTTGGTCGTGGGACACTTGTTTCAATACGATGACAAAAAGTTTATCAATAAGCAAGACTTGAAACTCTGAAGCGAACTACATGTACATCTTAAATGTACATGTTTGCCAGTTTTTTGTACGACCACCATTATGAAATTTAGTTCGGAGCAAGTCTGATAACCTCGAAGAGTCGATATAAATCATGCTAATATACACCTGGAAGTTAAACACCCTTTTTCGCCTACAGTACATTTCAAATCAAAGCATCTTTGAAAATGGCATGAATTGTATTCCGTAAATATGATTGGCAATATTTGTACATGTAGCTAGATATAGGCGAGAACATTCACTAAATACGACGTCCTACCGAAGGGATGAGACGTAGGTTCGAATCAGTCGTCCATTCACGCGGAGGGTATTTCTGATATGATTTTCCTTTGTTATGTTATGACCAGTGTTGGTGTTAAACGGATTAACGCCATGACATATCTTGACAGTTTGTTGTCCCTTCGTGTTTTCGCATTTTCGCGGCGAAAAAGCAAAGACACGACAGATGTAATGCGAAAACACGAGGCATTTTATAATTATATTGTATTGTCGCCGTCACTTGTACAACTTGAAAACACGTGTTTTTCGTAGCGAAAATACGACATGGCATAAATCAGCCACCATAGTTTGCATTGATATTTTCAGACTTAGTCTATGGGTTGTGTTTTTTCTTTTCTCTCTTAGAGTCACGGCGTATAAGTTTTAACATGTATTAATGAAAGTTCCTTTATAGTCTAGTTTTGATTTTCTTAGATTTTGTTCTAATTTCAGACTGACATCTGAACATATACTAGTAGATATCACCATTACCATCAGACGAAATGGCGGACGAGAAGAGCAAAGACCCAGAGACGATACCCGAGAGAGATGAGTAAGTGCCATAATGATATATGTAGTCCAACAGTTGTTGTCAGTTGCAGTCCATTGCTGTCCGTTGTTGTCAGTTGCAGTCCTTGTTGTCAGTTGTTATCAGTTGCTGTCTGTTGTTGTCAATGGTTGCCAATTGTTAGATATCTGAGCGCCATAAAACTATTAAAACATTATCAAATGAATGTGTAATAATAAAGTCTGAAAAGTTGAGAGCGAATAAAGGGCTTCGTCGTACAATGCAACCTCTGTAGGGCGTCCCTCTCTTCAGCAACAATGAGAGATGAGTAAGTGCTTTAATTATATCTGTAGACGTCCAGCACTTGTTGTCAGTTGCAGTCCTTGTTGTCAGTTGTTATCAGTTGTAATCAGTTGCTGTCTGTTGTTGTCAATGGACGTCAGTTGTTATTAGTTGTTATTAGTTGTTGTCAGTTGTTTTCAGTTGTTGTCAGTTGCTGTCAATTGTTGTCCATTGTTAGATGTCGGAGCGCCATAAAACTATTAAAACATTATCAAATGAATGTGTAATAATAAAGTCTGAAAATTTGAGAGCGAATAAATTAAGGG
The DNA here is from genome assembly GCA_964023205.1 of Lutraria lutraria. Classification (NCBI taxonomy): domain Eukaryota; kingdom Metazoa; phylum Mollusca; class Bivalvia; order Venerida; family Mactridae; genus Lutraria; species Lutraria lutraria. The sequence goes on along the minus strand of OZ026846.1, from coordinate 10,980,703 downwards.
CTTCGTCGTACAATGCAACCTCTGTAGGGCGTCCCTCTCTTCAGCAACAATGAGAGATGAGTAAGTGCTTTAATTATATCTGTAGACGTCCAGCACTTGTTGTCAGTTGCAGTCCTTGTTGTCAGTTGTTATCAGTTGTAATCAGTTGCTGTCTGTTGTTGTCAATGGACGTCAGTTGTTATTAGTTGTTATTAGTTGTTGTCAGTTGTTTTCAGTTGTTGTCAGTTGCTGTCAATTGTTGTCCATTGTTAGATGTCGGAGCGCCATAAAACTATTAAAACATTATCAAATGAATGTGTAATAATAAAGTCTGAAAATTTGAGAGCGAATAAATTAAGGGCTTCGTCGTACAATGCAACCTCTGTAGGGCGTCCCTCTCTTCAGCAACAATGAGAGATGAGTAAGTGCTTTAATTATATCTGTAGACGTCCAGCACTTGTTGTCAGTTGCAGTCCTTGTTGTCAGTTGTTATCAGTTGTAATCAGTTGCTGTCTGTTGTTGTCAATGGACGTCAGTTGTTATTAGTTGTTATTAGTTGTTGTCAGTTGTTTTCAGTTGTTGTCAGTTGCTGTCAATTGTTGTCCATTGTTAGATGTCGGAGCGCCATAAAACTATTAAAACATTATCAAATGAATGTGTAATAATAAAGTCTGAAAATTTGAGAGCGAATAAATTAAGGGCTTCGTCGTACAATGCAACCTCTGTAGGGCGTCCCTCTCTTCAGCAACAACCTCCTTATTACATCAGCGTGATTTTCCCAACTCGTACTATTTAACTTTTCATTTAATCTCTCTAGACCATCGAGCTCTTGACAACAACATAATTTTGCTTCTCCCAAAGGGAGTTACTTTGGATAGGTTGCTCTACACGTGGAAGCATTCTGAGAGATTTAAAGACGTTTGCTACAGTTTACAGTTTTCTGCACGCATACATATAGGAAAAATGAAAACTGTATGAGTTATCTGCCCTTGAAATGACGTAAAATCAGCAAAGAAATCAAAAGATTTCATTTTCCTTATGTCTATGTGAAAAAAATGTAAACTGTAGTAAATATCTTTAATAAACCCTTCTTGCTGTCTTGTGCATGATACATGAGTGTTTTTTCCAACTGACACGTGCCGTTTATTCTATAAAAAAAACAGCTAGGCTGTTAGCTGATCTCTGGTTCTCGTATGTGTTTACTTTTGTGGTATTCTTAATGTTTTCTTATAATGTAATCCGTGAGAGTTTTCAACGATGTCGATTTACAGAATACGACACTAAGTGGAACCTTCCCTAGTTGCCTAGTAACATTGAATGACTGTAAACATACTTTGTAAACACACGATGTTTGTTGACTTGCAATCTCCAAACATTAAAAATACCATTGTTCTGAGCTGTGCAATCTCACGATTGTGCATGCAAGTCAATTGAACGTTGAACGTATAGTTTTGTGTGTTTTATATCTGTTTTAACCACATCAGATTTCTCAAAGACTCTCTGATAGCATTCTCCCAATTAGAAAAACGAATCCATGGATTTAACTGATGGCTCGTGTCTAATGCTCTCATGTTGATAGGAACTAAATGGAATCTTGAATTACGGATTTATTAGCATCAGTAGTGCTAAAATCATGATCATGCCTGTCGGTTTACAGACAAAAAAAATTGTTTTAATACAATTATGTACTTGTTTGTGAAGCCAGCCAGTAATTATTTAGAACAATAAAAGTTTTCGAGCAATTATGAATTGCATTTTGCGCCGTATCTTTTATGTAACGCATTAATGTTTAGCAAATTTAATTATTTGGCAGAAACCATTATCTAATTTAAAACATCAGAAGCTGTTATGATAATGAACCCTCGTACCACTCAATTATATAAAAGCAAACGTTCCTCAATGGGTTCGTATCTAATTTCTATTCATTTTAGCTCGACTTTTCGAAGAAAATGGAGAGCTAAATTGCTGTCGCCTTTGCATCGGCATTGTAAATGGTTTAAGTTTTGCATGCAAATAAAGTCACGCACATATCTCAGTAACCACTTATGGGATTGTGTAAGTGTCCTGAGGTATCAGACAGACAAGTTAGATAACTTTATCAATGAAATAATGCTTCTTTTTACATTAGTGCAGAAGGATGAAACCATATGGTTATATTTCCATGTTTGTTGCACTGCTTTACAAACAGCTCTTTTTAAGTCTTAAATACTACATAGATATTGTTATTGTCTTCTTGACAAAAGATAGTTTACTTCTTGTTATACTTCAGACTACATTTAATGTTGAGTACGAGTTGAATAATACATACAGTACACTGTTTCCACAGCGGCCCTCTTTTGAGCAACGTCTCTAGAGCAACGACCTTTCAACAATAACATAATTTTGCTGCTCCCAAAAGGTGTTGCTTTGGTAAGGTTACACTGTTGCTGCGTATGGCAAAAATCCAAGGTCCGAAATATACCAAGATGTTAATATAAAATCAACAAGTACTAAATAGTTGATGTTGTGTGATGTCTACAGTGTGATGCGGACGTAAGCCCCCCGGACATTTGCCCTCCGCCCCACCCCCAGTAGAAATGGTAGGTAGGACGTTTGCTCCAAGTGCTTATTTATTAGAGTTTTAAAAAATACTTGAAAAATAAACATTGGGGGCAAATGTCCACTTAGAAACAGGCACTGGCGAGTCAAACGTACAACCAAACAATTCTACTGGGGTACAAATGTCCACATGACCATTTTCTCATTGGGAGACTAATGTCCTGCACTCATTTACAGTTTGCTCTTCGCGGGACAAGTAAGACCAAACCAGGAAGATAAAAGTTCTGATGGATGTTGTTCGTGCACCAGAAAGAAACTAGTGATTGTAGCAGTGGTCGCCATCATGTTATTACTGTATGGTATTGGTCTGGCAATAGGTCTTGCAGTTGGTATGAGTAAGAATGAAAATGATGACAGTAAAGATACCAAAGACGATCGTGTTCCGATAGATGTGGTTGTTTCTGACGATGCAGTATGTGCTGATATAGGCAGGTAAAGATGATAATATTGTTATTGCATTTCGAAACTGAACCAACCACTCAACAGTTTTACCCTTCTGTTCTTTAACGACTCGTTCGACAGCTATGGTTATTTCAGAGCCGTCCCAAGAGAGAGAGAGGAAAGTGATATTACAGGAGAACCGGGCATTTATATTCCTACTCTTTTTAAAATAGTTTTTCCTGGTTCTTTACCGTGCCCGGTGTAAAGTACCGATCGCCTCGTCATTTTCCTGTACATTTCTAGACACAGTACTTATATTTATTGATAAATAACTTGCATCAATAAATGCATCAGTCAAGTGCAATGGTTTGATTGTGCATTTTAGGTGCATGTATTCGGATCGTAACACCCAATTTCTTTTTATTCAAAATGTGGCGAACAGATCTGGAAATTTTACAGTTATTCATGATAGAAAATGATTTACCGTGAGATTTTGTCAGAACCGATGACATTCCTTTGAGTTGTATGTAGATATGCTATATACTGGTGTGTATCACTATTTTAGGGATATTTTAGCTCGACATGGTACGGCTGTTGATGCAGCTATAGCTACACTGATATGCAATGGTGTCAAAACGCCACATAGTATGGGTATAGGAGGAGGTAAGTTCAAGTCTCAGTTTCAGTGTGGATATCCCACGAGACAGTTTCCATTAACATTCGCGCCAAATGAAAAATACATGGGCTTCCCGCTGTACCCAAAGCATTTGGCGCGAATGTTACAGAAAACAATAAAAAATACAAAGAAATGACGACTATACGTGGGACACACTTTTTTCGCTTAACATGCGCTTTGTGTTGTGAAATTAAAATCAGAATAAAAAACAATGTGCTTACAGTTTCTTTTCACCTGACTTCGCGTGAAAAAGTGGTTCCCACTACACCCATTTGTGACGTCAAAAGTCACGTGAGTTATTCACAATGCATATGATTTTGAACATAATGTGGAGCATTCGGGAGTTTGTGTACTTAAAGATGACCTGTGTTTTATCACTTCATATCAACTTTATATGTTGTGGTAGTAAATATACCTCTAGTGATAACAAGCGTTTGTTATTGTTGTAGCTATTGGTGGTGGTGGTGGTGGTGGTTGTTGTGTTTTAAAATACAAACCATGTATACCATTTTAACTGCTTGTTCAGGATTGGTTTCGTCGATTCCAGCTACCGACCATGTCTCTTTATGTGAGAAAGTAGGTAGTTGCTTGCGGAGAAATGGAGTCAAATACTGGTTCTTTCCAGGAACGATGATTAGGTGAACTGTCCACCTCATGTGACTCTGACTGTCGAAATGGAGCGTACAATTAAACAAACAAAAACAATACCTTCAAGCGATGACAAACGTTCATTATTGTTGTTGCTGTTAGTATTGGTCGCGGTGGTTTTAAATACGAACCCTGTATACCATTTAACTACTTGTCCTTGATTGATTTTGCATTCAATTAACTTAATACACTGGTGAGTTTGAAATATGATTACAAGTAACGTCATATATCATATAGTATTGATATGAGATCTATATCTTGATTTATGCGTTCCGTAAACATGCTTTTATTCTAATTATTTCCCCCAGGATGTTTTATGCTGATATATGACAGATACGAGGAGAAGGTTGTCACCATTAACGGCAGAGAAACAGTGCCACAGTATATGACAGCGGACAATTACAAAAATCTGACAGATGGTAGGGGTTGGTTGATATCTAATATGTCACGTGATAATATATATAACCTAGTAACCTCATGGAAAAATAATCACGTGTGTTGTTGTATTATTCGAACCCCTACACTGTGACTCTGTGCATGCCAACGGAATGTCTATCGGAACTCCTCGCTGCCATTTTTGTTGATGTTCACGGGCTACTTTCCATTATGGCTGACCCTGGGAATCAAACGATGGAAACAAACTATTTCTCATTCAATGGGAATTTGATGCCCATTTTATCAATCGCGAACGATAAACACGTTTGAAAGTCTATATTACTGAGAATGATTCTTGAAAACGAATACCTTGTGTTGAAAAAGTTGTGACCGGAAACTGCAAAACCAAAATTTGTAACCTACATTTCTGCATGTACGAGGCGTATTTGTCATTTACAGAAATACCCGAGTAGTTACGACTGTCATAGTATATCATGTAAAAAGATGTTTCCTAGTAACCGCATGGAAAAATAATCACGTGTGTTAATGTATCATTTGTGTCCCCGCATAGTGACTCTGTTGCAACGGAAAGTATTCAAAATTGCATATTAACGTTAAATATCGATCCCAAACATTTCTTCATTTTATATCACGGAATATCTAGATTGTGATATTTCATCTTTTTGACACTTCCATGGTGATAAACAGTCGATGTGAATTATTTATTCTCCATTAACGTTACAATTATGTGACAATAGGCACATTAAGTGCTCTCATTGGCCTGCAATGATTCTCACAGTAAGACAGGTGGGTGCCACAAAACAGATTGTAATTATATATCAATACTTCCACAAGTCTGCTGGTCACAGCTGACTACATATTTAATATCAGTCGTGTTTCAAGAAAACGATCATATTTAGATAATATGGAACCTGGGTAGGGTGTTGGGCTTCCTACGGGCCTGAAGACATTGCCGAGAATAGGTTGGCGTTTCATAACGAGTACTTGTACATGTAATGTGTTTGTTCGTTTGTTCCTTTATATCCATCCCCTATGATACTTTAATCTAACCAATATTATTTAATACAGTTACAGACGACACCTTTGGAATTTCCAATATAATTGTTATTACTCTTAATTTAATATATTTTTGTTGTTAATTTCGTAAGTGCGTACAAAAAGCAGCGTTTTATTTCGTGTGCATGGAATTTACTCGCTAATGCCTTTAATTTCAGTGTTAATTCATCACATTGTCATGCTGGTCGTGTTACGAAACAAATCGAGAATAAAATACGAATATAAAAAAATCTACACACCAGATGGCAATCGGAACACCTCGGCGTTTGTCTAAAGAAAAATTCCTCGGACGTACTATAGGCAGGCCGCCATTTTGTTGTTGTTGTTCACGGGCTACTCTCCATCATGACCCTTGGAATCCAACGATAAAAACAACCTGTTTCTCTTTTGGAACTAGAAACTTGATGCTCATGTTATCAATCGCGAACGATTAACACTAAAGTCTGTAATTCAGAGAGAACGAGTAGCTAGTGTTGAAAAAGTAGTGACCGGAAACCGCTTAACCAAAATTTGTAATCCTACACATGTATGTACGAGGCGTATTTCTCAGATACGGAAATGCCCGAGTAGGTACGATTGACCATATGCTTGTCAACGGTACGATAGCAGATGCATTGTTTTGTCAGCCTTCAAGCTTAGAACACGCAAATTCAGAGTCTTGAGACAGCACGCTGCGCATGTCTAATTCTAAAACATTACTTGTCAACATCACTGTCTGTTCACTTCGCTGTAAATTTCTTTCTCCACGTCGACATGATTACATTATACAGTGTCGTATTTTAATGAACCCTGTATCTTAATAAGATTTATTACTCTGTTTAGAACGATTAATTACCTCAGTGAATCGTGGCTTATCTTTCGCGAAGATTTCTAGTCTGCCACCTATCCAATCTAATTGCTTGTTCATAATATCAGTCTAAAACAGACGTGTACGTGTTGCATGTTGTTCTTTAATAACTGTACAGAATTTCAGCATTCGTGCCATCATGTGCTCAGAACGAAATGTAGCATGATTGTTGTCGATAGTGAATGTGTCATTGATATACAGTACAACCTCTCCAGAGTGGCCCTCTCTTGAGCAACAACCCCCCTTAAACAACAAAATGAATTTTCCCACGGCATGATTTAACTATTATTTTAGCCTCCCTATTACAAAACCTCTCAACATCAACATACTATTGTTACTCCCAAAGAGTGTAGCTTTGGAGAGGTTGAACTATAGCTGCAATTTCTCTAAGATTGTTCTCGTTAACTAATGTCGAGTGGCGTCTTAATTGCATCTGCACGTTGCTTTTCTAATACATGTGTGTTATATTTTCGTATTATTTGCAATGGTAATATGGTTATTTCTGTGTTGTTCCAAATGTATTATCTTGCTCACAGCATGAATAATACATGTAGAAAATAGAATATATAATAGATTAACCTAAAACAGTCTACGGCACACTTAACCTTGGACATCATCATTGTAATCGTCTTTATTACAACTGAACACCTACAGTGAAACCTCGATTATTCGAACTCGGATTATCCGAAAACCTGGTGTTATCCGAAATGACTTTTCGGTCCCGATTTCCCCCTATATATTTCAATGTAAATTCCATTATCCGAATTGTGTTATCCGAAACCATGGACTATCGACACGATATTTTTCGGTCCCGTCGATTTCGGATAATCGAGATTTTACTGTACTTAGTATATGATAATCAACCGAATCAATCGCTACAAAGGCAAGAATTTTCAAGTCTTAATTACTAGTATGTTTCTAAGCCTTCTCAAAACTTTCAGTTTAAACCAGATTTTCCCTTTAATTTCAGTGAATGCCAGACGTATAGCAGTACCTGGCGAGCTAATGGCGTACCAAGAAGCGTACCTGACGCATGGCAGATTACCGTGGAGAAATTTATTTGAACCAACTATAAAAATGATACGTGAAGGTTTTCCGCTGTCAAAGAGTTCTGCGAACGCTCTAGAATACATACAAACCAAACATCGACAAAACTTTACAAATTTTCCAGGATTGTGGTAATTATATTTGCCTTTCGATATAGCGTCACTTTAGTCATGGTTCAAGGTCACCGGAAGCAAACTTATTGTGAATACCCAATCGTAACTACTCGGGCATTTCCGTAACGGAGAAACACGCCCTGTACATAAGTGTAGGGTTGCAAATTTCGGTTATGCGGTTACAGGTCCGTGAATTCTTTTTCAATACTAGGTACTCGTTTTCAAGAATTATTCTCAGAATTACAGACTTGCAAACGACTTTATCTTACACGATTGAAATGGGCGTCAAGTTTCCATTGAAAGAGAAACAGGTTGTTTCCATCATTGGTTTCACAGGTGGGTCAGCAATAACGGAAAGTAGCCCGTGAACAACAACAACAAAATGGCGGCCTGCCTATTACTTGTCCGAGGCACTTTTCTTTAGACAAACACCGAGGAGTTCCGATCGGTGAATACCTGATATAATTAGTTTCGGAAACAAATTGAAGAAGAAATGAATAATAAAAAAAGAAAAACAGGCTGTGACGACATGTAACATTTTCAGGAACAATTCAGAAAGTGTTTCACAGCATGCAAGCAGAGAGTACCTTAGTTCGGAACGTGTATTTGTCCATACACCGGATGGTTGTCGGCTGGTAGTAATTATTCAAATCCGTGGTCGAGTGGTCAAGGTCGCTGACTTCAAATCAATGTAACCTCCCACTGATAGAGGGTTGTGGGTTGGAGCTCCGCTACCGACCAAGTCTCTTTCTGTGAGCAAGTAGGCAATTGCTTACTGAGGATGGGTCCCAGTAACGATGATTAAGTGAACTGTACATCTGACTGTACATATGACTCAGACTGTTCAGTGAAAAGGGCCGTAAAATCAAACAAGCATATGCTTTGTATCTTTGATGAGTCAATAGTACATACATGTGTATATTCTGTTTTAAAAATACAGCATTTTTTATAATTATTCTAGTGTGAGCTTAATGCATGCTTTAAGTCGTTTGATCTCCGTGTCTTTCAGCAATGTGTTTTGTTCCAATCCGAAAACTGGTGAAATAAAGAAAGCGGGGGATACCATTCACTGGCCCAAGTTAGCTGACACGCTTCAGGGTGTTGCTGACCAAGGTGTCGATTATTTATATGAAAGTTCTCTGACGCAAACAATTGTGGACGAAATACGAGCTGAAGGTAAGTTCTCACTGATTTTTTCAATAAATTCTGTAATTGGTTTTATGTTTTTATACAGTAAGTTCCACTAATACGGTGCAACCTCTCCAAAGCAACACCTTTTGGGAGTAGCAAAAGTATGTTGCTGTTGAGAGGTTTTTGCTCTAGAGATGTTAAATAAATAGTGGCAAAAAGCATGTTGTTGAAGGGAGCTTGTTGCTCAAGAGAGAGTCGCTCTGGATATGTTGTACTGTACTACAATAATAATTTTATCTCTATTTACAATTTGTGTATAAGAATTTACCAATGTGCGTCCGTACAATGTTACATGTCATGGTATGGTTTTGTATAATGTACAAAGTCAAACGTATGCTGCGTTCACCTGACATTAACAGTCACCTGTCATTAACGGTCGGTTTGAACACCTCCAGATAAAATTCCTTATTTAAATTACTGTCTGGCTGTTTTTACTCATGTTTGTCTGTAAATACGTGTAGAAATAGCAGTTACTGTAGAATATGTTTCTTGAATTGTATAGAGGATGAGTTTCATTTTCTGTTAATATGCCCAGTTTATACTACTATTCGTACTTAATACATTTCTAAGATGTTTCATGTATCTGTTAGTAAGGCACACATTTTGTAAACATCGAGAACGAAAATACATGTACCATAAAAATGTGTAGCATCTTATATGTACATATATTAATGCCATACCTTGTCACAAATATATCACCTATAAAGGCAATTGAAAACTTAATAATTGTATTGTTCTAATTCATTAGGCTTGTGGCCTGAATCATGAATTTATTGTTGTTGTTGTTTTGTTGTGTCTATGTGTATATACTTCCAGGTGGTGTACTATCCACTGATGATTTTAACTGGAAGTATAAAGTACTAAGAGGGGAACCTGTCTCTATAAAGGTTGGTAATTATACAATATACACAATGGATGGACCGACAGGCGGAGCTGTTGTTGGACTTATAATTAATATTCTCAAAGGTTCGTAACACTATTCACACCTTCTTTTTACCATATAAACAACCGCGAGTTAAACATCAATTATCCGTACTCGGTCCCGATCCCCCACTTTATATTTCAGTATAAAATAACCTCGATTATCCGAATTGTGTTATCCGAAACCATGGGTTATCCAAATAATATTTCGATCCCTATGATTTCGGATTTACTATCGAGATTTTACTACATACATATGGGGCACTGTTATTATCACTAATTCAGTGATATTGATCTGTCCTTCTTCTCCCCGATAACGTTGTATTTTCTTTGATCACGTGTATGGTCATCTATATTATATTCTTGAAAAGTTGGAACAGATATTGTAGTAATTATTGAATCAGCAGATTATTTTGACCGTTTGTACGAGTCTTGACAATACATACATGTAGGTGTGGCATGCGTACATCATTTGTTATATCTCCTGGCACTAAGTTCCAGAGTGAGCTATTAGGGACGCTCACCTTCCGGCGTCCGTCGTACGTCCGTTCACATTTTCCTTCATCCTTCATCTTCTCTGAAACTACTGCATCAATTGCAACCAAACTGAAATGATCTTTGGGTGTTCCCTATTGAAAGTTGTTAAAATATTCTTTAAAAAACTCTGGTTGCTATGAAAACATTCTTATCAGAAACCACAATGCCTAGAACTTAGATATTCGATGTGTAGCATTGTGTGGTGGACCTCTACCAATTTGTTCATATTATGACCCTGTGCTAATGATTGGTCCCGCTGAAGGGGCATTTTATTTCACATAGACTGCATATAGAAAAAAAGAAGAATAATGTTCTTTTCCAAAGGTCTTTTGTCTGGTGAGCGATTACAGTCCCATCTTCACCCTCTTGCTTTATATTTTACACCGATTCTGTCAGATTGCCAAGCCTGTGTTTGCCCCGTATCCTTGATTACATGTATTTTGTTTCTTTAAAATTGATGTCTTATCACAATACTCTTTGTAGGGTATAAATGGAGTGAATTGTCTACTCTGGAAGAAAAGGTCGATTTTTATCATAAAATGTTGGAAGCCTTCAAGTTTTCCGATGCTGACAGAATGAAAGTTGGTGATCCAGCATTTGATAATGCGACATGGGTAAATTCTTAAAGTGTCATATCTGTTTGTTACATGCATAAGTTGCTAATATCTTACGATGAAAAATGTTCAATGGTCAACATGCCTATATACTATTCAGAATGATGTATAATGACAAATGTGTTTAGGGTCCGTATAGTCTGGAGTTACATGCCCCTTACTTTCATATCGTAGTTATGTAAGGAAGGGAACCAAACCAATGGTCCATATGACCCAATTTAGGCATTATGCACGATTACACACCATCTTCCCAGCAATTCAGCCAATTGGACTCAGTGCTGAATTAATTTAGGACTTATTCATTGTTTTTAAACACGCTGGGCAATACAGTATTTTTTCATGGAATAAACTTCGTGTAAATCAATTATTCATTCAGATATTAATCCCACGTAATACAAATGTAGATGTATACTCAAATGAACATTTGAAATTGTAACAGATAAAACAATTGACAAAGACCAATAATTTTACATTATGTTTAATTATACTAAATCTAGTACATGAATTTCTGGATTTTTTTGTGAATGTTCATGTACAGCGCAAATAAGTAAACTACAGTACCTTCAATTATTGCGTTCTACGTCAGCGTTGTCGCAGTAAATAATTATCTGTCACATGATAAGCCACGTGTCACATTCTTCCATTATGATAAATAGTAAGCATGTTCCATGTTGAATTTCTAATCCACAGATACTTGAGAAAATGTTGTCAGAAGAGTATGCAAATGTTTTGAGAACCAAAATTACCGATAAAACGCATGACAAGGAGTATTATAGTGATGCTACAAAAAGTTGGGACACTTTTATGGGTACTTCTCACGTTTCCGTACTCAGTAGCTATGGTGATGCGGTGTCTGTGACGTCAACTGTGAATTGGTAGTATGTATTTTTATATGAACCGTTCAAATATTCCTGTGAGTGTAGGATCCCCTAAACCGACCTGTGCAATGATGGATTTTATTCTGACCTCGAATAAAAATATTTTATTTTTAACAAAATTTTATGTTATTGGTTTTGGGACGAATCCTACCTCCAAAGTACTTAAGGTATGCTTACAAAAAAAAGAAAAACAAGTTTTGCTATCTGTCTATCATGTAACCATAGACATTACTATTCTTTCTGCAACGCCACCAAACTGCTACTGTAGTAATATATTTATTTGCAAACCGAACTTTCCATAGCCGACACTCGCTCAGCGTGCATGAATTTTTATGCGGGCCAAAGTTCCACATTTATCTACATCCGCCATGTAAACTCATTCTAGTTCCAAGTTGCAATGCCAATCTATATTATATAAGTTCAGTTTCCATGAGTACTTTCAGTGCTTTGATTTACATTTGAAGTTACATTGTATTTATACTCGTATTACGCTCTGGTTAATTATTATTTTCTCTTATTTGATAAAACAATATTTGTCTTTTACAATAGCTTCGGGTCATTGATTATGTCTGACTCGACAGGAATTATATGGAATAATGAAATGGATGACTTTGATCCTGTTGGGGTAAGTACAGATCTATATACATTATACAAATCCAAGTCCTTCATAAAGGCGTTCACAACTCACTTCGGGCGTGGTCATAGCATAATGTAAATACACAACATAATATTATATATAACTATGTATCAAAAATAAAACCCAAATACTTACTAAATTTATTTTTAACATACTCTCAGAAAGTAAATACAGTTTATCCAGGGTTAACAGACACCCGTAATTAACAACAAAAACCTGTCAACAACAGACGAAAAGCGCTCTTTAAATGACCGTATATAGCGGATATGCTTCAACCACAAACAGTGGACACCATGATAGCCAAATCGTATAAAGCCAAATTTATATGTTTTAAGTTCGTTCAGATTAATTGTGACATTTTTTGTTTCCAGATTTAATTCAGTAGTCTAGTAAATAGTCATGCTGTAGAGAAATTCCGCTAAACTCGTACAGTGTCGTAGCCACGCTGAGGCAGAGCAATATTTTTTTTTTTCAATTAATTCCATCTTACAAATATTTTTGATTGCGTTATAATATATAGAACGCATTAAAATGTAATCAATATAGTATAGATATTTAATGAAAGAGAAATTTAACAGCGGAGAATAAGATTTCCTACTCGTTGGTATGAATTTGATGTCCATAACTTAATAATAAGTGCAACTAAAACGATTTTATCTTATTTATTTTACTTCAGAAGTCGGACGTGAATCAGATCGAGCCAGGTAAACGACCCCGTTCAGCTATGGCCCCAGTAATAATCACTGATAACGACAAAAACATAAAGGGTGTGATAGGTGGCGCTGGTGGTTCCTATATATCGACATCTGTTGCTCAGGTAACCAATCCTCCAATACAAAAATATACCAACGTATAGGACGCAATGATGTTTTAGAATTTAAGTAGACTTACATAGTATTGGATCTTTTTTTTAAGCTGTCACTTTATTGACTATTTGCTACTAATAAATCGATATTAATTGATAGGTAATTAAATGGAGTGTCGATTTTGCACAAGTTTTCATAATGAATTACAAAATGTATGTCAAGTTTTGAAAGAGTGTGATGTTTTTTGCAAAACAGTATGTGGATAAATATTTATTTTCAAACAAAAGGCATGACGTCCCGGCAACAGTTTACAATACAATATACACATGTATTCATGGATTATACATGATCGCCAGTTTTTGTAATCACATACACTTTCTTACGTACATTTTGGTATGAATATAATATACTTACGATGTTGACAATGAAACTACAGTGTTTGTGAAATTATTCTAATTATTTCAGGTATTAGTGAAGTTACTTTTGTTGAACAGACCACTTGAAGAAGTCATTGATGATAAAAGAATGCATTACAAGTTAAACATAAATAAAATGGTGTTAGAAGATGGATTCCCAGAGGTACTTGTATTCTTTTTCATTTTCTAATTATGCATGCTGTTATATATCCCGGCAAACGAAGTTTGAGAGGGGGTATATTAGAGTTACTCTGTCGGTTAGTCGTTTGCCGGGATATAACAGCATGTATAAATAGAAATTGAAAAAAGAATATTTATGAAAAGAACAACTTACACTGAAATGCTTATAATGTTGTTCAAATTCAAATTCTGAAATTCGATATATTTTCTGTTTGTATAGCCTATTTTAAGATAACTCTATGCAAATATGCATTTGATATCATCCTAAGATAAATAATCTAAGAAATATTGAAAAAACTATTTTCAGATTACGGAGAATTTTGCACCAAATTACCATACCACTACTTTCAAATTATCTCCCTTATTAAAAACCACAAAATGTGATTCTGACTTTATTTTCATGTTTTTCTGCCTCAAATCAATGATTTAACATCTTTACTAATATCCTTATCTAAAAGTCAAACAATTATTTAGCTGATTATAATCACAAAAACGATATAATGTAAAGATGTGTCTGAGGACCGTGGGAAAATTTATTTTGGATTCAAAAGTCAGTTCGAGTTGCTTCCCTTAGGTATTAAGGTAACAAGGAACTTTTGTCCACGGACCTGTTTGTCCACGAACCCGACACACTATATTGGCTAATTTATCTATAATTGTTGATGTTATTTAATTTCTTAAGAATATTATTTAAGTAGAAGTATATTATAAGACTATAAAATGATTAATTTTAGTGACAGACTGCGTCTAATGTACTTGAATATTCCGAACACATTAATGTCTATAAGGTATTTTTTCCTGTATACAAGAAAGACCAAGGACTTATATATGTATATAAGTCCTTGGCAAGACTTTGTGTCTGTTAAATCTGCTATAAAACACGTTTTTATAAATTATGTCTATGACTGACAAAGTCATGTTTTTTTTTAAATTATTTTGCAGGATATTAAAGAAAAATTGACGAATGACCGAGGACATGTTTTTACACCTTACCCAGCTAATATATTCTCAGTTATTGAGTCAATATATGTAGAAGATGTAATGAAAGGTTATGCGGACGGAAGAAAACCCTCAGGAAAGGCTAGTTATGTATATAGACTGGTGGATGATATATGGTGAACGAATCATCACTTTGATTTTAAAACTCTTACTGTGATTCATCACTGCAGCTAAGCATTAATTATCTCTCATGCACGTACTATGTCAACTGTCTCAAATAATAATTGTTGTTTTATATACACCGTGGACGAAAAAAAACTAAATGAGATCCCAGACGTCCGTAATGTACAGACAACTTTTCCAAGAAACATTCGAATCTTTGTCGTGTTAAAAGCTTTGTCTCCGTTTTGTTTTAACAATCTCTCCAGTGAGATGTGTATAGCCTAGCATGTATTTACCAACAATTCAGATGTCTGTAGGTGGTAACATTCTCCCAATTTTCAGTTTATGTAAAAGACAATCTGGAACGGTATGTCACTTGTAAGCAAAATGATTGAATTTGAAATGTACGGAATCCTGTTTGTGCCATGTTGCACCCGACAAAGCTATACGACTAGGTGTTTGGAGGACAACGGATAACATTTCACATGACACTAACAGAATTCCATATTATTGTTGTTCTGTGTTATGGCGTGTAACATGACGTTGAACTACGTATACTCTGAACCGAATTTCTAATTTATAGTAGCGGAAGAAAGCCATCGAATATATATGTTGGCTGATTTCAAGTGGTCTAATAATACATTTACTTTGAATGTGTAGAATAATTGTGAGTATTGTAAATCTTTTGTTTGGCTTCTTCCAAGAATCGAGTATTTAAAGGTTGTCATTTAGAAACTAGACTTCATATCATATAAGTGTATTGGTATGCGATGAAGATATAATATTAGGTCAGCAGATTATGGAAGTGGAATTCTTACTTAACTGAACAGTTCATGTGTAAGCCTACTTCGATAATTTGTATACAATGTGTTCACTCTATGACGGGGACGGGGTTTGAGAGAAAATTGACATTTTTTATTGTGCAATATTATATAATTATATACATAACATGTACATTAAACCATGTGACCAGTGTTCATTTTTATACACGTGTACTTTTGTCTGATTGAAAAGGGCATTTTTATATTTAATTTAGCAATTATGATACTTGAATAATGTTTGTACATATACAATATTTTAGTTTAGATAGTGAATATTGATTATGTTGATAATTTTGATTTTATTGATAATATTGATTTCATTGATACTATTGATGATTGATGATTTTGGTTATACTTATGATATTGATTGTATTGATAAATTCGATAGTAGTGATAAATTGGTAATATCGAAAATATTGATAAATTCGATAATATTGAAAATATTGGTAAATTTTATTTATATTGATTATATTGATTTTATTGATATCAATGACATTGGTAATATTGATACTATTGATTTTATTGGTATCAATGACATTGGTAATATTGATACTATTGATTTTATTGGTATCAATGACATTGGTAATATTGATACTATTGATTTTATTGGTATCAATGACATTGGTAATATTGATACTATTGATTTTATTGGTATCAATGACATTGGTAATATTGATACTATTGATTTTATTGGTATCAATGACATTGGTAATATTGATACTATTGATTTTATTGATATCAATGACATTGGTAATATTGATACTATTGATTTTATTGGTATCAATGACATTGGTAATATTGATACTATTGATTTTATTGATATCAATGACATTGGTAATATTGATACTATTGATTTTATTGGTATCAATGACATTGGTAATATTGATACTATTGATTTTATTGGTATCAATGACATTGGTAATATTGATACTATTGATTTTATTGGTATCAATGACATTGGTAATATTGATACTATTGATTTTATTGATATCAATGATATTGGTAATATTGATACTATTGATTTTATTGATATCAATGACATTGGTAATATTAATACTATTGATTTTATTGATATCAATGATATTGGTAATATTGATAATTTTTATCATATTGATAATATTGAGCAGATAATATGTTCTGATAGATATGATAACAAAATACAGAATTACATGCATGTACTAGTACTAGAAAGATCATGTACTGTAATAGCTGGTCATGATCCTTGCGGTCATTCTTATCATTAGAGATGTTCGGTATTTCGAGCTAGATCAAACATGTGCCTGTTTTGATGTGATAAGCCATACTCATTGTATTAAGCAGTTAAAGCAGTACTTAATGAATATCTAGTTAGTACTAATTGGTTGTGCCTGATTGTATTACTTTACTAATTTGATATATTTTACGGAAATTAATTATGTGCCAAATAAATATACATGTATACAACAGTGTCTTGTTTTGTTTTAAACATCCAAATTGAATTTTCATTAATGACGTCGAACTTAAATTAGGGGCGTAGCTTACCCTATAATAATGTGTAGGCACCTATCCAAGGGGGCCCAGGGCATGTTTTCACCGCAGATTGCCGGAGACGCATTCTGCAACACAATCCGGTGTGCTATATTTTAATATGAAGATCTTGCAGTAGGCTATACAAGCAGAAAAAATATCGAATTTCAAAATTTGAATTTGAACAATATGATATAAGCATTTCAGTGAAAGTTGTTCTTTTCATAAATATTCATTTTTCATTTTCTAATTATGCATCCTGTTATATCCTAGCAAACGAAGATTGAGAGGGGGGATATATTAGAGTTACTCTGTCGGTTGGTCGTCTGCCGGGATATAATAGGATGTTCTGAGTAGAAACAGTGATTATTATACCCCCACTATAAAATATTGGGGGCTACATTTGTATATAGGAGTCACTTTGTCTGTCGGTCTGTCTGTCCCGAAACTTGCAGGGCTGCAACTTTGTAATTCATTAGAGGATTTTAAAATAATTTACCACAAATGTTAACCACCATTAGACGAAGTATCGCGTGCAACTCCCATGGCTGTAGCTCCACCAAAGTCTGACAAGATTTTTGTGCTGAATGTCACTGTGTGAGCTTTGACCTACTGACTCAAAATCTATAGGATTCACCAACATGTTATAACCAACCTTCTAATCAAATTTGAGGAGCTTAGGTCAAATAGTTCTCTAGTCATTGCCCAGACTAGGTCTGGTTACGGACGAACAGATCGACCCATGTGCAAAGCAATGCATAATAATAATCTTGACTTTTAGACAATTAGTAAATGTTTGGCTCCAGTTCTTGAGATAAAGCAATGCAGTATACCAGTATATTATGCTGCCTATTATTCATATGATTGAACAGATAAAAGTATACAAGACTTGATCAGGTATCAAAGATGGCATGTACACTGCCATACACACATTGGTTTCAGTGGGTTTTAACACCATTTTCAGCAATATTACCATGATTATATACAACAGCTGGTTCAACATTTCAAGGACCAATTATGCTAACCAGTTCTAATTTACCCTTCCACAAGGAGCCGGCACTACACTTATGGAGGAAAAGCAACAATTTTGACAAATTATCATAGAAGGGTATGACCTGCAGTGACCAGGATTCAAACCCATATTACCGGGTTAAAAGTCTAGCATAATAATCACCAGACCTGGGCTATAGCCCGCACACAGACTAAACTACATACTGATAGAAAACAATAACAATTTCATCTTGTGTGATTGATTTTATCTATTGACCAAAACACAAAAGAATATTCACAAATGCATACGGAGAACACAGAAATGTACATGATCATAAAATACAATTACTACCAAAAAAATCATTGCATACAAATGTTAGATTTAACTGACATTTAATCAGTATATTCAAATAATCCATATTGTTAAATAAACATTTCATGTTCACATAGATTTTTATGAATTACTTCTTTCAGAAGAGAAAAAAATTATATGGACTGAATAGGTCACTAACATATCTTAATTCTCAAAATAATTAGAAATATATACTAGTATCTCAACATGACATTTTAAGTTAAATGAGTATGATGATTTAATGAATGCAAATTTTAAAAAATATTTTATTTTCTTTAATATCTAACTAAGCATGCTGTATTATAACATTATATTACGGTAACACATTACCCCAACCACTTTCCATTGTCATCTCCTCACACCCTTCACAGCCCTGTCTTATTGATGACAAAAATAACTTCAACAAGAATGGACTATAATATTTGTATGTTCATAAATCATTATTAACATCAATACTACAGCAAAACAAAAATATTATGTAAGGTTTATTCAGAGAGTGGCCTTTATTTTGAGGTAGCCACTAATACAGGTTTGACTAGTCATTTTTTCATCATCTCAGAGTGTCCTTGATTAGTTTGAGAAAAGTTAGGCAAATGGAAAATGAATATTGAGAGGAATTTTACAACATGCTTAGGTTGTATTTTATGGATCTATTAGTAGAACAAGTCATAAATTAAAATAATACAACAGATCAAGCAAATTAACAATGAAGCCATGTTTTGTTTGTTTGAGTTTTACACCCCTCTGCAACAGTCAGAGTCATAATTATGAGATGGACTTTTCATCTAACCATTGTTCCTGGGAAGAACCAGTACTGGACTACTATCCTCTGTAAGCAACTGCCTACATTCTAACATAAAGAGACATGGTGGGTAGCGGGCTCAAAGCCACGGCCCTCTATCAGTGAGAGGTTACAGTGATTTGAAGTCCACAACTTGACCATGGAGGCGGGTCGGTTTGAACAATTACTACAAGCAGACAATCATCCGGTGTATGGACAAATACACAGTGACAGAGGTGGATCAATGAAACCATGAACCCAATGTGGAGATGGAATTATGAATATTATGTCAGTTTGCTTCAGTGGGTTAAACACTGTTTTTCAACAATAATTCAGTTATAGATACGTCAGCTGGTTCCCTACGCCTATCTTCCTGGACTGTATACTAACCAGTACTCACTTACACTTTCATAAGGAGTTGGCAACTTCTTATAAGAAGGAAAATCTTTTTTTTCAAATTTTCATTAAAGAGTATGACCTACAGAGAGAGTCAAACCTGGATCTCTGGGTTACAAATCTAGCAAACTAACCACATGACCACGGTTGTGGCGAATATCATGTTAGTTAGATACTGGTGTTACGTAAGCTAATCAGGGAGTCATGGTAACAAACAGATGTATGGGACACAATCAGTCAGGGGTAATGGTTTTAACTTTTTGGCAAGTAGTAATCACCTAATGAAATTAATGTTTATATATACACATGGTATTTTATGTACGTGATAAGTTAACAACAAATGATAAAATGCAATAATGTCCATCTTCATGATAACATAGACCAGAAACCATAGAACATATGAAATTTCATTTCTAACAAGTTGAATGTTAAACTCATAAAATAACTCCTTAAAAGAATTTAATAGTTCACTGCAACTATGACATTACAATTTCAGCCAAACAAATAGAAAAGAAACTTTGACAAAATGTAATTAACAGCCAGGGACATTTAGTGATCTTTCCAGCTTTAAGAGTCAAGAAAGGCTCCAGGCTTACATCTTGATAGAAGCATAAACAATTCATAAGCTAGCTGGAGAGCTTCCATATGTCTTAATCTGGTCCAGAGTTTGATTTAAATAAACTCAAAGCTGTGAGAGGCTAGTATTAGGTAATTTACTAGATCAGAAACCGTAACCACTCAACCACAGCTAAACAAGAAGAGATTAACTTCTAACAGGGTTTTCACCATTACACAGACTCAACTGATACATGAATCACTGTTATCTTTCATAATTTGATGTCAAAAAACATATCATACAAATCATAATGATAAATTACTAAGCACCAATTTGTAGCAAACAGAAATTTAACACATTCAAACAAATACAGTAACACCCCGGAAAACCAGACCTCTTCCAGACTGGACTAAAAGTGCGGTTTTCTGTAAATTCAGATTTTCAGTAAACTTTTAATAAATTCTGAAAAAATAGTACTTGAAAAATATTCCGATTTTCAAGGAATTCTGGTTTTCAGGGAGTCCGGATTTCAGGATATTCCGGTTTTCAGGGAATTCCGCTTTTCAGGGAGGCCAGTTTTCAGGGAATTCCAGTTTTCAGGGAGGCCAGTTTTCCGGGGTTTTACTGTATATTATAAATTAATATTCACATAATAAATCAGTACACTAGTACTAAAACAAAGTATCGACACATGTGTAACAATTGAGATATTGCATCGTTTCAGTAAAATCATAATCCATCAATGAAGTACATAATTCATAGTATAAGTACTTAATTAAATATTATTACTAATGATTTTACGCATAACCAATACTTTTGTTCCAAACCTAAACACTATCAGCTTCATTCATGTTAACTGGCATGCTGTGAAAATTTACTATCATAGACAATACTGCATGATTAATTACAGGTATAAAGTAAACAAGAAGTGTTTGAGAAACACAAATGCCCCCTGTGACCTTGACCTTTGACATACTGACCTCAAAATCGATAGGGCTCATCTTAATATGATGACCAACCACTCAACCAAATCTGAAGAGCTTAGGTCAAATCGTTCTCTAGTTATTGGTCGGACAAGGTTTGGATATGGCCAGACTGACTAACATACCATCGGACCGACCGACATGTACAAAGCAATATACCTACCCCCTCGTCTTCGAAAGGGGGCATAATAATTGTTGGTCATTTGATAGAAAACCATCTTGATTAGATTCAAGTACAAAATACAATGCACACAAAACATAATACAACAAAAAATGCTTAAAAATATGGCAAAATAAATCATTTACACATGTAGAAACATACATCAATAATTTTGGTTATCAGTAAACCATTCATACTATTACAAGAGCTTGACCACTCACTGACCAGACGTACATGTCTGAAGATATGATTCACAACCAGGTACCAAGGTTAAAGGTTAAATCTCAATTCCATTCTCAAAGTATCATAGTTGAAAAGATGCAGTCCATTAATGTTTAAATACATTTTTCAGATCAATTATACAGTCAAAATAATATATCAATACTATCATTATTGTTTTATCATAATTAACTTAGAAATATTAGAAGACAAGATATGAGATTTGAGCTTGGAGATCAAACTCTAGTTTTACAACCTCAGGGTCTGATCTCATATGGTAACTCAAAGTGTATGTCAGAGAAGAAGACACTTCAAGATATGATTACCACAGACCTGGTCACTCAAAGGGTTGGTCATCTGTAGATGAGGTCACTCTCAGACACTTTCTTTCACAGTTATGGACATCCTGAGAGGTGGTCAATCTCCTATAATTCACTCCATCCACTAGGTGTACATACAAGCTATCTAATACCTCAGATGATCTTAGACACAGAATATAAGCAACATAACTACGCATTATATAAGCTACCAGAGTGTCTAAATAATACATTACTCAGCATGTCCTACTCATAATGACATCTACAATGACAGATAAATTTATCAGAATTCCTTAAAAATTTAAAAGGACTTATTCTTGACTGTAAGGTGGTTGTCACCGTACAAACCACAGAAATTAGTAGATAAAAATATACATGATTTCATCATAATTACATTCAGCTATAATTAAATTATTAATCGAAACAAAATCACCTTATCTGTGATACAGCACTAGTAGCAGCAGGTCAAATATAGAAAATACTCATCAACAAATCAATAAACATCACTGAGTTTGAATTCTTTAAAGTTAACATTCACAAGTATCTGTAGACTCCACTTGAACATGTCATGAAGTGACGAAATGTCTTGCTTTTCATGGCATCAAGCTAATGTTTCAGCAGATCATTAACTGGATAACACAATCTGTTATCACCCATGCCACTCCTTATCTTTATAATACACAATGATCAGTACCTAGAAGAACGGATATATTCATCATCGTACAGTCTTGGCTTTTCCCCGTTCGCCGTTAGCTTTCACACTCGGTGAAAGTTCCTCCATGTGTGGGGAGACTTTTGAACGTTTAGAAAACTTTTCTACGTAAGCTTCCACCAAAGATTTTATCTTCATTGGATTAATATTGCCACTCTTACTGTGACATATCTGAAAACAATAACAAAAAATTTAACAAATTACATCAATATTGGGGTACTCTATCTAAATTCTAATTTCTCTCAATGACTGAATCTTCTTGATTATCAATCTAAATGCCAAGCCAGATTTAACAGATTTCATACAGCCAGACCGACAAAAGGTTCAAGGAGTTTTCATGGATATTTATCTATTTTTCAAGCACTCTCATTGGCTAATTATATCTTCAAAGAGCATGCATTCAGTAGATTTTTTACATAAATTAAACAATGCAGGTAATCAACCAGCTGCATGTTGATAAAGGATTTATCTAAAAAGAATAAATTCAGGGAATTCAGTACCCTTTTATAGGCATCTTTGATACTCTTTTTCTTTTTACAAAATATATTCATTTTAAGAAGTATACGCACAAAGTCCTTCTCAAGGATATATAAAAATTCAAGATTTTCAAAAATAAATGAGTTTTCATCCAACAGCCAAAAATTCAAGGAGTTTTCAAGTTTGAAAGAACCTTGTTAGTAAGAGATGTCGAAATTATATTCATACACAATGATGAGCATCAAAATCAAACTGAACTTAGTTTATATGGTTAAGTTCAAGGGCACATAACTCTGGAATGTGTGGATCACTGGGAATGGAAATTGTGTCTTTCAAATGTACACTTCATGGTTATGACATATTTCAAGTTTCATTGCAATTGCTTAAAAATGTAGAAGAAGTTTGCTCTACAAACTTGTGACCGCCCAACCAACAACCGACAGAGTGACTCAATATATCCTCTCTCAAACTTCCGTTAGCGGGGGTATAATGAATGCTTGTATTAGGGTCTGTAATCCTCAATTTATTACCTTAGGCACAGCTTTCCTGAGTATCTCCTTATACTGATCTTTGTTGATTTTCTTACTGGAATAAAATGGTTTGATGGCCATTTTGACTTCCTCTACCACACGCTCCTGTAGATGAAGCTTCTGTAAGTACTGTAAAAACAAGCAAACCATTTTTTATTCACTCAATTAGCTGATCAGACTTGTCAGTAACAATTAATGATTTATACAATATATATACTAATTTCCACTGTATGTAAAACAAATATGCATAGTCATATATATCACACAAACAGCTTTTTGTAAAATAGAATACTAGTATTCACCAACACTTGCCACATTCTGATTTCTGTAAGAAATTAATCCACTTTGAGAAAGCTTTGCTGAAATTCTACAAAGCTGCAAGGCATTGTTAATAAAATGAAAATTACTCACCTTTTCTTTATTGGTCATTTCTACAGCTGATGAGGGTAATTCCTGAGAATCAAGATCAATATGTGCATCTTTCAATGCTTTTTGTTTCAAGTCTTTTTCATCATCAGCATGTTTTTTATGATGATGATGATGTCTACGTGATCTATGACCTGATTTCTCAGGTTTATTTTCCTTAGAATGTTTCTTTTTCTCTTCTTTTGATTTACGAGGAGAATCATTCTTAGAATCTGTCTCCTTTATATCTTTTATGTCTTTGTTCTTAGCAGGAGTTGTTGGCTTATCTTTCGCTTTCTCTTTACTTGCACTACCTTCCTTTTTCAATTCTTTTTCAACAAGTTTTTGCATTTTTTTGTTGAAATCTTCTTCTAAGAGATCTTCTGGATTATCAATCAAGTTATCAAATTGTGGCGACACAGGTAATTCAATATTTCCCTCTTCTATAATAGGAGAACCCATATCCATATCAATAACTTCAGTAGTTTCTATATCAGCTTTACCACCTAATTTACCAGCAGGAACAACTGGTATTTTGAATATATCCTTAGAGCCTCCAAATATTCCTCCAGTGTTTGTTTTATTTGAGTTTTGTTTAACCATAAGTTGAGCTTGTGTATTAAGAAGTTCTCCTATTTTCTCTAATTGATTCAATGTGCCAGACACTTTCCCAATTTCACCATTTCCATTCAAAGAATTTTTAGAACGATTTCCATTAACAAGATTTACTGCTGATGCGGCCTGAAGCCCAGGAATCATCGGAGCACCTGATACTGCACCAGCCCCCATTCTAGCTAAACCTAATATTGTAGATACAGAATCAGGGGGAGTTACAGGACGATTGAAGGGTTGAGAAGAAGAGATACTAATGTCAGGTGGAGGCCTAGACAGTAAACTGGAATTAGGGGGAGGAATTGATACCATGGCAGATATAGGTAATGGATCTGATGATGGTGGTAAAAGTGGAATGGGTAGTTGAGGTGGTGGAGCCCTTGGGTCAGGACCTAAATGAATTAGCTGTGGATCACCTTGTCCAGATGGGCGTAAATGTGTTCTAGGTCCCTTATCTACTATTTGTACCATGCCTCGTGGAGGTGCATCATTCTTGATTGATATCAATGGCTGAGGATCTCCAGGCGCTCGTGAATGAGGAGGAAACTGTTGATGACCGGGAGGTAAGTTATGAGATGCTTCTGAACGTGAAGGTAAACCTTCAAATGGACCATTCACTATAGGAGGACCAGGTAGACGTGCTGGTGATGGTAGCATTGTACCAAATTGACTAGGAACTACCTCAGAAGATGTGGTTACTTGCCATCCAAACCTAATATTTCCACCTGGTAAACGCTGTACTCTCGGAGGAGCAGCACCTCTCAATGGACTGACAATTAGCTGTCTCTGAGGAGAAATTGTAGGTGGTAAACCTCTATGAAAGCCCGGTGGTAATACATTTATATTGACAGGTAAAGACATAGCAGGTCTCTGTTGTATGATTCCTGGAGGACCACTTTCAATAGGAGGAGGCCCTTGTATCAATAATGGAGCCTCACCTAAAATACCTTGACCAGGAGCTGATCCACCAGGAGGCACATGCAATGTTGAATGATCCTGAATGATAACAGGAGGTGGACCCTGAGGGGGAGGGCCAGGGGGTGGTGGAGGAAACTGAGCAAAATCCCCAGAAGGAGGTAAAGGAGGGGTTGGAGCTTGCAAAGGATCTGGCAATGGTGGCGCAGCTGGACTAGCAGTGTCAGTTGGATTTGCAGGATCATAGTCACTATTACCTACACCTAATGTTATTAAATTTTGACTCATTTGTCTACTCTTATTCTGACCAGTAAATTCTTCCCTGTCAGTGTACTGAAACTGTTCAGTTTCCTCTGGCTCATCATCAAACTCATCATCTTTTTCCTCATTTACAACACTACTTTCTCTAGGACCACTATTCTTAACTTCAATAGCAGAAATCTTTTGAACTTCTTCATTAGTATGTTCAGGTGACATTTTTTCAGATTCACTAGAAGACACTTCATCATATTTTTGTTTATTTGGTGGAGAAGAATCTAATATTTCAATCACTTCATCAGATCTAAATGGTTTAACTTTTGGCCTTTGTGATATAACAGGCTTGTCTTTTATAAATTCTTTTCTAGTAAAAGGACTTCTTGAGCGACCGAACATATCAACTTTATCATCGGACTGATCTCTTGCTCTTTTTCTGTCCCTCAATCTATCTCTACTTTTATCCCTGCTTCTATTTCTCTCCCTCCCTCTTTCAGAACTCCAGTCTTTCTCCCAGCTCCACTCTCTTTCATGACTTCTTTCTCTGCTCCACTCTCTGCTTACATCTCTGTCCCTTTCTCTACTGTGTTTTCTGTCTCTCTTCTTTTTCTTACGTGATCTCTCATATGACCACTCACGAGATCTTGATCTACTTTTACTTCTTTCACGTCGCTTTTTACGACCTTTATCTCTTGACCTATCTCTATCCCTAGATCTGGACCTTTTTCTGTCTTTTGAGCGAGATCTTCTCCTTTCATGAGATCTAGTACGTGACCTCATTCTTTTGGATTTTCTATCCCTTTTACCATCTAAATCTCTGGATTTATCTTTCCTTTTTTCTTCACGATCTCTTTTTCTTCTTTGACGTTCTGCTTCTTCCCATACAGTTCTATCTTCAGTATTCTGGGAAACTTGAATAACTATTCTCCTATCAATTTCTGAATCCTCTTTCTCTTCATTGTCAAAATGTTTGTCAACTTTCTTCTTCTTTTTATCCCTTTTCCTTTTATCTTTCACTTTATATTCTTCATCAACTTCACCTTCCTCCTTTTCCTCATACACATATTTATAATCTCCATCACTTTTTTTCTTATCACGATTTTCTCTAGACTCCCTCCTGTGTCTCAATCCATCTCCCTCAGTATCATCCAAACTAACCTTTCTTTTACTTTTCTTTATGTCCTTGCCTTTGTCTTTCTTTTTAGCAAATTCAGCATTGCCAAATTCAAGATCTAATTCTTTGTCTAACTTCCGCATTTCATGAATTGGATCCTCGTCATCGAAGTTTGCACTTTCCGGAGTCTTACGTGTTTTGTCTATCATTTTAAACCTGTCACTAACAGAAAGCTTGGTTGTACCAGAAATGTCTTCATCATCTTCAATAGGTTTATTCTTCATGGACATTTTAACTTTATCACTTGAATCCTTTCCATATTTCTCCTTCTGCTTCTCTTCTTTGCTTAACTTACTTGTACCAGTTGATTTTTCTTTTTCATTGACTTCATCACTTTTGGACATACTAAGACTATCAACATTAGTAAGTTTTACTTCAGAATCATCAACTTCTGCACTTGACACATTTTTGTTTTTTTCACCCTCTTTCGGTTCATTGGCACTTTTTGTATCTTTAAATACCTCTTCAATTCTTTTTATACTCAGTTCAAATGATTCTGGAAAAGCACCTTCACTGAAATCAACATCCTCAGAAAAGTCA
The DNA here is from genome assembly GCA_964023205.1 of Lutraria lutraria. NCBI lineage: Eukaryota > Metazoa > Mollusca > Bivalvia > Venerida > Mactridae > Lutraria > Lutraria lutraria. The sequence goes on along the minus strand of OZ026846.1, from coordinate 10,952,980 downwards.
ACTTCACCTCCATACAACCTTCTTTTTTCAAACAAAGTTTTTCTAGATATTTCAAAAGGTTTTACCCCACTTGGACTCTTCTTACTCTCAGTAATTTTGACACTTGGTGAAATTTTCAAAGGTCCTTCTCGCGATAAACCAGGAGACAGTTTTTCAGGAGTTTTGAGTTTTGCTGCCGTTTTAAATGGACTATTAGCTGACTGACTAACTTTTGTACATTCTGATACACTTGTACCTTTATCAGTATCATTTTCAGTAAATATTGCAGATTCTGTGAGAGGTTTTGATCCAGAATCTTCACATTTAATACTGGTTCCAATTGTTTTAGATTGCTCTATCACACCTTCAGAATTCTCACTATTCAATTTATTCCCTTCATTTGTTTCTGTCAAGACACTAGAGTTACCATCAGATCTTTCTGCAAATGTATCTACTTCCATTGAATCATTGTTGATGTTTTCTTCATCTGAACTCACATCATCGGTAGGATGAGCAGGGTCATACTCATCTTCAGTTAGCTCAACATTGGACTTATTAACATCATCCTCTAGTTCATCTGTAGGGTGAGCAGGATCATATTCTTCTTCTAATTCTTCTTCTAGGGAGATACTTTTTTCCTTTTCAGTAGCTAATGATGACAAAACTGAGGAAGATTTTTCCAATTTTTTATCCACAGCCTGGAATGATGACTTAAATAAACTTGGAGTAGAAGAGCTCTCTGAGCTTTTATCTATTTTCTTTGTCTTTTCCGGAGATACAGGTTTTGCAGTCAATGAACCTAAAAAAAAACCAGATAAATAATTACAAATAAACTATAAGATATTCAGCAGAAACACATTAACAGCACTGCCCAATGAACCATAGATTTGTAACCTTAACAAAAACACAAGTAGTGATTCTCAGTAGATCAAATTACTATACTAATGTTCAGCAATTAAAAGTCCCCAGACCATCTGGGATCAGATATCTATTAAACTTATTTTAAATAATAAGGAAAGTGTTAACACTAATGAAACATTAAGTGTTTGATAAAAACGGATGCCCCTGTGACTTTGACATGAAATGACCAACCTCCCAACTAAATCCGAGCTTAGGCCAAATCGTTCTCTAGTTATTGGTTGGACAAGGTTTGGTTCTGGACGGGCTGACCGACGGTCCTTCCGACCGACATGTCCAAAGCAATATACCCATTTTCTTTGAAAGGAAGCATAATGATAGTAAATGTGGTTTATTTACTATGCACCATAAACTAAACTTTAACATACCATCTCTCTGTATAGTAAGATCTTTACTACCCATAGCAAGTTTAGCTTGGTCATGCATGATTGAACCAAGAAGATCTAAAACTCCACCTCCTGAGCTTTCAGTAGTCTCTGATGATGTAGCTGTATTAATCACAATCTTTTTCTTCTGCTTCACAACAGGACTGAATAAAAGAACATAATACATGCAACAACACATACCTGCACAAGATAAAGTGTGTTTTTAGCACATGAAAATAGCAGCATCATTAAGTTTTATTTGTCAGTATGTTAGACTTTTACCTCCCTTTTCAACAGTCAGAGTCATATGAGGCGGACAGTTCACCTAACCATCGTTCCTGGGAAGAACCAGTACTAGACTCCCATCCTCCATAAGTAACTGCCTATTTTCTCACACAAAGAGACATGGTCGGTAGTGAGGCTCTAACCCACGACCCTCTATCAGTCAGAGGTGACAGTGATTTAAAGTCAGCGACCTTCACCACTTGACCAAGGAGGCAGGTCCCATTAAGTTTGAACTAAAAACAACATTTGAGAATTTTCATTTATGAATGATACATTAAAATCAAAAGCATCAAGAAATATAACACCAAACATCACAAAATAAAAGCATGTATAACTTTCACATCATATAAAAAATTTAAGACTCTTACACAGTTGGTACCCGGCCTATAGGCATATAAGAAGACATGGCCAATCTAGAATATTTTCTGGTTCCTCCAGGCTGCTCACTGCTGGTACCTGGCTCAGAGTGCTCACTGAAAGTCAACAATCAATAAACATAAGTAACAAATAAATTAAATATTTTAATAACTGATAAGATATATGACCATTGGCATACTATTTTGATGCATCATACTGAATCTGAATCAGTGAAAACACTTTCTGAGTGAAAAATGATAATGCTACGAATACTGAGTGGTGTGAATGTCTTCATATTTTGTACGCAAAGCTTTGTTCTAGATCAAAATAAAACATGATTGTGCTCTTTCATGCTTCAAATAACAAGAAGTGTTTGTGGAACACGGATGCCCCCTAAAGGTCAACCGGATAGTAAGACCAGGACTTTTGACCTAAATGCACTTAAAATCTACAGGGGTCATCTGCATGCAATGACCATCCTCTCAACCAAATATGAAGAGCTTAGACCGATCATTCTATAGTTATTGGTCTGACAATGAATGGTTACAGACAGACCGACATGCCCAAAGCAATATACCCCCTTTTTTCAAAGGGGGGCATAAATATATCAGCCAAATAAAAAGTTTACTCTTCGAAGAAATTCAGCTCCTCCCTGTCTCCAAATATAGATAAAGACGTTCCAACATTGTCTGATCTACTCTCCAGGAATTTGTCTTGCTTTTTCTGTACAGGAATAGTTCGTCCAGGTGGTGGGTTACTAATTCCTAGAGCACCCGCAATACGAGACTTCACTGAAGACACTGACGTTCGTTTCGCTGTACGAGCTAGTCGCTGAAATTATCAATATACATTCTGTAGGGACAAAACAAATCATGCGAGAGAATTTTAACAGCTGAAAAAAAATTTAAAAGTTCACTTTCAAATCCTATTCACCATTTCGATAACTATTGTATGTTCCACATTTATTTTGTATGAATCAACGCTATCTCAGGTTTCTATAATGTATGTTTTTCATTTGCATTAACAGGGTTGTCAATAGAGCAAAATTAAAGATCATGAAACTCATACAAAGACTACCATTTTTGTTGAACAAAAGGCCTTCAACCACAGTGTTATCTATCTAACTGAAGTTTGTATTAAGAAGATTAAATTGACCATAACTTTGCCATTTCTTGAGATATTTTCATCAAATAACTTTTATTTTGTCAGATAATCCAGAATTCAGGACATTTCTGGAATATTGTCGCCCCTGCCATTAAGAAAACTCCTTATCTCCTTACCTTTACTTTCTTGCCTTTCCTTCTCCTCGACTTAGTCTTTCTTTTTGGAGTTTTTCTTTTAGTAGTTTTACTTGGTGTCTTTTTTGTTGAGGTTGATTTTCTCTTCGTTTTTCTTTTCCTATATTTACGCCTTGTTTTTCTCTTGATAGGAGTTTTCCTTTTCCTAGGTGTCCTTTTAACTGGAGATGCAGAGCTTGCTGTAGCTGATGCTGCTGTTTCCTCCGCTTCCATTGCTTCATCCTGTAAGTATTACAACAGTGTTTTAACTTATTTTTACAAGCATTAGTCCAAACTTAGGGAATTCTTTGACTCTTAAATTGGCATTTTGACCCTTAAAATTAATAAAGGGAGACACCTGCCTCTTGAAAATTTACATTGATAGGTCAAATTTACTAGAAGAAGCTTAGGCCAAATCTTTCTCTAGTAATTGCCCGCACAAGGTTTGGTTACGGACAGACCAACTGACTCCGAAAAGGGGCATAACTAAGCCTACTGTAAGTTACTGATTATTTTATCAAATTTGTCAATAAAAAGGCAAGTACTTATCATTCACCTCATCTGACGATATAATTTGGGCAAGGTTTCTTGTTCTTCTCACACGTATCTCCTCTATTGCACTACGTACTCGTTCCATGACCAGGGTGCGAGGAATCTGACGTCGCCAGCGATGTCGACCACCTGATTCATGTTCTTCAGCTGCTTCTGATGTAATATCTGTATATATAGCATATTATCAAATACACAACAAATAAAAAGACAATAAATCAGTTATATTATATATCTATCTTATCAACGACCCACCTCTTGCGGTCGAGTGGTTAAGATTGCTGACATCAAATCACTGTAACCCTCACTGATAGAGGGTCGTAGGTTTGAGCCCCGCTACCACCATGTCTCTTTCTGAGAGAAAATAGACAGTTGCTTACGAAGGATGGGGGAGTCTAGTACTAGTTCTTCCTAGGAACAATAGTTAGGTGAACTGTCCGCCTCATATGACTCTGACTGTTGAAAAGAGGCGTAAAAACTAAAACAAAAATATATTTTAATCTACAGAAATATACAAGAACTGCATTATGAATTAATGCCTTAATCTATGCATTGCATAAATGTAAATTATGTGTAATTTCTTGTCAATTAAATAATTAGTGGATAAGTCATCCTGACACCAATACAATTCTTGATCTAATGCATACAATTTACCTTCTCTTCTAGAGCAAGCTGGACAGAACCATTCCTCAACAGGGACAGTACTTAAAGGCGGAGTTAAACACTCAAGGTGATATCCAAGATCACACCCATCACACAGCAACAGCCTGTCTTCTCTGTTACATTCATGACATACTTCACAATAGGTAGGCTCTTCTTCCTCCTCTTCTTCTTCTTCGGCCATTGTATTCTTATCTTCCACTGAGATCTACATGTATGAGCAAACAACTTTTCTTAAATTTTCTTATTAAAGTTTTAAGCCCATGTCTGAATACTTTAAATGCATATTTCCCATTACTTGTTTTGAAATTATTATGGTCTGTCCCTATATTTTACTATTTGCCTGTACTTTGTGTACAATACTCAGCAATTACAAAGACATATTCAAAACGAGACTAATACTCAGCAATTACAAAGACATATTCAAAACGAGACTATCACATATAAAATTTACTATGTTCAAATTCATGTGCCCCGCCTCCTTGGTCGAGTGGTTCAAATCACTGTTACCTCTCACTGATAGTAGGTCGTGGGTTTGAGCCCCAGCTACTGACCATGTCTCTTTCTGTGAGAAAATAGGCAGTTGCTTACGGAGGATTGGAGTCTAGTACTGGTTCTACCCAGGAACGATGGTTATGTGTTTGAACTGTCTGCCTCATATAACTTGTAAATCTCATATAAATAAACAAACACAACAAATTCATGTTAAATCTAGGAAACTGGAACATAATTTTTCAAGTAAGAAACCTGATTACATCAGAAAACTAACCTTTTTATAAATTACATCATCAACTCCATGTCTACATAGGATGAGTTTGAAGACTTGGCGATCTGATGGACATGTATTCACATTCTGAAAATTATCAAATAAGCATGAGAAATCAAATGCATAAACACATTAACAATATGAAAACCATGTTTCTTCAAGAGCCATTTTGACACACTTTTTCTGACCTTGTTGCTATGAAATTTGGTCAGTGGCACAGGTTTTAAGTCACCAAATTATTCAAAGCCGTGCATTATCTCTGTCCGTGACATGGCTTTAAATCAACCGATCAGTAAACACATGTTTACATTCTTTATTGCATACACATATTTTTTTACATATTCTGGTCAGACATTTTTCCAGTAATATTTTTAAAACTTTGAGATTTCTAACCGGCTCTAACTTGTTTCTAAGAGGCTAAATCGCCATGCAGCTGGTTGTTAATGAGAACCATATACCCTCTCTCAAACATTGTTTGTGGGGGTATAATTATACCTATAATTATATTGTTTATCTCATTTCCCATGAGTTAGCACATACCTTAGACCATTCCTGGATACATTCTAGACAGAACATATGATCACATGATTCAGGTGTACCAACATCTTGATCTTTAAACCTATTCAAACATATTGGACATCTATCACTATCATCGGTTATGTCACTATCACTAGATTCTAAAACAGCCTCATCCTCATCTTCATTTTCATCCTCATCTACATCTTCATCATCATCTTCCTCCTCATCTTCATCACTGATATCTGAAAAAGAACAGGTTAAATTATACTTGAAATTTATTGATTCAAATAAACATCAATAAAACACAGCTGATGGTAGGAGTCTGGGTCTTTTCACATTGAAGGTTTTTTTTAGTATTTTGGGAACATGACCCACACAAACCCATGGAATTGGGAATTTCAGCGGTGTTTCGTCAAAAACTGGGAAAATATCTGCGACTGCAATTTTGCAATGTTTAAATGAAAACAAACAAGCACTGTCAATGATGGATACATTCAATCATTAAAAGTCTATCACGGTGAAAGGTCTCTTTTCAAAGATTAATGTGCTTTATTAGATTTGTTTGTTTATGAAGTTTCTATTGCAAATTTGTATAGATCTGTGAATTTGGAAAAAAGATATTTTTTTCAATTGGAAATATGACCAAATTTCAACTTTAAAGTTAGTAAAAAAAAAACGCATTGAATGAATATGAACATCAGACTGTCCCAGAGTCATATGCACCTTCATATCTGATTTAAATGAAATAATTAGGCTCAACAATACAAACTTCCTACCATCTTCTTCTTCCTCGCCATCTTCATCATCATTATCTTCATCTGATTCATATTCTTCTCCTGACTCAGTTTTATCTAGCATTTCATCTTCAGATTTTTTCTCAGAGACATCTTCCACCTGAGTATCCATTACTGTGCCACCGCCCTTCTTATGCTATCTTCGTCAGTTTCTATAATGATAAGAAAATGAATCATATTATAATACATTTATGGTACACATTCATAATTGTTAGTGTTTCTTGCAGAATGTCAGTGAGGCATGGCATTTTGTGTTCTGAAGGGGCACTTTCAGAGCATTCAGGGCCTTTTCCCCAAAAATATGGAAGGGGCGTTATCCTTTCATTTTGGGAAATTCAATAGCCATTTTTTACAAATTTTGGTGAAGGTTACACAACTAAGTTAGAAAATCATTCTATTTTGGGGAATTTCTTTCCCCAAATTGAGGGGTAAAATGAGCCATTATTCAGTTGGGAAGTCACCAAATTTCACATTTTCCTCACAATTCTTTGGATTAAGTTTGAAGCATTCCAGAAACCATGTAAAATGATATGCATCAATGGGCGCATGAAGAAGCTTCTCTTTCAAAGTCAACAGCTTCAGACGCTTCTTCATGCGCCTATTGAAGCAGATCGTTTCACCTGGTTTCCGGGACGCTACAGACTCAATCCAAAGCATAACGAGAAAATTTTGAAATTTAAGTGTAGTCTGAAACGTCAGCAAAATATTTGATACCTTTCATTTGTTGATCAAGACAGATTTTAGTATAATCCATCCCTCAGTACACAAATTTAATGGAAATTTGTGCGTTTAATAGGAAAACAAACACGACTCAGTTTGAGTTGTTTAAACCTGTTAGCTTTTAATGACCAATTGACTATGACCTGCAATGTAATTTGTATGATCATAATGATTTAGTACAATGAATGTCTGCCTCTTCAAAGACCAAGATAACATAGATGCCAAGATGGAAATCGTTAGAGAATGCAACCTGGAAAAACATTAGCAAGTGTTTAAAACTTTAACTGTCTATATTAAATTGCTCATCTAATATAACCGTTAGCAGAGAATGACGAAAAGTATACAAAACAAGTGTTAGTTTAACGGGTTTAACACGAGTAACGCTCAAAACAAATCGCATAAAAATACGCTACCGCGTTAGATCACGAAAAATACTCATTAAATTTTGGACGTACATGTATCTGCAGTAAACCTGAATATTGCACATGAGTATGTTAAGCATATAAGGAATCGTTTAAAATTTATCGGCAAGTTGTTCGCCAGTTTAGGATTTTCGGCACCTTGTCCGCCATGTTAGATATCAACATGCCCGGATGAAAACGGACACACAGATAAATAACACGATCGTATTATTTGCATAAATATACGACTTGTCGTTCTTTACCTCTCACAGACAACTAGAACATTTATGAAATACACATATATCAGGTAGTTGTATTAACTAAATACAACTACCTGACATATATAGATGTATCATGAAAACTTCTTCCTGCTTTTTTACATTCTTTTCAAATAGATTGTCAAATTGTATTAATGAATCTATATACAGTGCAACCTCTCCAGAGTGGCCCTCTCTTGAGCAACAATTATTTAACCGTCCTTCAACAACAGCACGATTTCCCCACTGCACGATTTAACTATCAACCCAACCTCTCTAGAGCAAAAACCTCTTAACAACAAAATCATTTTGCTACTCCTAAAGGGTCTTGCTTTGGAGATATTGCACATACTGTACTTTAGAAACTGGATAGTTATATAATTATATAACCCAGCCTGAGACAGAGTAACCAAAAACATCTTAATGACCCAAATGCTATTGTATTTTTTAGTTAAATAGTTATAAAATCATATCACATGTTTTCCGTAAGAATTAGTTTTTTAAAAGTAAATTTTAAATTAGATTACATATAACTTCAATTAAATGTTCTTCGGAAATTTTGTTTGTATAAAAACAATTTTGGATTCTCGTTTATTAATCTCAATTCTTTTCCCTATCCAGCAGAGACGTATAATACGTCTCTGTCATACAATAATTAAGCCAAGGACTTATAATATACATTATATAAGTCCTTGCATAAGCTGATAACATCATACTCAAATACAGATCGAAGTAATTATCAAAACACAAACAAAAAATAAATAAGAAATATCAAAGCAAAATGCATTTTCATAACATACGAGCGGCAATTTATCAAGGGAGGTAACCACAACATTGTTAATACTGCAGATCATCATTTGCGTGTTTTGTCCAAAATGCTTTTATATATTTTTTATTGTTTTGTGTTTTAATTACTGCAAAAAATCTAAGTTAGTATTGAATTTTCTTATCAAATCTCAATGTTCGTTTGGAGTACAAATGTGTATTGTAAATTAGAAGCTTTAAGACATTTCTGGAGGATCTCTCAATTTTGATTTATTGTAAAAGCCATGATTTGAAAAACTACCGTTGATTATTTAGAACAAGCTTTTCTACGAATAAAGGCCATCATCTGTCAATAAAGGCAACACGTTGTTCCCCAAGAGTGACCTTGGTTTACAGGTTTGACTGTATTTGTTTTCATATTGTATTCTACCTGTTGATCGAACCATATTCAATATAAAACGTTTCTTTTTTATCTGTTGTTTAACGACCAATTCCGGCAGCTATGATCATTTATAAGAGACGCCCCAGAGAGGGAGATAGGATACAACAAGAGATCCGGGCATTTATATCCCTATTCTTTTCGAACAGTTTTTTCCTGGTTCCGTTTATCGTGCCAGGTGTAAAGTACCGAGTATACACTCGTCACCCGTTCCTGTGATTATCTATACACAACACTTGGGTTGGTATAGTTGGGATGGGGACACTGAAAAGGTATCTCTCAGAAATTTCTAACACAAGCCGAGAATCGAACCTACGACCTTTTGTTTAGTAGTCCAGTACTGCATTTCCACTCGACCACCGATCAACCCTTAAAGTGTTTCTATTGTTGAGTTAATACGTGAATGATCAAATATTTCCCCAGGTCGTATTTAGTATGCTTCCATTCGAAGAAAAGTGGGTATATTGCTTTTCACATAACGGTCTGTCATCAAACTATGTCCGGGTAATAACTAGAGAACGGTTTTGCCTAAGGTTTGGTTGGGGAGTTAGTCATCCCATGTAGATGACCCCTATCGATTTTGAGGTCAGTATGTTAAAAGTCGATCAATGTCAAGGCTACTTTCAACACTAAAACCTTGTCCGCCAAATGACTGGAGGAGGATTTGGCCTAAGGTCCTTAGACTTGGTTTGGAGGCTGCTCATCGCATATAGATATGCCCCTATTTATTTTAAGTTCAACAGGTCAAAAGTCAAGGTCTTACTATCCAGTTGGTCTTAAGGGGACATTCGTGTTTCACACTTATTGTTCTTAGTTATCTTGTGCAGAAGTCGAATCCATGTCATTACCTGCTGAGTGAATGTAAACCTAGATTTGTGTTTAAGGATACCAATCCGAGTTGAATACTAGTACGTATAGTTAACGTATGATTTAGCGTGTTCTTGTCTGGGACAGAAATTGATAATCATTACTAGTATTTTGATCCTTTCAAACCATGTTTGAAAAGAAACGCCTGAAAATGATTTATTGTGTTAATTCATTCTGATTCACCATGTTTTGAATACACAAATGTAATTGTCGATCTACTAGTATTTAATTCATTGTTTAGTAAGATAGAAAAGATCAATTTTAAACTGCGGCTTTTAAAATTTCACCTTAAATCGGCATAATAATACAAAGTGGTATTCACTGGCACCAAGTTTGAGAATACAAATGATAAACAGGCGGTAAATTTATGATGAGTATGTTTTCAATTCTATTCAATAATCAGGTTTCTATGAAACGCCTGTTTCAGGCCCGTGTGTTAAAATCATTGAAAATCTAATCATTGATTCTCTCAGCTCGTTCAATGTACATAGTCCATGTGACAGTTGAAATGTTGTGTCGCACCGGAAAACAGTGATATGCTCATCTTGCGTGGTTACGCGTAATATTCTCTCTTATTTACGGGCGTAAATCAGAGTGTGGAAAGAACATACGGGCTTTTTCTCATTTTGTGAGATAACCTTTTTCACATTATTTCAGTTACGGGATCAAACTGGGAATCAATATATTTGTATAATTGACTTGTGATAAATCCGTCTTTACGTCAGTGGTAGACGACTGGAAATTAAACATATTTTACTACAAATATTGTTTCATCAACAAATGGTTATATAAAAAGGTAAGTTTATAATTTAATTATTAAATTGCTTTTCTACCCATTGAATGTTGATAGACATGCACGGTCTGTATGAAATGATACTAGTATTGAATCGAGAAAGAATTTATTATAATTAAATCGTGACAATCATTATAAAATGTGTTTGGGTGTTTATATTTATACGTTTCTTAATTACAAAATGAACATTTGAACTGATATTTTTAGTTTATATCGTAAAATGTATTATAAATTCTAAAGACGAATATACTACGTTTTTTTATGTAATCTGTATTTCACATAAGACAATCGGTGTTAATGTAACAGGAATCATTACTAGGCGAACACTCCACAAGTTTGTTCCCAACAATTTCCTCCTCGTATGAGGGGTTATCCAAAAATACGTGGACCTTTTTAATATCTTTGGAACGGCAACGTTTAGTCACGTTAATGAAACCTTATCTGTATAAATTTTAATGTGTTGTTAATGTTGTTTTGAAACTACATATATACGAGTATAAATAACGGTTTTATATTGGTCAATGACGGCTTTTTATAAAGTGGCCTCTATTCGGAGATGACCGATAACACAGGGTTGATTGTACACGACTTTGTATATTGTCAATGACTGATGTCCACGAAACTTTATAACCTGGGCTGGTATTCAATAAACATCTTAAGTAATTTTTTAACTTAAGTTATATTTTTCCTTAAATTCGACATTTTCCTAACTCTTTTGTACTTATATAAAGGAGGAAATCACAATAATATGATTTTATTTTTGTTTTAAAGATGCCAATTATGAAAATGATAATTCATTTTCACACTTTTGATGACTTGTTTACAAACTTTTATCATGAAAAAAATTTACACTTAAGTAAAAATTTCAACTTAATTAAGTTAAAGAAAATCTTACTGGTGTTTGAGATCTTGAGATGTTTATTGAATACCGGCCCAGATCTCAAACGTTTTGAGTTATCGTCTTAAATAAATCTTAAATCCCTTTTAACTTAAAATCTAAATATTTACAAGCATATATATACATGGGTACATAATGACTACAGTAAATTGATACAGGAGTGTACGGTATGTGTGACAAGTTGGACATCTACGTGGGAGTAAACATTTAGAATTAAATGTAGAGCTATTGTTGTTTCAATTGAAAATGTGTCATCTCAAATTTCATTAAATTATGTACCGGTATGTTGTCTACTTTCTCTGTACATAAATTATTTTTTATTAAATAAGGTCCGCCTCCTTGGTCGCGTGGTCAATGTCGATGACTTCAAATCACTGTAACCTCTCAATGATAGAGGATCGGGCCCAGCTACCGATCATGTCTCTTTATACGTGAAAGTAGACATGTAGTTGATTATAGAGGATGGGAGTCTAGTACTGGTTCTTCACAGGAACGATGATTAGGGGAACTGTCTGCCTCAAACGACTCTGAATGTTGAAAAAGGGCGTTAAATTCAAACAAACAAAGAACTCTTTCGCATAATACTTAAATTCAAGTTTCACATAATTTTTATAGTCTTCAATAACGTCCTAACCTGCTGGTCGATTTCCAATATGAATTTCATATGCATGTATCGTAACATGCGATGATATGACTGACTGATTCACCTTTAAAGACATTCCGATATCTTGTTCTCGACTGTAGAAGCCATGCAAACATTAACATTTGTCGTGCAACATACACTTTGTTAGCATTGTGTACGTCCAGTACTCTTGCGGTCACGGTAAATTACAGTACAACCTCTCCAGAGCGGCCCTCTCTTGAGCAACAACCTCCCTTTAACAACATTATCTTTCCCACTGCTTGATTTAACCATTAATTTAACCTCTCTAGAGCAACAACCTCTCAACAAAAACATAATTTTGTTATTCCCAAAGGTTGATGCTTTAGGAGAGGTTGCACTGTACATGGCGAGCATTGTCCGTGCTTAAATAGTAGGCTATGGGAACATTAAACATAAAATTAATTAATTAAATTAGATTAGATTAACCAAGAATCAATCAAGTGTGATTCGTATATTAATAAACCACTTAAAAGTTAACATGACAATTTTTGTATTGTGTTATACATTACGTTCTTTGCATACAAAGTTAAATCGGTCCATATTTGTGTTTGTCCATATGTACATGTATATCGAAGGCACATATATGAGTCACGTGACACTGGTATAAGAAACAAGGGGCGTGGTTATCATATTTAAAGTGCAAAATCGATCTTCAATAATAAGTTGATATATAAGCCATAAATAGATGATCAAAAACTAAAACCAATATAATTTTGATGAAGTACGTAACCTTTCGCGGTTATTATAACAAAACTGTGAAACTTTTCTGAACAGTTTGATTATATCTTTTATTTACTTTACTTTTATTTGCTTGCGTCAAATTTGATACTTTAATTCCTAATAAAATAAGCTGTTAGTCTGTAATTGTCTAAGAAATGTAATATGTACTTGTAAAAGGAATAGACCTACATCTTATTTGATTTTTAGATTAGTATAATTAAGTTGTTTAATTTAACCCATATATATGCTTCGTTCTCAAACCCAGACGCCAATTTAATTTCTCCCGCAAAGCACTTGTCTAATTTCTTTCAGGTCACGTCTCTTTGGAAATTGAACACCTATCTTGAAAAGCAAATATACGTAAAGTGAAATAAAACATTCACATTTATAATTATTCAGAGTTAGCGGCGATAATTTCTATCGATGACGAATAGCCATAGCACAGCGAATGTGAAAAATAATAGTGTTTTGCAAGGTACGTGTTTAATTTTTAATGAGATTTTTGACTGATCAATTTGACACCGTACTATGCGCCAGTGTAAATAAAATTTGAAAAGAACACATTCGCAGCCAGGGGGAAATAACATCTTTTATTCATGTGCCATTATGACAGATCAAATATCAATGAATGCTTATAGGATTTTAATTTTACTCTGTACTTTAATGTCATAATTTTTCTCGTGGCAATTACTTAACAATAGATATTTTACTAACGGATATCACCCATATGGTTTTACTAAACATTAAACATGAATGTCTCGCAAGATTCAATATAAAAGCGTTTAATGTATTACTTAACATGCAAACTTGAAATTTTCGACGCTCGTTTTCTATTATTGATATAATATTTGTTACCGCCAATTTGTTTATTCAATTATTTGTCTGTCGGTGAACATGTTTTATGTTTATGCCAATAAAATAGTTTGACTTGTTTAACTCAAATGTCAGACATGGCATTGAAACTATGAACCGAATATACAGTATGTCTCCGCGAACGTAAACCATCGCACGTTGGTCTATTGATCGAGAGGATGTGAGTTCGAACCCCGGGCGAGGCTCACACTGTTCATGACAAATTTGACCGAAGATATTACATCCTATGTTAAATTTGTCATCCACCTCTGAAATATGTGGGTGTAGCTTGGTAGTAGCTTGCGTATAGAATGTGGTTAAGGCCTAAATGAGTCCAGGGAAGCTGGTTAGGAGTTCTGGTTAGGAGAGATCTGCCCGCCACGAGAAGTAATGTTGAAAATGTCGTTAAATCCGAATGAATGAATGAATGAATAAATAAATAAAGGCACTGATCGCTGCATCATTCGCTCACCTTATCCAGGAAATATAACAATAAATGGAAATAGTTATTAAGTGTGGCTCCATTTAGCCTTAATTCACAAAAAATTGTGTTAACGTTCTGTTCATTAATACGTATAATATTATGTGTAAAGAACCAGAGGCACTGTTAACTATTATAGAATAGTTAAACATATTCATTATCTGATTTCAATTCTATTTAGGTGGCCAGGCATAATTACTCAATTTACAATTAAATGACCATACGTTCTGATGCCACACTGCTGACGAACGCCGCAGTTACTTCCGGTTTCACGGCCCGAAAAGATAATATAAAGAGAAAGTATTGTGTCACCGGAAGTACGCATTCTCGTTTCCTCCGGAGATATGAAGAAATCAATCCGGCAGTAACTGTTGCTGAGCATTGATTTCTACTTTAGAAACTCGCTCTGTTCTGGCAAATTAAGATTGAAATATTTCGCTTTAAAAGTCTTTAAAGATCTCCAAGTACGACGTAGGAATGACAACAATTAGTCGTGTAATACATTTCATGCTTAACAGTCGATCTTTTTTCTCTCAGCTTGCTGTATGTTACGTTGTTTTTCATATTATGCATTCATTTCATTGTTATAGCGGAAACGGTATAAAGTGTTACATCTGTCTGTCCGTCCGTTCAAATTTTGGTTTCCGAAAATGGGGTAGGGAGGTCAGGGGCGGATCTTGAAAAACGTGAGAAAGTGGACTTACCGTTCCTCGAGATAATACAAAACCTAGGGTCTAGTTCATTATTATTATTTCAATCTTGGTCACCGCAACCGTGGCCGAGTGGTTAGGGTGTCCGCCTTCGGAGCGGGAGATTGAAGGTTCGAATCCCAGTGGATACTGGTTTAGAACTGATGCGGTCGGTTGGTGAGCCGCCAGCTAGTTAAATAATGGTTACCGTAGGCCCATCTCAGCCAGGCATCCGGCAAAAGCAGAATTAAGGGATTCGGGAGGTAATGTGCAACATAAGATAGGTATCTCATGAGCCAACATGACTGGCCCTTTCAATAGGGGTGACGCTATAATAAACAAAACCTTTACATTCAATCTTGGTCACCAATAAAAACGAACTAACACTGTTGGTTTCACACACCTGGGTCCCAGGTTATAAAACTTGAGAATAGTCTCTGAACTCAAATCTCAATTCCATTCTGAAAGTATTATGGATGAAAAGGTAGAGCTAATTAATGTTTAAATACATAGTCAGGTCCATAATCATGTCTAAATAATTTATCAATAATATCATTATACTGTCTGACCATATTCATCTTAGAAATATTTAAAGACAATATATGAGATTTGAACTTGGAGATTGAACTCAAGTTTTATAACCTCGTGCCCAGTACAACACGAACAGAAACATCAATTGAACAATATACATTAAGCAGAAATCAGAAAATTAAATTTAATTGATTTTTTAAATCTTTGTTTTAAATTACGCTAATAATAACAAAACCAATAACTAATTAATTTGGTGAATATAGAAAACTGGTATTCATTATATGATGGCGGTTTTGATAACTTGCATGCGCTTCAAAGAAATCCAATGATTGCTAAAGTATTTAAAATGGGATGAAAAGAAAAAGAAGACATAAAAAGCATACTTCAGGTTTAAAAAAGATCTGTAGATCTCTTCAGGCACGTTTTAAGTGTCTCTTTAAATATGCGAACAAATAATTCAATTCTCAATTTGTCTGTTTAAACGAACATAGGGGGCTTCTAATCTCGCTACATATAGACACTTGTTATATACTGTCTTCCTTTATTATAGTAGATATAACAATGCATGTGGTTTCGTTGAACATTTTTTTTTTGTAATTCAAAAAACTTTTTTGATGTCGGAATAAAAATACTGAAGTGCGCGTTGTATCAATACAGTACATACTTGTACCACGCAATCTGGTGATAACAAAATGACAAAAATGGAAAATCAAATACACTCAACCCATCATGAGAGTTAACAGCTAAACTGGCCAATATGGAGAGTAAAATGTTGTAATATCCCTCTATCAATAAGTTTATACAAACATGCCTACAATCATAGCATATAATCTGAATGTTTGTACCAAACATTAATAAATATTCAAATCGAAAATTAAACGATATTTATCGCGAATTGCTCGTTTATTTAACGATAGAGACAGTGTTGAATTTGACAGACACATATATAATTGTCACTGAATACGAGACCAGCCCAAACTGTGTCGATCATAATTTACGTTTGCTATGTAAATACAATGTAACATTAAATATTTATTTGTTGCTAGCGTTGTAAATAAACATATATAAACACTCCAAGTGATATTATAATGTCCCTGCACGTGTCGGTTTATTATTTTGCATGTACACTCAAAGCATCGTTTATTTGTTCCTATTAAAATAGTTTATGTTTAAAATGTAAAGCCTAACCTGCGTTAGTGGCCACTTCCACACGAAGGCGACCCTGTGAATAAGGTAAATCTTTGAAACCCCGTCATTGATTATTTTGAACACAAATACCTCCAGATATGGACCACCTGCCAATAAAGGCCACATTTTGTCTCTCCGAGAGTGACCTTTGTTAACAGGCTTGCTGTACTTCAAATACTAAGTAAAGTAATGTCATGTGATGGTCCAATGTGTTACCCGATTATTTTCTGCTGTTATTATACAGTCTTTAAAACATGTAACATTTACAATACATGTACATAAAAATGTACAATCTCTATGTATCAGATTATCAATGAGAACGTGAAATTAAACAAATTGATTTTAAATTAAAACCAATTTCCAGGTTCAACTCATTTCATCTCATCCTAGACCGGGGACACACCCTGTCGTGAACATTCAGGGGTACTTTGTAGATATCATTTATCGCATTTTTAAACACAAACTATTAAAGTTATATATCATACTCTAAATGGCTAATTCTATATCAAATTGTGAGTTGATAAATTGATTTTGTATTTAAGCTAGATTCGGCTTGTACAATTACTTGCTTTTACATACTTTTCCTACTGATTTAAAAATTCATTACAATTTGTATTTCCCGACCTTGAACGCATTATTGTATGGACAGTGACATTCCTTGACCTTTTAGCTTTCAAGTTTTATTTAATGAAGTATTTAATGTTTATAGGCCTACTTTCTGAAAATAAACCTTTTTATTTTGTTGATGTAAAATAAGAGTCACCCACTTCTGAACAAAAATCCATTTATATACATAATTAAATACATTATATTTGCAGTAGGTATTAAATGTTCAAATAAAACCGACATCTAACTCTTGGTTTCAATACAGACAGTGTTGGATGTTGTCCTTAAATTTCATTTAGTCACTAAACTTGACGAAACCGTGTGAAATATTTTCTGTCTGAATGAATGAACTTCATAGTTCGAAATACAGCCAAACCGGTGAACAAAGACCACCCTTGAGAAAGACAAATTATGGCCTTCAATATTGACAGGTGGCTTTTATTCAAAGGTCATTTTCTTCTAAATACTAGTAATCAATAATGATTTTAAAAGAATGGTTTTAATTGATAGAGAGGACTGTGTTCGGAGGTAACCTATAACACAGATTTGACTGTATCGTCAAGTGACTGTGCACAACCTAAGACTACCTCATGATAGCCTCTAAATAAATACTCGCATATTTCTCAGTTACGGAAATGCCCGAGTAGTTAAGATTGCCCACGACGCTCCGGTTAACCGGATATGACAGTCAGGTGATCATGGAATCCAGAAAAAGAGGATTGTTGGGGCAACATGTCGTGATTCATTTTAAATACAATATGTATTTATTCATCTCGAGAATAAATTGATTTCACATTAGCAGATTATCTGTGTTCAGGGTCGCGAGAGTCGTCTCAATTTATCATTCATTTTGTTATCTCATTGTTTGAAGGACATATAATCTGTTTATCCACGTCACGATGGTTTTCAGTACGCTGACAGAGTGGATTAAAGTATCGTATTCATGTGATACCCCACCGTCGTCTATGTTGACAATGAAGTCTGCATTATGTCACATTCCTGTTGTCATTTAGTTGATTATAAATCTCTTCCATGTCTAATTCAACAAAAAAAAACTGTTTATAATAAATCTATCAACAAATTAATCACCAGGTGTTCATAGTACCGATCATCTCGCTAGAAGTCAGGCCAGTGTACGCTTTGAGGATAATTTATTCTATGTTTATTTTAAAGTAAACTGGTTCCCATTCCGTGTTGCAGTGCACTAAAGTCTTTGTACAAACAAGACTACGGGAACCAGTTTATTGTTTAAGCATTTCTAAATTACCCGCTCTTGAACAATGTCTAGTGTCGTCTCTAAACTGGTTCCCGTTGGCTATCTCTGTACAAAGCCTTCATATGGTGCACTGCATCATGGAACGGGAACCAGTTTGGTATCTTAATTCTCTCGCTGTTACAAGCTCAACCTGTTCGAGTGTTTACTTAAAGTTAAACGATCATGGGCTCTCAAAATATTTGAGGTGATAATGTTCAAATAGAAACTGATGTAAACTTAAGTATGATCAAATAAAATTGGTCAGAATACATTAAATATATAAATACATACGTTGATTGCTGTGTTAAAATCAATGATTTGACATTTACTCATCAAGTGCGTCATTGATTGGGACTTAATTCACACTCGGACGTTCGTTAAATTTCTACTTTGATTAAATGCTGCAATGCGAGTTGAACAAACGGTAACAAAATGTTTCTTGTATAGTTATTTAATCATATTAGATAGTTTATTAAGAAAATTAGGCTTTATGTCATGTTTTCAAATGAAGTGTCAGTAACTGTTCTAACATACACGGATGTATAATTTATTCAGTGATTGTGGAACAAAGTGATGAACCAGTTGTACATAATTACGTTCCAGTTCAGCTTCATAATTACTTGTAAATATAGTGCTACCTCTCCAAAGCAACACCCTTTGTGAGTAGACAAATTGTGTTGTTGTTGTTGTGAGAGGTTGTTGCTCACGAGAGGGCCGCTCTGGAGAGGTTGTACTGTACATCAAAATAATACTTTTTAATAGTAAATGGAATGTTTGCTTGTTGAACAATAAATGGAATACACTTTTAGTTGGTTATATTTTTTCATCATATAAAAGAAAATATGTTGGAAATATAGTCAAGCCTGTGTTAGCGGGCACCTCTGAATAAAGGCCACGCTGTGAATAAAAGTAACTATTTTTAAACCGTCATTGCTCAATTAGAACAAAATAAGCTTCGAATAAAAAAATACCTTTCAACGAAGGCTATCTAATTAAAAACAACCATTAATTAATTAGAACAACGTGACCTCCGATTAAAGGCCACCTGTCAATAAAGATCACATCTTTTCTCCGAAGGGTGGTCTTTGTTAATTCATGTACATTTAATTTTGAAACTATCAGTGAAGAATGTATACATTGTGCACATTATCACATTGGCCTTACCAAGCTCTTGTAGTCAAATAAAATTTGATTTATCAAAGTAATCTGTCGATATTCAATGTTCAATTTTGTTCCGGGGGAGATTTAGTGTGTTTGTCTGTTCTTTATCTCTTGTTGTATAATTACGGTAACATGAGTACTTGTGCATACACTGTCGATAATGTTAAGTGTTTTTGATAGGCTAGTTCACAGCAAATATACGTACAATCAAACTGTATCTGACATCAGGTTACTGAATAATTGTGTCTATTCAAAGTGTCATTATACTTCTGTCCATTGTAACAAAAAAATATAAGAAAGTAGTCCGTCATGCAGTCTCTGAGTTCGTCTATCCAGCGACCGCATTGCGTTCATTTTGTGCATCCGCTGCGCGGAATGTTCATGCGGGAGGCGGAGTTGATATATTTATTTAATTACAGCATTTAGTTTACAATGATTCGACAGTTTACTCGATACTTCGTTGAGCTTTCATATTTTATAGTGTTTGAAAATTCTGCTCAACGGGTATAAATGCAAAAAGTAGTTCCACGCTCTTCAGTTTGGCACGAAAAAACCCTGCCTTAAGTATTGTATTCGATAAAATCAAATCATACATGTTTCTAGTTTTGGAAATTATCCATGCACTAGCATGATCTATAGCTTATCACTGCTTAATTTTCTGGATGATACTTGTGAGGTTTTTGTGTCCCGGTGTCGATAGACCGGGGCATATCGTTTTTGGCCTGTCCGTATGTTTGTCTGTCTGTTTGTACCAAACTTTCACCTTGCCTATAAAATCTAAACGCTTTCCGCTACAGTTATCAAACTTCTTTCCCCTTGACAACTCCTACAGGACCGGTGCATTTTAAGGTCAGTGGGGGTAAAGGTCAAGGTCATCCGGAGGGAGCATTGTGTTTTAAAAACACATCTTGTTTCTTCCCTATTATACTTCCTTAGACTTATAATATAGAAAGAAGATATTGCTTTATATAGTAACGGCGGCAAATACATCTATTATATATACAAAGCCTGCACGGAATTCAGTACTCATCCGAAGAGTGCTTCTATTATTGCCGCGAATGAATTTTGATGCAAAGCAAAGTACTACGTTTTTTCTATATCCGCAATGCAAATGTTAAGTTAGGTTTCCATGAGTACTTTCAGTAATTTGATTTTTTTCCATTTCTATTTTCAGTAAATCACTATGTCAAGGACAAACGCAGATAAATCTAACAGTCTGAAACAGCCGAAAGAAGAAATCAACGTTAAGTACATGCATCGACCCCCAACCATTACCCCGAACTATGGTAGCCAGAATAGATCATTACTTCCAAAGTCTAAAGTCTCCCGAGTGTTATTATATGACAATGCCACACAAGAACATATGTTAGACATTAAACTAGCACATATAAGTATTGAAAAGGAACGGATAAGCCGGCTGATCAACTTACACAAACGTTCCTTCCATTCTCGTATGATGAAGAAACAGCATATGATGAAAGCTCTTCTAACCGGAAGTAAACAAAAAGAACCACTAACTTCAAACACTAAAGAGTCAACTAAAACTGTAGCTATTCCAATAGAAGAGAGTGAGCAGATTTTGGAAGCGTTGGATGCTGAACGCGTAAACGAAGTACATGATGACACTATAAGAAGTGAAGAAATAACTAATTCTAATATAAGTGATATCAAGCTACCCGCCATTGAGACTGATAAACGTCACGTGATATTCAGAATCAAAGGGAAGTCTGGTAAAACGGAAGTGTATCATACGATAGATGACGGAGATTTCCTGTCTGATCTAATCCCAATGCACCCAAAACTCACAGACGATCCGAGATTTAAAAGTTTACAAAATTTGTTAGTTCCATCAGAAAAAGAGTCGCAGTTCGATTGATATGATATGTGTCCTCAAGGACGTATACGTTCATCTATATAGCTCCACCTATATTTTTTTAGTTGATGGAATGATGCGTCAGTTCCTTTTAAATTCAAATGAGAAACCCGCCTCTATTCTAGCCGCTGAGTTTTATACCTTCGAAAGAAACCTTATTACATAATTGATGCAGACGGTTACTAAAGCTCGCAATCGGAACTCGATCCTCGGCGTTTTTCTAAGGATATAATAGACAGGCCGCCATTTTGTTTTTGTTGTTCACGAGCAACTTTCCATCATGGCTGACCCTTGGAATCCAACGATGGAAACAACCTGTTTCTTGATCTTTCAATGGGAACTTGATGCCCATTTTATCAATCGCGAACGATAAACACGTTTGAAAGTCTGTTATTCTGAGAATGATTCTCGATAACGAGTGCCCGGAAACCGCATAACCAAAATTTGTAGCCCACACTTATGTACGAGGCGTATTTCTCAGTTACGGAAATGCCCGAGTAGTTATGATTGTTAAGCTCGTTTCTCGTTTATGATGCAACCCTATTCAATATGCTTCAATGTTTCATTTGAGAAATTTGTAAAATGCCGATCATAACAAGATATGTTTTCTGTTCTGTGTCACTTTTTATTTAACAAACAATTTTCTTGCTAGAAGTTCATATTATACATGTTTCTCTATCAATGAACATATGTTCTCTTTTTTGTGTAATAGAATACACGTATATGAATTACAGAATAATTGTTTTGTTCGATCATAGTTTAAAACTTCAGGGTCGACTACTCCGCAGAATTTACTAAACATATGCCCTGGCTTATCTCCCTTTTCGATTATTCATCTGTTAAAATCGGCGAATTTTCAGAATTGTTTTCACAATTAAGCAGAATCCCTCTTTAGTTGACTGCTTGATTAGAAATTACAAATGTATCATATGTGTCTAATGTGTTCACTGCGAAATACTGTATATCATTTTGTGATGGATGGCAATGGTTTTAAAACTTTTAAAGTCTTCTTAACAGGGTTTATGTTCATAACCAGATAAAGCCATTTAACAGACAAATGTAATAGGAGGAGGAAAATAATGTACCCGATGCTGGCTCGAACCTGCGCACTCCCGATTGATAGGCAGATGCTCTACCGACTGAGCTAATCGGACTGTTAATATTTGGCAAGTTATAAATACTATATAGACAATACTGCTACACAAATATTAAAATGATTGATAATCTGTATGTATAAACATTGACACCTTTGTGAACATTGGTGTTGTTTAATTCAAATTAACTACGACCTGGAAATATATACAGTAGAACCGTTCTAATCTAAACTGTTCGGTTTAGAGAGTTTTTCGGATTAGAAATGTTTCGCCTCACAAAGTTTCTTCAGTATCAAATATACAGTGCAACCTCTCCAAAGCACCACCCATTTGGGAGTAGCAAATTATGTTGTCGTTGAAAGATTGTTGCTCAAGAGAGGGTACATTCATAGTAAATTCGTGTAGCGGGAAAAATCATGTTGTTGTTGAAGGGAGGTTTTTGTTCAAGAGGGGGCCGCTCTGGAGCGGTTGTACTGTATAATATTATGACAAAAGTATCGGGACTAGCTGACATGTTCCATTCAGAGAGGATTCCGGATAAGAACGGTTCAGATAAGGGAAGTTTAACTGTACATACATGTATAATTATATTGATACTCGTCACGATTGGTTGATTTACATGATGTTTCTATGTGATATATACTCACTGATTGGTATGGATTATATTATCAAATATTGAAAAGATCAAAAGACTGGAATAAATTATTTAGTTATATCTATAGAAATTATATCGATTTATATATTTCTCTATTTCCTTAAATCATCTGTTTGGAAAAAGAAATCTTCATTGGTTTGATACATTAGACTAATTTGTGGGAAATTAAATTTATGAATAAAATATCGTTGAATAAAGTAGCAAGAATGCATTAATTATATCTATATTGATACATAATTACATTGCTTTTGCTTTCATCTACGATTTAGTAAAATATGGAGATAATACGATCAGTGGCGGTGCTAGGTTGTACCTCAGGGTAAGGGGATGTTTGTGTGTGTCACATAGCCAGGGCCATTTGGCGAATTTTCATGTTTTAACAGTGGAGGAAGGCCCAAGGTGTACACCTCGGTAGATCTATCGACCTTCCGTTAGCGAGACAGCTTTCTTACATATGAATTTTGGGTCCGGCTGGGATTCGAATTAACAGCCGTGTATGGATATTGATTTCTATGCAGGTACTATTTCCACTCGACAAAGGAAGCCCTTACATAATGAATACATAAGGTTTGATATCCAAGTCACGTGTTTCCCCGTCATCATCCGGTGATTCAGTATTCCTACATTGATATAAAATTATATATCTAAATAACTACACTATACTAATGAGGGGGGGGGGGGGGGGGGGTTAAAAAATAATACAGTATCCCTTTTTTCAGTGAGTTTAATGTCGTTTTATACGGCGGCTGGTTTACCTTACCGGACTTGTCCGCATATGGGGAATATCGACATTTTTGTCAACGTTTTAAGCCGGGTATTCGAGACGAGATTCGAACCTGTATTGGCAAGTTACAGCTTTTATCAACATGTCTCAAACATTAATTGTGAACGTCAGATTCCCATTCTACATTAGTCAGATATATCCTAACCCGGAGGTTACGGGTTCGAATCCCGTGAGTGGCGGAATTTGACCGGAACCTTCACAATCCCTTCTTTCGGCGCGAGTACTGGTCGGAATCAAGGGAGCAGTCATCGAGAGTAGTAAATATAATAATAAGTTGTAAGAACTTGCTATACAATCGATGTAAAACAAGTAAGTTAAAATCAGATAGTCAAACATGGTGTATACTCTGTATAGCTCATCTAAGATTTTATCCGCCCGTGGATATACAATATATAATTTATATCGCGCGTTATTTTGGTAAATACATCAACCACATACAGAAACGGATATACGGAATTCTGGTGAGATTTTATTCCATTCTTTCACATATATAACAATAGGGTACTGATACCGGTTGTTACGCTGTGTATTTTATGTGCAGTTGGCCACTTTAGGCAAGAGTACAACAAAATACGTCATTCAAAAAGCGCGTATTAGAATTCTGTGCGATGTTAAAAATATTTAATTTGAACGCTTCGTAAATATATACAGTCAAACCTGTGAACAAAGGCCACCCTTGGAAAAACCCTTGTTTTTAATAATCAATGGCGTTTTTTTAAATAATGACCTTTACTCACAGGAAGGACTTTATTCGGAAGTGGCCGCTTACACAGGTTTGACTATACATTAAAATTTCGCTTTAATTATTGATTTAGTGTGTACACATGTTTTGAATTAATTAAATGTAACATCTTTGAAGAAGAAATGAAGTGTTCGCATTATTCCGAAGTTGAATAAGGTCTATAATCACGTGGTATACAGGGTCTAGAACAATTGCTGCAACCACGAGTTCGAAGGTAAGTCGTATTTTTTTTTCGAAAGTTTGAATGTTTCTTGTTTTTCATGTTCCAGCCAACAACATCCCGAAAATCGGCACCAATATTTGCATTGTTACTGCCGTACTGCCGTGTTTGTCCATAGACCCTGCAGAGAAATTTGGAAAAAAATAATGAAAGTCTGTCCACCTCAAATTTCTCTGCAAGGCCAATGGACAAAGTTGTTGGCTGGAACATGGGCTACATGAAAAACTCGAAACATTCAAATTTTCGATGGAAAAATACGACTTATACCTTCGAACTCGTGGTTGCCGCAATTGCTCTAGACCCTGTGGTATCAATCATTATCAAAACAATATACCACGTGAGTATAAGCCCTGTGGAATCTAATAAAAATGTTCCGAAGCAGACATTCTGTAATTGCTTCATGAAACTAAATTTATACATGTAGTTCATAATTATTTATTTTTATTTCAATTAGGTATCAAAATCAACAACCCACGTACGTCTATTCTGTTACTACGTATTGGTGTAACCATGGTAATACCTGACGTTGATCTGCTTCCACCAATATCAAGCGGTAAAAAACGAGATAAAACAGATTACATGTATCGTCCTCCTGTTATTCGACCCAACTACGGTAAAATCAAGGAGGGCTTACTTCCAAAGACAAAAATGTCGAGAGTACTTTTGTTTGAAAACAACATGCAAGACAACGTTTTAAATTACAAACTGAAATACATTGCGAGTGAACGAAAAATTTATCAATTTGCATTTCGTAAAACCAAATATGCTTTCATAGATAAGCAAAATCATCGCCAGAAGCATCATGAATTCTGGGAACAAGGGTACAATAAATTGAAGAACGCTTTCATTGCTAAATACGGTCGTCTATACACACCGGAACCGAAAATTGATCCATTTTATATAAACGCTCGATTAGCACCACCGATAAATGTTCTGTGTTTTTACTTGGATTCACAGCAGAGACACCAGGCAGACGGGAAAGAAGACCCGAGTCCATCACATCCGTATGGCAAACAAAAGGTTTCCTCGACCGAATATCTATTGGATCACGAACGGCTAATCGGGCGCAAAGGTACACGGGGAGATTCATATCGGCGTTCTGTCGAAGATCCGCGATTTAGAAATCTAGCCGAAACTCTTGTGGCCCCGGGCTTTGAAAGTATGGGATATCTGCAGCTTAGTCCAACATTCCACAACGTGAATGCAAATCTACCTAAGAAACCTCGATTAGAATTGAGACATAGAGGTATAACGCTTCCAGACTTTTACACCCGGCGAAATATTTCATCGCAAGATTCATCAAGGTCTAGCACACCGAGCAGAGTGCCTTCAGTCCAGAAAGATTCCACATTCCCTTACGTCGAAGATAAACGCTCGAGTTTCTCGGAATTAACCGACAGAGGAAGCGAAGCTGAACAGGTCGAATGATTCTGTGTTACTTATCTTCGTGACGATCGAACTGTTGTGACGTCAGTTAAAAATTACCACAACAATTATCAGCTGTTAAACGTAATTATTTACTCTCACTCTTTATTTAAAACTACGAAGTTGTCATTAAGTCGGTCAATAGATCCAATATATGTTCCAAATGTTGTAACTGTATTTTCAAATACTACTACTCTATTTTCAAACAATACTACTTGAACCTTACTTTCAAATGATACTACATTATTTTCAAGTATAAGTTTGTGTAAGTTAGGTCTGTCCAGGTATGCAAAAGAAATGTTCTTCTTTTTTTAATCAGATACAAATGTACTATACAGTACTAGTACTTTAAGGTACATTGATTTTGTAGTACTGGACACTTTGTTAGTTTGTTTCGTGCTGTCTATAAGATAAAGTGATACAAATACGTTATATATCATAAAAAAACTTTAATTTCTTTCATGTTTACAAAAGCATGTGTCAAAAACTATACATAATTACCACACATACTTGACACTTTGTTATGTAGTGAACATCTGATTTACTTATTCCCAATCGAGAATTCCCGTAACTGAGAAATACGCCTCGTACATAAGTGTAGGGTTACACATTTTGGTTATGCGGTTTCCGGTCACTACTTTTTCAACACAAGTACTCGTTTTCAAGAATCATCAAGGTCCCATTGAAAAAACAACAGATTGTTTCCATCGTTGGATTCCCAGGGTCAGCCATGATGGAAAGTAGCCCGGGAACAACAACAAAATGGCGGCCAGTTAATTATGTCCGAGGCACTTTTCTTTAGACAAACGCCGAGTAGTTGACTATTGACCGATTGACTTATTCCGCGTTGTTGTTCGTAGGACACGAAGTGAAAGTGAACGTTTAGTTAACTTTGGGTATTGTACCATGTAATCATACATGTGTACAATACTTGTACTCTGGACATCTTAACTGACACAAAGTTATTTACTAATTTGATCAATAATTTGAGTATCACGACAATTTTTATCTACCTAGAACTAAAAGTGCTTAACGTGTTCGTTCTGTATCAATTTCTACGTCTTGTTTTACAAGATCATGTTCGTATTTCCAGACCTCCTATATTTTGTATGAATTCAGCAATTGTCTGAGTATATTCTTTGTTGTGTTTAACGAAAGCACACACGTGTGGTGCGTCTTGCCAACTCCGTGACGTCACATAAATACCTTTCAGTCGCCATTCATTGATTATCTTTTCCTTTTGTTCGGGGCTACAAACTACGTCACTCATTGAATAAAGGAATAAACTTGGAAGTTTTAATTCGTTGTCTATGAATAGATTTGAAGCTTTAACATAGTTCTCAGTAGTTGATTTGAAATGCTCCATATACCATTCAAGAGAAACAGCAATCTTCGTCGCAACAGCTTCATTCCGAGTTATCGCCCTTGATATTCCACCAGGAATTCCATAGAAGTCAACCACACTGTCAAATATTTGACATCGCAGACGTTGACCAATGCTAGAATATTTTTCTGGATACTTCTGTAGATTCGTAAGAACTTCAGCGTATAAGTATCCGCCCACTGACAATCCATGCACAATGATTGGTTGAGATTTACGCTCCTCCTCCAAACAAAGATTAAGGACGTCCCTCATTAACGATTGGGTGATTCTTGGTCTAAGTAGTTGAGACAGTTTTACCTAAAAATGAGTTAACATGGCGTCATAGTAACAGGCAACATGTCAATCACGTAACAAGACACGGGACTAATTACATTAATTAATATGGACACTAGTAACTAATTAAACTTCGACAGAAACGTCCGTCCATACGTATATGATTTTCCCAGTACAATAATCAATCTTAAAATAATTCAGTATTTCGTTGAGTTTTACTCGAGTACAACTTATAAATGAGAATAAAAATGAAAGAGCATACTTAAAACAGATCTGAAACTAGACTACTGTACTTCCGTAATCACGAGGTAACTTGTAGAGCCAATCTACAGTGTCGATAGCCCACGTGACTTTTGACGTCACAAAAAATATATAGTGCGGTAAGTACCCTTTTGTACGAAGCCAGGAGAAAAGAAGATGTAAGTATTTTATTCAGATTTCAATTTTCACGACACAAAGCGAATGCAAAGCGGAGAAATGTGTATATTCCTGGGTTCGTGCAAAATGTGCTTCCCGCACTATCCATTTTTTGTGACGTCAAAAGTCACGTGGGTTATCCGATATACAGTCGATATGGCGCTTTCGCCCTTCGTAAACAAGTGTAGCAATCATTGCTATTAGTCCTCACCTGAACCGAGATAACGTCATATCCATGACCTACGTACATGTCTGTAAACTTTCTCAGATGTTGTGGTCGGGCAAATAGCCAACCAAACAACAATACCAATGGACGTGGGCGTGGCAAGGGCGTGGTCTGTACAACCAGTGTTATATTTCTGTTCACGTCGCTCACCCTAGTGTCAGGTAACACGTTTGTCTTTACGGATAATGCACGGAACCAGTATTTATGAATCGAAGTCTGCAAAGTAATGAGAGCTGATTGACAACATATTCAACATGTTTTCAATGGTCTTGTGATTCTATGTATTGAAAAAAATAATAAAACATTAATGCCAACGATAAGAATCACATCACTGAGAGAACTGTCAAATATATTAGATAAATTGAGCCATCCTTAATCAAAGGTGTTTTATATCATCATTATGAAATATAATTTGAAAGTCAAGTACATGTATATAATTACAGTCTTGACACAATGTACCTCTTTAGGCCAATTAACCACAATTACCAAAGAAAATCTACACTTTTTAACTGTTTGCCTAGAAGAAATACTTCTGATTACTAATGCTGAAAGTCATGACATACAATGAGAAAGTACTATAGCTACTGCACATTATGAACATCCAAACAAATTCAGTGCCTTAAGCGCTTTGATTTTTATACTGTTACTATGTAGACTATATAAACTACCTGTTTACTATATATACTGTACTTCTGGCCTTGTGTCATAATGTAATCCCGCCACTGCTAAGAAGCAATACTAGTATAGTGTTCCTGGACTATTGAAACTATTTTCAATATGTAGTAAATATTCGTTACCCCAACAGGTTATGAATGAAACTTCTGTACGGATGAATACTTAATTATTATACATTGTACTTGTTAGTTTTACAATTTGAATTGCCAAAACACTGTAATATTTGTAATATTTATAATATTAATATTTCCCATGTTTTCAAAATCAACAGAATCCTGCAATGTATCTAACTTTTATCAAAACTGCAATGTACACTTATACATGTAACAAGTGGTGCGGATGTATGAGACGTCATTTAATTGTAAAAGGAAAAGTGGTGTATAGCTATAGGAGCTTCGCTCCTAAAGGGCCATTTGTTTTCTTCAGTATCAAATAAATGCAAAAATGTCACACAATTGGAAAAGGGATAAAATCACGTTCTTTTAATATCTGGGGACAGTACATGTCACTGAATAATGCCCAGGCCTAAATACCCCCCCCCCCCCCCCAATATTAGTCGACAGAACTAAAATGTTTAATGTCGGCTCGCCAAGAAAAATGGTCGCGAGACAAATCAGGTCATTGCGTGAGAAAGTAATGTTTTAAACGGCACAACTACGAACAACATGAACAGGAAGTGGTAATGACAAAGACCGAAGGGAAAGACAACAAATTGATATCAAACAGTTCCATGGTTCCTGGTGGTCTAACACGTACTACATGCTGCAAAGGTCTGTATCGTAAACATCGGTGACACTAATTTAGATTTAAAAAAAAAAAACGTGCAACACAGCACACCTTTTAGCAATAATGTTGTACGTTTTCCACAAAATCAGCAGACGAAATGGCTGCACAACATCTTCCTCTATCTACAAATATAGCAGTAACCACAATACATCAGTTGTCTACGGATCGATATCAATAATTCAAATAGTTAAGACGACATGAAAGTATACATGCATGTACAGAAATATGGTGTTACCTTGGGTAAGAAGTGTTGATAGTTTGATACCGTTCTCTGCATGCTGCAATCAGGTCACACACTATTGTGTCTTCACTAGATCTATGTAGCAGTCAGGCACTGAACTGTTCATCCACATGGCGTGATCAAGAAATCATTTCGGCAAATATCGGATGTTTCCGGTCTGCCGACGACTAAGTACGCTGACAGAAAATCAATTGTACTATAAACTAAACGTCTAATTGCTGTGTTATATTTCCTTCTTCGACAGTGACAATCTTCGGATTCATATTTATGTATAAAATTAATGTTTAACAATTAAAGAAACCACGTACAATTGATTCAAGTCGCACACACACATATATCTATCTATCTGGTAAGTATTAATTCATATTATACGTGGCTTTTAATTGATAATTAAGCCACACAAGCACATTAACGCCTATACTTGGTTTGTTAAATACAGTTTGGAGGCCAAACAGACGTTAAAACGTGGTCCCCGGGGCAATTAAGACAATTTCATTATTTAGTGGTTAAGACAGCTATATGCTATAAAACAGCAATGTACAATTGAAATTTAATAGCAATATAAAGTTTAAGTGGAAAAGTATGATACTAGTATATGGACCGTCTTTGTTATCAAGACATGTTCTGACAGTGCAAGTACGCAAAGTTCAATTAAGTCTGTTAATTATTAAATTATCATCGTATCAGTGTGTGAAACACGTACTTTTACGGGTGTATTTGCCTTGGTTCACGTGTCGAGTCTGCTTTGTTTCGGTCTATGAGTATACAGTGTACGCAGGAAAATAACCCACGTGACTTTTAACGTCACAAATGGGTATTGATGGAAGCACTTTTTGCACTAAGCCCGGAGAAAGGAAGCTGTATGTATTTGTAGTATTTGGTTACGGACGGAGCGGCCGACATATGCAAAGCAACATCCTGATGGTCCCTTTTTCTTTGAAAGGGGAGATAATAAATGTAAAACACAAGATATTGATTCAATGAATGATTTTATTACATTAAATTTGTATAAATTCGAATACAACAAGAAAGTTAATAACTTGAAAGACAAAATGACAAGAATCAAATGCCATCATATAAATTATACACGGTTTACACAATCACAATGAAAAATA
>OZ026846.1:10665795-10921114 GCA_964023205.1 Lutraria lutraria | reverse complement strand
ATATCGTAGACATGAAATGGAATTATAAATTTGGCATGGTCATAGTGTATAAATAAATTGCTCTTTTTTAAAAAAATTATGGTATTTTAGCATGGAATTTAGAGGAGTTTGTATACGTAGGCAGATCAATATATTCATGGCACTTTAAAGCAACACAATAATGACAACAACAGCGCCGTAAGCAGTGCCAATGCTCATCTAATCACCACCTCAGTGAAATCTATCCACCTATGAAGTTTCATGTTGTTACCTCTTATAGTTCTGAGTTATGAGCACATTGAAGCTTCTACACAATACAGATGCAGACGCAGACACAGATGCCGCAGTATTCACTAAACAGTTAGATTTTTCTTTGAAAACCAACCAGCAAATAAAATGATGTTAGAACATGAACTTTCATTTGAGCAAAATTTCTTTTATGTTTAAATCTTTTGTAAATATTGATGCAATAATATTTATATGTATTACTGGAACAATAAAATGTCAAAATTGTGTCCATGTCTGATTAGCACAAGATGCAATTAAAATATGTAGCAATTAAGAAAGTTATGTGTCACATATTTCATGCATGTATACAGAAAGTATATTGAAAACAACATACATGTACATATTAGGTGTTAATGCCCCACCAAAACCCAGGGTCATTAATAACTGAAAAAGACTCCCAAGGTATCCATGGACCTTACATAAGATTGCTGGACGTCTTCCTACTACGTTAAATTTGGTCCCAACGTGAGATTTGAACTTACACAGATGAGGTACATCATATGATTACTAGTTCGAGCCATGCATGCATACAGAAAGTATAACAATATATAATACACACACAAAAGATACACACCATAATTATCTTAGAATATTTATGAGAGAAATTATAAATTCAGAGTATATCAGTACCTTAATTAATTGAAAAGTGAAGGATAGAAAGTACTAACAGAGATATGTGTATTAGTACAATACAATAGTCATGTCAATTAAATCACAAAAAAAGACTAGAGATTAGATTGTGATGAAGGCTAAAGTCTTGTTAAATAGTTATTCCTACTTTATGAACAATTATTGAAATGTGCAAGAAAAGTTCAAGAAAATTTAATGAATTCATGAATTACTTTCGAAGGTGATTACCTAATATATACATGTATATTATAATCATCAATCATCCCTAATGGCAAAGTTTAAACATAAACATCTTCATATCTCATTACTGGCTGGTTAAGATAACCACATTATCATTCATCATTGGCTGGTTTAGAAAAAACATATAATTATTCATTATTGGCTGATTTAGCAAACCATATCACTATTTATCATTGGCTGATTTAGAAAACTTCATAATTATTCATCATTGGCTGATTTAGCAAATCATATGATTATTTATCATTGGCTGATTTAGAAAACCATATGATTATTTATCATTGGCTGATTTAGCAAATCATATGATTATTTATCATTGGCTGATTTAGCAAATCATATGATTATTCAACATCGGCTGGTTAAGAAAACTATATAATTATTCATTATTCAATTTGGCTGGTTTAGAAAACTATTTAATTATAGTTTTATAATAAACAGTACCTCTGTATCACAAATAATTTTCAGCATACACTAATGTACATACTGATCTATTCATAAAGCAACAAAAATGAACACATCTTAAAAAAGTTAGACCCAAATTTAGTTTATTCCCCCCCCCCCCTACAAGAGGAAAACTAATTAATAGCAAAACTAAAACAATTAACAGCCAAAAACACAACACAGACGATACATACATCGGGTGTCACATGACAGGCATTTTCTAGCTTGAGTAATTATTGGTTTATAATTATTGTTCTAGTAACATAACTGATGATAATTCCTATATGGTCGAGCAGAGACATATAATATAGTTGTGTTATACGTCTCTGTGTCAAGTAACCTGTTTTCATTGTATTTCATGTATTGCATTGTTTCTGGCTGCATGTGAGCGTTATTCCAGAACAATTTTGTTTGCCAGCAGCATTTTACAAACAATAAGTCACAATTTAATAGGTTACGTACCAGTACTATACAGCTATTTTGGCATTTTTTTGCAAAAGATGTTGATGTTTCATTAATACCACGAAAACTGATTATACCATCATACAAGAAATATGAAATTAACAAAACAATATATAACAATTTTACATAACAACTACTGTACATTTCTTTCTGCTATAGTAAACAATTTTACATGTACATGTACTTACAAAAATAAACAAAATATTTATTAGCAAAAATGTAACAAATAAAGCACCTCAATAAATAACAAGTTTTTAGAAATAAAACAATCATATTTACATACCAGTAATTCCAAACAAATTTATTTTATTTTATAACTAATAATAATAAAAAAAATGTATAATTACAAAATCTACCGGTATTCCACATTCCTACAGTAGAATTAGAAAGCATTTACAAAACATCAGATAATGGGTCAATTGGTCCATAATTATCAAACTGTGTTAACATGAAGTTTAATGGAGTTGGTATATATGACAATTGAGTTGAATGTCAGTGTTAAATAATTTGGAATAATTCATTCATTCATTGAGTCCAAGATATTCAGACAATGAAATTATGTTGTTTAATATGTAAGCTTTATGGTTTATGGTTTTAAAAGACCATTTTCAGCACATCCCAACTTATGTGTACTGTATTTTGACACATAAATAAGTATTCTTTCCATGCAATATCAGTTAAAATTCAACATTAATTATTTACTTGATTATACAAAAAATATGCATCTAATTGAAGTTAATACATGTACTTCCAAGTCTACAGTGAATGGAAATATAAAAAAAAATTGTGTAGATTTGGAGACAAAGCACTATCATTTTTTGAACTGCAACAATGAAATTTTGTACAGTTCAAAATAAACTAATAAGGGAGAGAACTCCAATAATAAACATAACTATCCAGAGTTGCCTCCCTGTCCATCATCAGCCGTATCATAATCTTCATTACAATCAGCAGGACTATTTTTACGTCTAGGTGCTGGTCTGGGTCGTAAAGAAGGATCCTATCAATATAATAGTAATAATTATACATGTATGATGTATGCATGGTTTATTAAGATCATCAACAAAACAAAACATAAAACAGTAGAATTGTGAAAACTAGAAATATGTCCAGAGGACACGAAGGCCCCCTTTTAGAGCTAAGTCAAATAGGGGCCATAACTCCTGTGAAAATGTTTGGATTTTAACAGAAAATGAATTTGACCTGTATTCTATTATTTATGCACCTTCATGTAAAATATGTACTAATATTATCAAATATGAAAAATCCACGAAATATTTCTTGAGTTATCAATCAGAAACTAAAATTTGAATGGCCAACAGGACGGCTGGACAGACAGGAGTAACACTTTATACCCTTCCGCCATTTTCAAATTGCAGGGGCATAAAATACAAAATGCAGGACTTTTAAATACATCTGATTTCTCGAAAGATTTTTTTAAAAATCTTATAGGTACACATTGAACAGAAGTTAATACACTTTGTCGTCAAACAATATATACATGAGTGATTATGGAAGTTAAATAATGTAGACAAGTCATCTACTGTAAAAAATAAATTCAATAATTAACCACAGTCCTTTTTTTATTGTTTTGAGGAACAGGTATCGGGTCCCTTTGATTGGGGAAATTTGCATTGTGAAACACTAAATTTGGGAATTTATTAAAGACTTACATACTTTCTTCAGGCAGCAGCTTGATTTTTTTAATAATGGGAAAATTTTTCTCTCAGTGAGGAAAATACATACTTTTTAACTTGGGTAACAGGGGAAAATACCGGACCCAAAAATGGCATAAAAAAGGCCTAAACCAGAATTCAACATACCATGTCAACATATATGCTACTTTCATCAGCGAATTGAATATCATCGTGGTTGCTAAGGTTACAAGTATGTTCAGAAGGTTCTCTCATGCCATTATCTCTTCTATCATCCTCTTCACAAGATTTCACAATAGTAGCATCACCCTCAGCAGAAGAATCCATAGTCACATGTCTTATTTTAACAACATTTTTATGAACTATAGTTTCTCCGGGTATTTGACTTGCTTGTGCATCAGGCTGTTTAGTCTCTAGGTAGTTAACAGTCGGGCTGGCTGTTCTAGAATGTCTCTCCGAGGATTGGCTAGAATCGCTAACCACATCTGATTGGGGTAAGCCTCTCTTTGACAGCGAGGTATTTGAACTTGATCTATGTTGTAGTGCTGAGTCAGCAGTAATGTTTATATCACTTCTGTTGCTGTTCGACCTTGACCGTGACCTAGGAAGGTCATTTTCTAGGCTAGTTCTGGAGCCAGAAGGAGTTATTGATGAGTCCGAGTTTAACGAATATCTTGGCCCTAAATGGTCCCTACTTTGGGTTTCAGAAATCCCTGAAGAACTGCTAGAACGCCCTCTGGAGGCTGAATCAGGAGGAGTATATGGAGGAGGTGGGTCACTAGACACTGAAATGTATACAAACATTCACATTGAAATATTGTAATGCGACTTGAGAAATACAGGCCTCTTTTATCAGATCCTGTTGTATTAATTACAAACACTGGACAAGAAACAGTCCATTATCATTGTATACAGCCACTCTGGAGAGCTTTTCATTGAATACATTCTATCATGTTTCACAAATAAGTTCAAAAGAGCAAATTGAAAGCCCACACAAGAAAATATTGATGATATTAAACATATTTTGCAATAGGTGCAATATTTATAAATGCTATTAAATATAAACATCATAAATGATTAGGGATGTAAACGGTTAATCGATTAATCGATTAACCGTTCGTTTGTTCGATTAACCGGTTATTAAATCATTAATCGATTAACCGAAAAAAATAGAAAGAAGCAAGTAAAATATAATAATAACTTATAGAAAAATCGAAATTTTCATTTTTGAAACTCTGAAGTCTATACGCGCGTATTATAGTCCAGTCATCTAAAGTTCAAAATTGGCCTTTTGGGGAATAAATTAGTACATAAGCCATTTTTGGTATATTGGTTCTTTAGGTGATAGAGAATGACCAGAAAAAAGTCCCCAAGAATCCTATGGTGCAAAAGCGAGATTTTTGGGCTAAAAGATGAAAAAAATGAATAAAACTGCGAATTTCTGGAATCCCTGTATAACTCAAAAACAGTTCATTCCTGACATTTTAAATCTTCTATGCTGATAAAAATTTATCAACAGCATCTTTTTGAATGTTTTTTATATCGGCTCAGAATCCAAGATGGCCGCCATAATCCAATATGGCCGCTCAAACTTCATTCGGTTTAAGATTAATTTTTGAATGGTATAAAAACATTTTCTGCGATAAAAAACTGTCAAGTTAGTAGTTTTTTCTAGTGTTTTAGCATTGAAAGGTTTTTAATCAATATGTTTTTAGTAATTTACATTACAAAGCTCAATTAAAGTACTGGCGGAAGGTCAACTTTGTCGTATTTTCGCATTTTAGCATTTTCGTGTCGACGTACGACATTGGCGTAAATCACCACCATATGTTCGAACACTACTTTAAATAGTGAATGAAACCATTTTCAATATTAGTTAATCTTGTTACCCCAACAGTTTATGAATGAAACTTTTGTGCGTTTGAATACTTAATTATTATAATTATAAGTTTTACTGTTTAAGTTGCCATAACATAATATTTCTGCAGTAATATCTCCAGCTTTTATCAAAAGTCTCACTCTGCAATGTATACGTATACAACGAGTGGTACTATTTTCTGTCCTGTTATTGGTACTTTAGTAATCAAGAAGTAATTCTAGATAGCAAAAATGTATTGGGACTTCTTTTGTTTCAGACGCATTTATTGCGGAGATTAGTAGTTAAAATGTGATTTTTATGTGATTACTTTTGTTGCTTTTCTATCACAATGAATCCTTATATTAATTTTCACTGTTGGAAATGCAATGTTTAATGTTGTTTTATGGTGCATCGACAACATAAGTCATGTAAGGCGAAATTAAGTAAGAGGACGTCAAGAACTATGTTATCAGATTGGTAAAAGGATGATATTCATGTTAATAAGAAATGAAGCGCAACTAAAAATGTAAAATGAAATAGTTGCAATTGATACATGTATGTAGCGAAAAAAAATAAGAGTGTGTGAGACTAATTTCATTTACATTGTATTATATTATAGTGAATCAGATTATATAACATCAGATTAATTGGGTTGATGTGTGGTATATTTCTTTCGTTCTTGGTACATGTATTAGGTTTGGAAAATGCCAAGTGGTGGAATTACATTCAAAGATATATGTTGATAAAGTGTAATTAACAACTTGGTATGTAGCGTTAAAGAAATTTACTTTTAGTTCAAAAATACGAATGTATAATGAGCGGCAAGTTTTTGTTGTTAAAAAAGGGATACTTAGTACTAGTTTTTCATTTGCCTCAACATAGAGGCTCCAGGGACAGGTCTTTAACCATGAATATGTAGTGATTCAAGGACTATTAGATATGATTTCCAGGTTAATCCATATACAATGGATCCGTAGTCCAGTTCTGAATGAATAAGAGACCGATATAAACGTATTAGTACTTTTCTGTTAGATCCTCAGTCAGTGATAACTTTCAGGAGGTATTGAATCTTCTAGCAATTACTTTTTGAGTGATTTAATGTGACTAATAGAATTTTAAGTGTGGAGTCAAATATAACCCCTAGATAATTAAAGTCTGGTACAACCTATATTGATGTGCTGCCTATATTAAGACATAGTTCCGGATGCATGTAGAAATGTATTAAAACTGAAACCATTTTGAGTCGACATAGTTTCATATCAAGTATATCATTGATGGAGCCGCCTTTTAACGAGGTTTTTGTTTGAGACTCAAAACATCAAAGGATTCAAGTTAAACCATCTACATAAAGGGAGCAGTCTACTCCTGGAAATAAAACTTCTATTGATACTAAATGGGATGACCCACAGGATGCAGCCCTGCGGCACACCCATTTATTGCGTGTGTGGATCTAAAAGAGTGTTTCCCACATGTACACGGAAGAAAGCCACAATAAAAAAGTGGAAGGAGGCATCTGAGACCAAGACCATGAAGATCATTTGATATGTTATAATTCCAGGTAGTGCCACATGCACTTTTAAAGACGGAAAATACAGCCACTGAATGATCTTTGTTTATAAAGGCCTATCTTAGAAGTCTTAAAGCGCACAGCTTAGGTAGTCAACTGTACCACGTTGGTGACGAAAACCACTCTATACATTCACAATAAGGTTGACAGATTCAAAGAACCAGACAGGTACTTTGTTCACTACTCTTTCCAGTGCTTTCAGATGCAACTGGTAAAAGTTATCGGGTGATGATCATTAAAAAGCCCAGCTTAGTAATAGGAATTAGCAATGCTTGGAAGAAGGGACTTCATCGTATTCCCATATATTATTGTACGTATCAAGTAAAAGAGAGAGAGTATGAATGGGTGTTTAAGAAATTAATTGATAATGAACTTTGTCTGGACCCGAGGATTTAATTGTACTTCTCTTGGTTTTGGAAGAGATATTAAGTTTTTATCTCATCCCAGGTCTTGTGTGCCTGAAAAAATCTATTTTTGTGTAGCCTAACATTGCTAAGAGAATGTTACATGAACAGTTGGAGATGACGCTTGTGGAGGTGACCACTTTCCCATCTCATTTCATCAACTTGCCCGTCTGTCTAAGACCAATCCAAACTGCGGAAGCTAGCAATAGCGAATTTGAAAAAAAAACTTCTTTGGGACAAGACTTATGATTACTCATGAAAAGTTAGACAATAGTGAGGATGTGTCTAACATTGTTACTTCACTTCCCATAGAGACAGCTGAAGGCTCAATCCCTCTGACCACCACAAACTCTAGAAGCCATGACAAACTACAAATATATTGTATAATGATGACTGTATAAGGGCTACCTAAACCCTCAAGGAAGCCCTAAGGAAAATCAATCTGAGAAAACTGATGAAATTCTTAATTCCTTTTGTATATCAATATAAAAAGCTCGAAAATCACTAAAACAACTGGGAGACTTAGTCTCAAACCTGAATAAAATAACCTCAATTAGAAAAACGTAGGTATGGTCCACAAAGTCAATGGAGAAGGCTTGTCTCAAAGTAAGTATTTGTCTGTTGTCAACAATGATACAGACTACCTACCCTCGGGAAGAGGCACTAGCTACTGCGTTCGGAAAACGTCTTCATCTGAAAACTTATTCAGAAAAGATTAAAGTGAAGAGAAGGAACCTATTGCAGGATGCAGATAGGTCTTTGCATTGACATCTTTCATTATTGTCTGATTAATTGTTTACTTTTGTTGTATGACCTATCGACTCTAAATTTAGCAGCCATATTGGATTTATATCATGCATAATCAACATTAAAATACAAATGTTCTCAGTATTTTTCATTATCAAAGGTTAAAAATGTCTTAGGCATAATTCTAAAGTTGAATAATTATAGTGGTTCTAGAATGTCATGTTTGCATTTTACACAGTTTATGCCCAAAAGTACATTGCGAGCTTTATAAGTTCAATATTGACTTTTAAAAAAGAAATTCATCACAAATAAGATAAAAGTAATTCATTTTCTGCTTACATTTGTAATTAGAATATGACAAAATAGTCAAATTTGGAATTAAACAGTAAAACAATTTGCCGGCCATTTTGGATTGGAGCGGCCATATTGGATTTATGTAATGAGTAATCAAGTTCATTAAAATACAAAAGGTGTTAATATTCATCAATATCAAAAGTTAAGTGCCTTGGGCATAATTCTGAACTTGAACAAATATATAGTGTTCTAGAATGTCATAATCGAGTTTTTATACAGTTCATGCCCAAAATTACATTGCGTGCTTTTATAAGTTTCGCTATTTGTTTTTTTAATAAATTCATCATATATAAGATAAAAGTAACATTTATTCTTTTTACATTTGAAATTAGAATGACTGATATAAGAGGCAATCAGTCAAATTTGGATTTAAACAGTAAAAACAACATTTCGGCGGCCATTTTGGATTATGGCGGCCATTTTGGATGCGAGTCAAGAGTAAAACTAAATCAAAACGATGTCTGTTATCAATACACATTATTTTGGAAAATTAAAACTCATTTGGCCAAAGAGTTTTTGAGTTATACATCGATTCCTGAAATTCCCACTTTTATTTATTTTTTTCAACTTTTAGCCCAAAAATATCGCTTTTGCACCATGGGATTCTTGGGGACTTTTTTCTGGGTGTTATTCACCACAAACAGAACCAACATACCAAAAATGGCTTATGTACTAATTAATTCCCCAAAAAATTTATGATGACTGGACTATTATCTTGTCAATAAATCAGTCGACCAAAGGTGCGAAAAATACGACAGTTGAGCAAATTAACAATTCATTGACACCGACCTGGGACCATTATACACACTGACACGTATATTGTTGATTGTGTAATTAACTAATTGAGAAGCGATTTTTGGATATACGAGTAAACTTGCTGGATCTGGGACTTCCTAACAATTTGATAATTGTATCGCAAGTTATCATGTACAAAAAGTATGATATGTTATACTATATTAGAAAAAAGCGTCTGTCTGGATGAAAAAACGTAAAATGTAACCTTTGCGGTAATGCATGTATGTTATACTATGTATACACGTATGTTGTGTGTTACGTATTACTAAGACATGCTTATAAAATCGTCGAAAAATATCACTTTTTTCGTCTTTTGCATCTTTATTGATATAAACTGACAACCTTGTTCTTTATTAATTATCTCTGAGTTAAGACACTGGTATGATTGAATTTTGCATCTTTGCATCAAACATAGCCGCTGATAATTATGAGAACGTGTTGACATTTGATACTCAATTGCACTAAGTGTGAAATACTTAAATACATCGATTGGAATCACAATTAAATTCAGCATTACACCAATCAACCAATCAAATGATCGTTGTTGTAAGCTCCGCCCAATGTTCCAATTATAACCTGACCAAATTGGGTATGAAACAAGTACCGGTATGCCGTAATCTACTTTTTTGTAAACAAAATTACTATTAGTTACCGTTATGTTATTTGTAATTGATCATTGATATATATAAACAGAAAATTGATAAGTACATACACGCATCACATTCAGTGGTAAATATATATTGATGAATATATACATTATCGCATTTCGTGTGATACGTCAGTGTCGCGGAAACTTGTGACAATTCATGTTATAAGCACTTCGTACAATTAACATACGGTTAATTGATTAATCGTTCGTATGAACGAACGATTAACCGATTAGTAAAATCTTGACGAATTGACATCCCTATTTAAATGATACAAATATCGACTTCTTTATAGTGAAAATGCTTTATAATTCTAACTTGTTTGAAACTACTTACTATCTGATGAAGAATATGATTCCACTTTACTTCTTGTTTTTTCAACAATAAATCGAGTTGTTTCAGCACCTGAAGATGGGTAATATGTAACATTATATAATGCTCACAGAACATATTGAAATCTACATAAAGAACAGTTTTTGTTATGAATAAGTAATACAAACTATTACAGAGGGGACTTGAAATCAGTTATATGACCTTTGATCCCTAAGTGTGACCTTTTACCTTGAAGTGAGCTTTCCGAAACATGCGCTCTGCACGTCATCTTAATGTGGTGACTATTTGAATAAAGCTTCTTCAAAATCCATCGCAGACTTAAAGAGTTACACGAAATAAGTCATATGACCTTTGACTCCTAAATGTGACCTTGAACTTGAAGCGAGCCTTCTGACACATATCATGCTGTACAAGTAGTCTCAATGGGGTAAATATTTAAGTCAAATTTCTTCAAAAAACTTTGAGGGGTTGAAAAGTTACAGAGCGGACACAAATTAACCAGCACCTATAAATAACTTAAATGTTTAGTGTTAAACCCATTGAAATAAACAATTTCATTATATTGTCTGAAGTTTATTTCAAATGACTTAGATGTTCAAATTTACTTCGGCTCTTGTACCAATTAGTATCTGAGACATAACTATCTTGTATCGCATAAACAAACTTTATCTAACCAAACTTGCAAACTTCATTCATCGTTTAGTTTAAACAATATTTATTCCCAAAGGTAATTGCATGACAGACATACAAGGTAATTAATACATAGTATAATGACATATCGGATTGGAAAACAAGTTTTTTTAACTTATGTAAATTCCATTCTGTATGGTATTTGAAAATTAAACATATGGTTAGAATATAATTTAAGCAGTGTTTTTCATCATTCAAATACATGTACTATGTATAATAAATGAGGATTCCAGTCATAAAAGCTACATGTATACAGATACAAGTCCAACAAGTAAACGCTCTCTCTCCTGTTGTGCTGACCAGTAGACTGAAAGGCTCTCAGAAACTGTTTCAGATGCACATTTCTATTGCATGCGTACATGAACATACATGACTGTATAGTTATACATACCAGCATATTTGATATTTTCAAGTTCTCTGCCATGTACGTCAGGTAACTGTAACGCTATATTCTAAAACATACAATAAACATGTGGTAAATGATCCGACAATCTTAACTGTTTTAACATCCATTCTTGTAAAGATATACAGTCCAACTTGTGTTAGCAAACACCTCCCAATAGAGGGCTATCCCTGTAAATTAAGGCCATTTTCTTTTTCAATTAAGAACAAAATGACCTCCGAATAAAAGTCATCTGAGAATAAATGCCGCATTGTCTTTCTAATGGGTAGCCATTGTTCACATGTTTTACCATATATAGACCGATGATTGGGTGAACTGTCTGTCTCATATAACTCTGACTGTTGCGTAAAGCTCAAACAAACTATCATGACCTAAATCACAAAGATTCTATAAACTTAATTTGTATGTTACCCTTTGTGCTGTAAATACTGTATTACATTGACTAGCCATGGCTATGTAAGCCCCAGACATCTTCAATAATCCTTCTTTCATTCTGATCAATTTGATAGCTTCATTCTCTCGTATTCTATCACTTACTGAAAATTCCATATAGAAATACATAAACCATTAGACCTACTGGGTTCCAACTTACTTATTTAGAGCACATGCCCAAACAAATAAGTGGGCTATTGAAAATTAATGATTCACCACTTATCAAAATACATTATAGAAGGTTCACAAGCCCGAATAGAAATTTACAATACTGGTCTTTTAGCTATAGTGGGTTACTAGTAATGGGAAGACTGAGTCCTATCAATATTCTACACAGATCTTTACAGTTTGTTTTCTATTACCAAGTCACATCTGTTATATTCAAAGGAGAAAGAATCAATGGTACTTCTGATTGTAACAGGGTTCGACACCATTTTCTATGAAAATTTGATAAATTTAAAATTATGTAAATATGTTGATTTTTCTCCAGATGTGAAGAAGTTGTCAACTCCTTGCAGAAGGGTAAGTTAGTTCTAAGAAAACTGGTTAGGTGAACAGGCCACTGTATATATCTAATATTTTGTTGAAACACAGCGAAAGTGTTAAAATATGGTGATATAAGTTATTCAACACAATACATACATTCAACTTGTGCTAAATCCTTTGCCTCCTCAGCTTGTTCTACTCTAGATTGTAATATCCTTAATTCACCTGCTGAGGCTCTCTGTAATAACTAAATACAGTTATAACTTATATCCAGTATAATTCACATAAGCCCAGAAAGTCATGATTCTGGTTAGTTGCTTAAAAACAAGACGCTAAGTAATTAAGTACATAAAATGTAGTATTGTAAGATAATTAAAGATATGAATATTGTTAACATACATGTCCAGAAAAAGTAGTGTTACGGTTTATTTAACCAACCCGAAATTTTCCATCAGCTTATCTAAATAAGATAACATTAAACATTAAATGAAAGTTGGCTGACTAGAATTAGGCTGAAAATAAAAATAAGTTTGTTTGGAGTGCTCCTACCTCACGAAAATACTAGCAAATAAGTAAAATTAAATTTTTGGGGGCATTTTTTTTTTTTACTACTGTTATACAGTGAAAAGAATAAATCCCTACCTATAGCTGTATCTACC
This sequence comes from Lutraria lutraria, assembly GCA_964023205.1. Taxonomy (NCBI): domain Eukaryota; kingdom Metazoa; phylum Mollusca; class Bivalvia; order Venerida; family Mactridae; genus Lutraria; species Lutraria lutraria. Next base: position 10,908,047 of record OZ026846.1, on the reverse strand, counting down.
CAGTTTCAGAACACTCCAAACAAACTTATTTTTATTTTCAGTCATATTAAATATATTTGGACACACAAAGTATGAAATCTACCATCAACATAAACCATATTTACCTTGGCTACTTTCTTCGTTTCTTTCCTCACCCTCGCTTCTTTGTCCACGCAATATTCCTACAAGTTAATGGCAACAAATAATTTACAATGATTTAAATTTCTGAGTGAAATGAATTTTATCTTATTAACAAGACTGCAAGGTCACAAAATATGCCCGTCAAAATTCATTTTTCAAAGCGTACATAATTCATGGCCTATATTACAACAAATATAAGATATTTACCATATTATCTTTGGCTTGAGTTACTTGTTTCTCACCCTCCAGGATCATCTCAAACAGCTGTCTGTAATCCTTTAAATGAGCTGAGATACACACAAAAAATAATAAATATAAGGCCACCTTTACAAAATCATTGTTTGCAGTAACCCAACCCAGAGAACTTTCAGTGGGAATGTAGTAAATATTTTTACAATTCAGTTTTATATTGAACCTACCGTAAAATACGTAATGCTACCTTGTTATTGAATTTTCTTTTACCAAAAAGGTAAAAAATTGTTGAGTGGGCCTTTTTTGGTGAATATGTTATGTTACCACAAACAAAATATTTTTAAGGATGATTTAATACCAATCACAGTCTATTCAATAGACATTAGACAAAATGAAATCAGACTACACAATATATAATACGTAAATAATGTTTGTAAGTTATGCTACTGACGTGGTACTTAATCAAATAGAATGTAGAAATCTTTGCAAAAATATGTGACATATTTTATATAAATGTAAATACTATATGATATGGGTTTTTTTCAACTTAAAGTTCATGCTTGAATAATAACTTGAAATAATTTACTTACACACAAATGAATTCTGAACTTCTGTCCACACAAGGAAGAGATCAGCAATATTTGACACAACATCCTAAATACATAAATAACCAATTAACATGAATACAGAAACTGTTTTGTACATGAATTCAATACATACTGGGTAGTTCTTCATATATACAGTCAAACCTTGGGAAAGACAAAAATGTGGCCTTTATTGACAGGTGGCCCTTATTCAGAGGTCGCCTTGCTCTAAATAATGACAGTTTTTTGTTGTTAAAACTATGGCCTTTATTGTGTTTTTTGTAAAGTTGCACAGAAAGTACAGTCAAATTACTAGTTCAGATAACACAGAAAACATAATGGAAATTCCATCGAGCTAATTATCCCAGACCAGATGATTATAATTATGATAAATGTGCTTAATTATATCATAATAAGAAAAACACTGCTGATCTTCAATAAAAATTAGCAATACCAGTTAGACTAAAACCTATAGATCAGAATACACTAGCCCCATACTGCTGTGAATTCGAATCCAACCTGGGACCAAATTTACATGACTTGAGGAAACTATCCAGTTAGCTTACAGATTAGGTCACCTCGGTGGTTCGATCTACCAGGGTGTACCGTTGTGAGTCTTCCTCCACCTTTATTTCTGATAAAGATACCAAACGACTCTGGCTATTGGTGCAACATTAAACCCTAGTGAACAAAAAACAAAACATAGATCTGCAAATAGCAGAAAAACTATTTGAGAGTAAAATCATGAACATTTGGGGGGAGAAAGGCACAGACATGATTTATATGTAAAATGAGATAACCTTATAATTTCTGGAGAAAACTTACCTTGACTGCTCTATTTTCTTCATGTGAAGCCCATCTCTTCATGTCCTGGGCAGCTTCAAACATAAAACATGAATAAATAAGCATAGAACAAGGATACATTATATCGAAACACTAAAATTAGCAAAATACAGACAGTAAGTAATCTTAAGTTTATATCATTAAAAATCTGAGTCAACTCAATCAGATTAGCAACTAACACATTACAATAGATTGTCTTTAACAGTAAACTTTTAGTACTTTACTACATCAAGAACATAGTTTTTCGGCAGCTGTAACAAATCAAAAGCGCCCTTTAATAACACATTTCCACAATCCTTTACTAATTGAGAAATGCTTCTTTGGACTGATTGTCATTCCATTCTTGAAGATTTATGAATTAATGTAATAATGAAGCATACAAAACAGGCCCCACAAATTTCTAATTTCTGTGTAAAACATAGTGATTTTTTCCCAGTTAAGTCAATACAAGAAGGTCCATAGATAAATTTCAGATAGGGGAGGCTAATTTTAGATCTAAACCCTCTCTCTGGTTCCTATAGCTGTGCCATGATCAGTACCTTTCTCAATATGTGGAAAAAATACATGTATGTGATAAACTTACCTGTATGTTGAGCATTCATGAAAGCTTTGGCACAGTTTTTTACATCTTTGATATCACATACTAACACATTAAGATCACTATGTCCTCCTCCTAGTGATAACAACTTCACACCACTCCTGTAATAAGACAATAACCAGGTTTTGTTTGTTTGTTAATGTTTGAATTTTACGTCCCTTTTTTCTACAGCCAAAGTCTTATGAGGCAGACAGTTTACCTTACCATCGTTCCTGGGAAGAACCAGTACTACTGAAACTGAATAGACTCCCATCCTGCTTGAGCAACTGCCTACTGCCTCACATAAAGATCTAGACATGGTCATTAGCTGGGCTCAAACCCACGACCCTCTATCAGTGAGAGGTTATACAGTGATCAGTGACCTCTACCACTCAACCACAGAGGCAGGGAAAGACAATGACCAACATGTTCAATATATTCACATTTCAAAACACTTTATCAATGCATTTTGTCCAAATGCCTTCAACAACATCATGACCTACAGGATTGCATGAACAGACACCAATTAAAAAAATATTACATAAGCCATGTATACAAAGTACCAACAGTGTTAGGCTGATAGTGAAGCATTTTGGTCAGGTTGAGTTTAATTAGGAGCAATCAACGCTGTTTTTTTTTCAACAATATCATAGTTACCAGAGGCGGATCTAGGATTTCAGCCCCCACTCCTCTGAATCCGCAAGTGGCTACATACAGCATCCGGTTCACCGTACAGTTTTCCTGGACGTATTCTAACCAGTACAAACTTACCCTTCCACAAGGAACCGACAACTTCTCCATATAATTATATGAAGGCAAATCAACATTTATTGTCAAATTTTCATAGAAATTAAGGTATGAGTAATACTATGACCAGCCACGGACTGAGGTTACAAGATCAGACAGCATACTATAACTATACACTGGACCATGGCCACATCTCATTCAGGTTATTGCACTGAATAAATTGTGAAACCAAACCTTGATCATTAACTTATGAGCACAACTGAACAGTTTTACTTTATAAAACCAAACTGAAAGTAACAAAACGTTTTATGACTTTTCACACCATTTCACACGAGTTTACTGTAAAACAAATTAAAGACCTCTTAGGCCCTATTCTGGGATTCAACAATCAGTGTATAGTGTAGTTTATCAACATTAATTTTGCCCAACGAGCCTAATTAAAGCTGACTTAATTCTTAATTAGGCCAGACTGAGAGGAACGTGTACGGTACATGTATATCCACTTCCTTGTTTTTCTTAAACTTCCTCACTCTATAAAGATCAATAACAAAAAAAAACCTACCTACCAATACAGTACCAATGAGCAATCAGCAACTACTAAACTAATAAAACACCAAGCACTTGAATAAATAAGTTACCAGAAACAAACATTTATTTTTATGCCTTGAGTATTGATCAACATAAAGACTCTTAAAAGTGTCATGAATACCTTCTTATGGCTCGAGATGCTTTATCCATTTTGTACAGTCACTCAGTCAGTTAAGGTTACAGCTTCCAGGTACACTCATCAAACATGAATCCGACGATGTAGATTCGATCTTCAATTCAATGTTTAGATGGTCGAAAGCTGACAGTGACTCACTTTAAATGTCAATATTGAGCTTCTCAACTTTCTGTTCTGAATTTGATAGACGTTAAAAAACTGACAGGCCGTAAGTATCAGTAGAACCTTGAGAAATGATTGCCAGGACACATGTGGTAGATTTTACGCTCCTCGGTTAGCCTATATGAGGTAACACAAATTAAAACCAATTACATTATACACGAGCTATCCGTTAATAGCACAAACTTGTCTGGTCGTACAACGTAGCCGTAAATAACTACAATTCGTCAAAATTATCTCCCTTGTAGAAACATTTTACGGTTACGACGAAAACGAGTTGCTTCCCTTATTTCCTAAATCTCCATTTGCTTTAATCAGGAAACGTAATGTCTGTTCTCAGCATTGATCAACTAAATACAACTACCTGGATCAACTTATTATACACGAAAGTACATCAAGAATGCATCCGGACCTTCCATTAACAAATTTATTTGTATTATGTCCAAACAATCAAGCTTACAAAGTATGTATAATATTGCAAAATACATTTTTGCAATGAAATTAAGATTGGATAAATTAGAATTTACTCATTAATGCTGCTATACCATATATAGTTGTTGTTTACACTACTTCTTAATTATTATTTCCCTACAATTTCTATAACAACGTATCTTATGTTGGCATCGAACATCACAAAACTGCAATGGAAACATTTATGCGCCTCATGATATGATATTGCTGACCTTAATATATTGAGAAATGTCTAGAAATATACACTCACGGTATCACATCACGTAGTTTATTACATAAACACCAGACATACACTAGCTACAAAACACCACTATAGAAGTGTATCACGTGAGAAAATATTTTATCAGAACTTTAGAATCAAGAGCCTTGAAGTACAAAACACACGCTGAACTGAGCTCATACGTTATACCATTGCCAGATGTTATTTAGAGAACATATTATCTACAAGCACGTGATAGTTAGCTGGAATTATAAGCCGAAACAGTCTTGTTTTTTACACAGAGGAGAAGATAATTCTAAAACTTTGCATTGAAATATTCATATCGTTTAAAAACTCATTTTAAACTTGTTTATATATTTACTATTGAATTATTAGTTTAGGGGCACATGGATAATTGACAGCTGATGTTGTGTTTTCTATGTTGAAAAAATCATGCTGTTGTTGCAGGGAGGTTGTTGCTCAAGAGAAGACCGTTCTGAATCGAGAGGTTGTACTGTATATGTGTATAATTCTATTACAGATAAACTATGCACTTTGGATAAAAAAGTTTCTTCCCTGCACAGTAAGTATATCTTATACATTGTTGTTATACATTTTTTGGAGAACCCGGAAGTTTCACTTGTGAACATAATAAAAATGCAATGATAAAAACCGCATAATGATTTTTTTGTATGTTAAAATTAAAGTAGTTCTTATTTTAAGACATAAATATTCAGAAATTTTCTGTTTTAGTCACGAAGTATTTTTTAATGATATTGCAAAAAAGAAAAGGCATCTGACAACATTCTTACGAGATGTGGCTAAAGAAGGTATTTTTCAGTTATATTTTACAACTATTTTTTATCTAAAAAAAAATTGCTCTGTATTTGACTAAATTCAAAAGGCTAATCGGAGCCTTTTACTTGATACATTGTATTTTGTTTGTCAAAATGTATGCGTTACGTTTAAAATACTTTTAACATTTATGGGAAAAAGAACATCTGAAAGATTATATATATACATACAAGTTTGAGATGTGACGCATTTATATAATTATAACATATTGTTGTAGGAAGCCAGGTCAGTAATATCAGTTCACTGAGAAACAGAGTAAGTTCTTTAGAAGGTCAGTGTATAGTTTTGTCACATCCTAGCTATATATATATATATATATTTCATAATGAATTTCTAATTACGTCAAGTTTCATAGGTTTCATTTTGGGAACTTGATCCATACCCTTGGGATTTGGAATTTCTGAAACAATCACTGTTCATGATAGGTACTTTCAATCATTAAAAGTCTATGACAGTGAAAGATCTCATGTTTTCAAAGAGTTAAGTGTGTAGTTGTTGTTGTTTTTTTTTGGGGGGGGGGAAGAAACTTCTTTCAGTTGAGAATATGACATATAAAATTTGCCAAAAATGAAACCCCAGAAACTACAAATTTATCTGTCTGACATGCTAATATCTTTCAATATAAACATATTTTTAAGTAAAGTATTTTATTGAGAAAATTGAAACGTTTTATTCGGTTGTTCATATTATGAATTATTTGTATTCTAATTTACAGACGAACATGTAGGATTTACGGCGAGTTTAAACAAGCATTTGAACAATTATGCGAAAGAAAAAATCATTGTATTTGGCGAAGTTTTAACAAATTCTGGTGTCTGGTGGAGGTTAAAGTGGTAGTATTGGTAAACTCACAGTACGAAAGTCTGGACTTTACTTGTTCCAGTTTAATATCGAGGCATATCCTTCTGAAATAGCTCATGTCGCTCTGTATGTCGATGGATATATTAAGGCTACAGCAATTGTAAACGATTTAAGGTCCAAATTTTACCGGTTCTAATGCTGCTGTGGCGTTTTTGTACAGAGGAGACCAAGCTTATGTGAAAACTTCTGATGTTAAAACTACGTATGGTATCGCTATTTATAGAACTTCATTTACAGGCGTTTTAATAAACTAGCTAATATGCTAAATGAATGAATAAATAAGTTATGAATGAGATTTCCTCCTTTTCATGTTTGCAATATCTACGTGATAAAGAATAAACACGCCCGCCGGGTGAAGTTGGTGACAAACATGCGTGATGCTGTATTGTTGTAAACCAAGGCATCTCCAAGTCGCACAATGTACGAATATATGACATGATCAATGTTCAAACTTCATATACATGTCTTTTTTCTGAATAAACCAACCTTTGGTCTAGTTTAAACATATAAGTTTTTTTGGTTTTTGGAAACTGAACAAGTTTTTTTTCAAATATACTGAGTCGAGTCCAAGTAATATAATTACTGGAGGTGTTTTGCCCTAGATGGAAAAACTAGACATTGGTTTTGTCCATGTAATAAATAATGACTGACAGGGTTTTTCTATCCCCAATACAAAGAAACAGACAAATCTGGTCATAAATAACAAGGAAGAAGTTTTTAGGGCATTAAGCATTACAACATTGGTTTGTTTTGTTTCTTTGGGTTTTATGCCCCTTTAAACAGTCATATGAGGCAGACAGTTCACCTAACCATCGTTCCTGGGATGAATCAGTGCTAGACTCCCATTCTCCATAGCAACTGCCTTTCTCACATAAAGAGATATGGTCAATAGCTGGGCTCGAACCAACAACCCTCTATTAGTGAGAGGTTACAGTGATTTGAAGTCTGCGACCTTAACCACTCGACCATAGAGCCGGGTCTTGACAGTGATTAGTATAATACAACTTAAATATATATTATACAAGGCTGGTTATCATATAAATAATGTTTTATTAAGTAAAATAACAACAACTTTAATTTAACCTAGACAGGTGGCATAGTGACAATTCATTACAGTTCATTCGTACATACAAACACATGAGATGTTTGAGTGATGGAAAATTCTAAAAACAAAGTAAACCCTTAAGTGGTTATGACTTTAAATTTGATAGTTTAAAAGTTTTATGCTAGAATACAGACGTGGCTACATCAATCTGACAACACCATATTACAGACTAAATATTTGACAAGTCCAGGGAACCTTACTTTCATCCAAGTAAATTTCATTTATGATATAGTGCAAAAAAATACTTTCTGAACAAATTTCATTTTTGAGAACTCATTTAATGAGTCAAGGAATGATGAATTTTTGAAAAGTATGAACAATATTATCATGAAACAGCTGTCTCATAAGTAGATAGACCATTAAATTAAACACACATTAAAAGTGATTAGGAACTTGAATATGCATGCCAGGAAATTAAGTTCTAATGCTGAAATTAAAAAATAAAAAAGTAACTAAAAACCCTGTCACATACATTGTGCAATCTTTTTTCATCAAACATCTTTAGATTTTTTGGATGGATGCTGTGTCAGCAAATATCGTCATTGATACATGTAAGGTTAATTTGTTAGAATCATAGGAACTGTTGTGCGATAGTCGCAAGAGACTTGTAAATCATTTAGATCATCACGCAATTGTTGTGCGTCTAGCGATGATGCTGGATGATGGCTGAAAATCTTTGACCATCATGTGACAGTCTAGCGATGTTATGTGGACATGTCATAGAGTCATTGTACAATGTATGTGACAGGTGCTTAAAATATATAAACTAATTCAACCAGCATCTATCACATATTTTGAACATCGTTTTCATTGGAAAGACTTATTTCTCTTACATCTTCACCAAGATGTGATTCAGTTTTTATTTCAGTTACCATAGTAACATCATTTGCATTGTTATCAGCAGTTGGTATCACTACCTCAGAGTTCAAAGCAGTTGTCAATAATGTCTGGGCATCTGAATCCATCTGGTGTTTTGCAATTTGCTGAAAGTACAAACAAGAAAAGTTATATAATGTCATATATAGCCAGGGTCAGAGATTTGTTTTGTTTCTTTGAGTTTTTCTCCCCTATTCAACAGTCAAGAGTCATATGAGGCAGACTGTTTTGAAAAACAAAGGGAAGGCAATTTAATTTTGATCAAACAAAGATGATAAAAATGACAAAAAGTATTCTAAAAACAAAAACACCAGGTACAGACAATATCTACTTGTATACTTGATAAATAAAAGGTATATACCAACCTGCAATGCTTCTAGTTGAGCTGGATCAGTGATAACAAACACTTGTTGACCCTGATCACCCAGAGTGATCGCCATCCCCGCTTGTTGTAACAGAGCATTTTGATTGGTTAATGATGGGAGAACATCAGTTCCTGATACTAACCCTTCAGAACTGACTAATGTTAACTGAAAATACAAAGCAACACTAAGCATGGTAACTAGTAACATTTTTCTTTACAAATATAAACATAGTTCCCACATCTACAATATTTACCTCCCTTGACGACCATCTGCTAGGCAAATTTCTTATGCGCTTAATAGTAAAAATCAGAAAATTGGTTAATAAACAACTCATTCTATAAAAGTCAACTTAATCATTAAGTTGATAATGTCATAAGCACATCAGGTTTAAGAAAATGTAGTTGTCACATATGAATAACCTATATTTAGAATTATCAAAACAAAAATATAAATATCTTCTATCAATGCCTGTTGAATTTGCCAAACAAGATGGCCACCAAGGGAGGTAAATATTTTAGATGTGGGAACTATGTATTAGGCCATCCTTAAAGTTTCAGGATTTTTATTTTTCAATAAAAATAGAATTTTGTCATGTATTTTGGGTTAAATATAAAAATTCCTACTTACCTACCCACTGAAAATTTTCTGGGTTTGGTTACAGCAAACAAACATTTTTGTAAGGACGGCCTAATATATAAGGTTGAGCTATCATAGAAATAAAGTTGTGTTTACATTCATGTTATATTATTATTACGACATAATGCTTTTTTGTGTGCTTGTTTGAGTTATACACCCCTTTTCGAAAGTCCATATGAGGATGACAGTTCACCTGACCATCTATCCTGGGAGGAACCAGTACTAGACTCCCTCCATAAGCAACTGTCTACTTTTTAACATAAAGAGACATGGTCGGTAGCTGGGCTCGAACCAACCATCCTCTATCAGTGAGAGGTTATAGTGATTTAAGTCAGCAACCTCGACCACAGAAGCGGGTCTGATTTAATACATTCACATTTAAACATCCTAGAACATAAATTAGAGAATGACATTCTACACTGATGTCTGTCAAATTTTCCATGCAATAAATAACTTATTACCAAAAATGTATAGTAATTCTGACAGTGTAATACTTTTGATATCATATGTTAGCCACTTAAATACAATTTGATAATCTTTGATGTTCAAACAACATACATTTATCTTGAAAAATCTTTCTATCAAATACATGCATAATACAGTCAAGCCTGTGATAGCGGTCACCTCCGAATAAAGGTCACCCTGTGAATAAAGGTTGTTACGATCATTGATCAATAAGAACAAAATGACCTCCAAATAAAGGTCACCTGTCAATAAAAATCATATTTTGTTTTTCCCCAAGGATGGCCTTTGTTCACAGGTTTGACTGTATACAAATATTAAATTTGGTCAAACCTGCTGTGAAGCATCTGAAGAGTTGATAATCAGAGTTCCCTCCCCCTCCGCCGTGTTTATTTCTGGTTGATTTATCAATCCTAACCTCATACGTTTCCCTGGTGGTTCTAAACCATCAGCTGTACAAATATAAAATAAAACATTCTCAGTGATATGATTATGAGAGATCTTATTGTTATCTGTTGTTGAAAGGCCCATTTGACAGAAATGGGCAATTCAGGGTCGTCCCTGAGAGAAGATACTAGAGAACCTGGCATTTGTATCTCTACTTTCATCCTAGTCCTTCATTGTGTCAGATGTAAAGCATAGATACAGGCCTTACCTTATTCCTGTGATTTTCTACGTTAGAAACTATGGAGTATGGGCCAAAAATATGGCTCAGTCGGGCAACAGTGAACAAACCATTTTTTTCAGGCCTTACCTTGGTTTTGTTCCTGAAACAATAAAGCCTCACTAGCAGCAGTCACGTCTTCACCGTGTGTCGTACGTTTATGCATGGCCAGTGTAGATGTCTGACGATACGTTTTACCACATCGAGAACATGTGTATGGTTTAGCGTGTGTATGTACCACATGATGTTTGTATAAACTAGAGTATTCAGTAAATCTTTTCCCACAACCCATCACTGTACACACATATGGTTTCTCTCCTGTAATATACAAAGAATAACAAATGTGTATTGCTGTAATAGTTGACTCCTAGTAATTCTTTTCAAAAGTCTTGTTTATTTGTTTGTTTAAGTGGGCTATTGCAAAGAAATTTTATTGCAAGTCAAAATACATAATTTTGAGATAGATCACTAGCTCGAATAGAAATTTGTTAGCCCTAGACTATGGGCTAATGACTTTGTGCATAAAAACTGCATTAATATAATACTGGCACACAGTTCCTGTAAAGTATATCAAAGAGTAGTATAGTAATTGTATGATTTACTTATGTCAAAGAATATTATTATATTACCTGTGTGTATACGAACATGATTCTTATAGTTTGTAGCGGAGGCAAATGCTCGACCGCATCCCTCCTCAGGACAGATATATGGACGCTCACCAGTGTGGGTTCTAATATGCACCTTACGTATATTTGAAGTAGTAAACGAGCGAGTACAACCCTCAAATGGACATTTGAATGGTCTTTCTCCTGAAATAATTTCATACATTTTGGCTGAATGACATGTTTACAACTACACGGTCAACTTCAATAAATACAAGTAGTGAACTTTGTTATATACATTGTATACACAAGTTGACTGTGTTGATAACCCCACACAAACTAGTGATGATGAAAGCCTTATCAACAGTAAGTATTTAAAAGTTATTAGCTCAGCTGTTATTGAAGAAAAACTCGAGCTATTTTGATCACTGCATCATCTGTGTCAGCGGCTGTGCAAAAACTTTAATGTAGCTCAAAACTCAATAAATATAAGAGGTAGCAACATGAAACTGGACAGATCTCACTGAGGGGCTGTTCAGACAAGCATTGGCACCGCTTGTGTTGCTCTTGTTTCGACTACATAATGATTATACGACCATTCATTCCATGTTCTCAGCCTCCACTCTCCCTGCTTATTAACATAAAAAATGAATGAAGTTTGATGACTGCAGGTGGAAACGTTTTAATTTTAAGGTTCAAATTTGGTACAAATAAACGGGCCAAAAACAAAATGGCCTCGACCTATTGATACAGGGGCATAAAAAGATAGCACATACCTGTATGAGTCCGTACATGTTTCTGTAAATCACCCGACGTCTTAAATGCTTTATCACAACCATCTTCCATACATTTGTATGGTTTTTCACCCGTATGTACACGAGTGTGAGATTTCAGTCCATACCCAGTAGCGAAGGCTTTACCACATTGTTCAAACTCACATTTGAAAGGACGATCTCCAGTATGAGATCTCTCATGAACCTGAAAAATAAACATAAATCATTTTAGCAACAATTCCGATTTTACCTGCTCGACAGCTATGGTCATTTCAGGACCATATCAGAGAGAGGGAGAGAAGATACAGTACTTTTATACCCCTACTCTTATTTTGATTGTATACAATTGACACGGTAGTTGGGAAGGGGACACTGAAAAAGCATCCCTGAGAATTTATAAGTTTTTAATTTGAACCTGAAACATTTCGTTCAGTAGGTCAGTGCGTTACCGCTAGACCATCGATCATCCCTCAACAATTTGAACTTCACTTGTTCGTTTGTTTGTTTGTTTGAGTGTTACCCCCCTTTTCAACTGTCCCGAGTCATATGAGGCAAACAGCTCACCTTATCATCGTTCCTGAGAAGAACCCATACTAGACTCCCATCCTCCGTAAGCAACTGCCTACTTTCTCACACAGAGAGACATGGAAGGTAGCTGGGCTCAAACCCAATAATTCATGATTTAATGAAAACAATATTTTTTTCTGAATGGAATTACATTATTTAAGCAGCATGGTTGGCAAGATTAGCTCGTTCAGTTCATCACATGACTAAAGCAATGATATGATTTCAGGTAAGTAGGAGTACATACAGCAATAAAATCTTACCCTTAAATGGTGGAGTGTTGTGTAGTATTTGCCACAGCCATCAAAACTACACTTGTAAGCCTTCTCTAAGAATGGTCCAACCTTTTCAGAGGAGTAGTTTGGTATCTAAAACGAAGCAACACAAGAATCTGCAATACTCAACTTACAGAGAAATCAACATCTACAACAATCATCTTTACTGGATGCTACCATAACATTAAGGCCGTCCTTAAAAAAATGTTTGTTTGCTGCAACCCGACCCAGACAATTTTCAGTGGGTAGGTAAGTAGGAAATTTCTGTTTAGCATTTTATATTTAACCTAATTTTAATAAAATCAAAAAAAATCCTGAGAGGTCAAATAAATGATGGGTAGGGGCCTTTTTTGGTGAGTAGGTAACATTACGGCTAAGGATGGCCTGATCAAGTCCAGCATTGACAGATTTTATTCATTATGCTATTTGGCCACCATTTTACTTTCTTTTAATTTTTGTTCATTGATCCTTGACCCACAAAGGTGAATAATAATACTACCAAATTTACACTGAAGCCCTAAGAAGTCTTTGGTAGGTAGGTACGTAGTGGAATTAGTTTTTGTCTTGAAAGTGTGCAGAAAGGTAAAGAAGTGAGAAAGTGAATGTACCATTCATCGGGCCTAGGATCACTGAGAAATATAATTTAATTTAAACTTATTTATTTTACATTGATTGAAGAGCAAGTTCTTACAATTTATATTAACTACGCTCGATGGCTGCTTCCTGGATTCTGACCAGTACTTGTGCCAAAAGAAGGGATTGTGAAGGTCATAGTCCGCCATTGATGGGAATCGAAGCCGCAACCTCCAAGTTCGGAGTGCAACGCTCTACCCCAGGCCCTACACCACTGAGCACTCCTCATCACATTCTAGCCACCCAATGATTTATCATCATTCATATTTATGCTTCATGTACAAAATGTACCATGTAGGTAGATCTATGAATGATTCAAATAAATTAACTATCAAATACATAAAAATAATCTTACAACAATGGCAGCCTTCCCATCATGTGTGTTCTGTACAACAGTCACCTAAAATAATAAATCATAAACCTTATATTGTTACGTACAATTACTGGTGTTGAATCATTAATGTCGTACCAACAGCCAGGGTAATTTTGGCAACTTTTCCACAGTGTGGATAAACTGTGTTACTTCTGATGTCAAAAATGGGTAGTGCTGGAAGCACTTTTTTGCACGAAGCCAGTGAAAGGAAGTTGTATTCTATTCCAATTTTGATTTTTTCGAAACGCATGCTAAGCAGAAAAATGTGTTTTTTCCATGTAAGGTTGTCATTTCTTTGTATTCTGTACAATTTTCTGTAACATTCATGCTAAATTAAAAATGTATTGATTTCCCGCTGTACACAAAGCATTTGGCGTTGAATGTTATTATGTTATAGCTATACATGGAACTTAGACGCCAATTCTAACATACCTCAGATTCACTGGTGATTGGCATGTGTTTTACGTCAACATTTACCAATCCATTTGATAAAACAGAAGGAACTCCAGTAACCGGTGATGTCAGCTGATCTAAGGTCAAGGTCGTAGCCTCTAACTGAGTATTATCAATCAGTCCACCACCTGGAGTTTGTTGTGTAGCTAGATAAGCTGTAGTACCATCTTCTAGAATGATGGCTTGTAGACCATCTTTAGCTACATGATTCAGGAACCCAGCTGTTGTATCCTCTAGTTGTAGAGAAGTGTTACCATCGGTACGGACCAGACCGGGTCCCGGTATTGATGACATTAGGTTTAATTTATCAGGTAAAGACTGAACAACAGCAGTGGTACCATCATCCAACGTTATTGTCTGACCTTCCATGAACTTTGATCCACCTAAAATAATTTTTAGATATGAAAAATTGATGTGTAAGAAAGCATTCAGATACCAACACAGAGGTTTAACATGGCACCATCCAGGGGCATAGCTTGCCCTAAAATAATGTGTAGGCACCTTTCTAGGTGGTCCAGGGACAAGCCCTCTCCCCTCCCCCTCCCTGAGAAAAAAAATATTTGTAGATTGCCGGAGACGCGTTCTGTGGCATTCATTTTCCTGACATGCTTTAGCTTTAAAATATGAAGTTCTTGATTCGGACTTTAGAAGGAGTTTACTGCCATAGAATGTCTTGCGTCATATTTAAATTTACATTGTATGTGTGTTGCTTTAAGATAAAACTTAAGCGTTAAATGCTTTTAAAACAATGTTGAAATAAAGAGATGATGCAGACAGTTCATCTAACCATCGTTCCTGTGAGAAACCAGTACTAGACTCCAATCCCTCATAAGCAACTTTCTCACATAAAAAGACAATGTCTGTAGCTGGGCTCAATGAACCTGCCTGCCTCATATGACTCTGACTGTTAAAATGGGGCGTAAAACTCAAATAAACAAACAAAAAACAAACATAAGTTTACCTGGGTGTTGTATAAATGCTGTGTTACCATCGGCCAATGTGATTGCTTGAATAGTCTGTGTAACAGGCTGTGTAACAAGTTCTCCCGCTGACATGGTAACCGTATCAAGATTCAAGGGTTGTAAACACCCATTTGGATTAACTGAATTCTGGAAACAAATTAACAACACATTGATGTATATACAGTACAACCTCTCCAGAGCGACAATCTCTTAAGCAACAACATCCCTTCAACAAATGCATGATTTTCCCCACTGCATGATTTAACTATTAATTAAACCTCTCTAGAGCAACAACCTCTCATCAACAATATACTTTTGCTACTCCCAAGGTGTGTTGCTTTGGAGAGGTTGCAATGTACTTTTAAACAGTTGAGAGTTGAACACAACTTGGACATTTTAAGTCCGTTTATAACAATAAATTTACCATATTTACTATTAACTTAAACATTTTTAAAACAGAAGTTATTGTTAGTAACAAAATATTAATCGAAATTGCATGAAACAGGAAATAAATTCAAAGCCAAAGTATGGTGAGAGAAAAGTCCAGTTTCGGTTACTTGACCAAAAATAGGGTAGGTAAATTGCAAAACTTCTTCATTTTTGCCTAAGCAATCTTTTATGCTTTTGAGGCATGATTTGTTACAAATTGTTTAGGTGCAAAAAAACTATTTTACTGGAAAACTGATTTACTGGAAACGTGACTTCTTTTCTGGCCTAACATGATTTTCAATTTGAACAGTAACACAATGATCCAGGGTTTTTATTTGACCATTAAAATTGCATTTTGACTCTTTGACATTAGCACAGTAAAGCTTCTGACTCTTGAGAATTTGTACCAAAGGGTCCAATTTACTAAACAAGAAGTGTTTGTGAAACACTTGATGATCAACCTCCCAACCAAATCGGCCAAATAGTTATCTGGTTATTCACCGGACAAGGTTTGGTTATGGATGGACGGACCGACCAACATGTGCAAAGCAATTGACCACTTTTGACACAATTGACTCTTCGAAAGGTGGCATAATTAGTATGAAATTTTGTTAACTCTTCAAATTATCAGCTAAGGGTTATTTGACCATCAACTTTTGATGTCTAATGAACTCATGAACTCCCTGGTAATATTAAATCAATAAACTAATACAAGTATACCTCATCAGTGTTAGGTAACAACAGCTGTAAGACATCTTGTGTAGCATGGGAAGTTATCTCCCCTGATAAGCTAGTTGAAGATACAATATTTCCAGCAGAACTGGACAGAATTGTGTTATCTGTATCAGTCACATGTAGCATATGATGATGATTTTCTCCAATATCTGAATGCAATACAGAATTATCTTCCTCTGAAACTGTTAGAAATAAATCAAAGTCAAAGGTTAAATCTAATTGTATTATATACTATTAATCATAAATAACTTGGAATTCTGTGTACAGTGTAACCTTCGTGAACGGTCTTCTCTGAACAACAGTCACCTCTTTGCTACAGCCAATATACTAGCAACCCAGATTGACGTTATAATCTATTTTCACTCTCTCAATAAAGCCACACACTATACACAGCAACAATAACAGTCTTTTTTGTCATTCCCATTGGTGGCAGTTGTACGAAGGTTGCACTGTACATGTATTTAGTCTTGTAGAAGACTTAATGAAAAATTGAAAAACTTGAATTCAGTCTTAAGTTTACAGGGTACTCAATAACCGGCTACAAGATTTAGCTGCTTAGAAACGAGTTTGGGACAGTTAGAAATCTCGAAGTTTAAAAAATATTGCTGGAAAAATGCCCCGGACGCCCCTATCAGGCCTGTTAGCCTTGCTCTTGGTCCTGTTGGCCATAAACTTATTGAGAACCCTGCTGTTTAGATTTAGGTCATGTTGCAACAAATACAAAATGTTGAATAAAACATGGAAAACTGAACATATTCCAGATTACTAGGAACTAACACCTGAACTACATCTTTAAGTTAAAAAAATAATGTCTCCTTGCAAGTTTATTTCGATATACCGGTACAAAGAATCTACTTGGTTTCCAATATCCTGAATATGGCAAGGGTGGTTTTATTAGTGAAATCAGTAAGTCTAGGTCACAAATGATTATTGTAATATTTAATAACCCATGTTATGTTATGTTATTCTCTTAAAGAGATAAAAATCACTGCATGTTTTATAATACACACCTGGTTCTTCTTGATCTACAGTTAATTCATTACCAAGTATCTGATCATCTCCTGGGTCTTCAATTTCTTCCAGGGATCCGTCATCTGCGGAAGATGGAGATTTGACTTTAATTGATTCTGGTAATACTTCAAAACTTCCCAATTGAGAATCTCCTCCACTCCCTGGAACAATCAAAACAATGAGAACACTGACACTGACAGTATGTCAATGACATGAGAGAGCACTCCAAACAAACATACATGTATTCTTATTTTCAGCTCAAACGTGTCACAAAACAAATATATAATTTTTTGTCACTAATAGTAAAAGTCAGCCCATTTGCGATTTCACATTCTTTAAAGCTTAGGAACAGTCAACTGATATGTCATTGTGCTTAATAATTATATAATGTAATAATGTTCAAACTTACACAAGCATTTTATACCATGAACAGATCCATCAACAGATTCAGGTTTGACATCAAGACTTGCTATAATCTGCTGAACATTCTCACCCTGTAGGTCATCCATACTCAGTGTCACTTATAACTTCCTCATAAGAACAACCTAAACAAGAAGAGTTTGTGAAACACAGATGCCTCCAGATGACCTATTTAAAACTTAAAATCTGATGACAAACCCCCAAACCAAGTCTGCGGACCTTAAGTTAAGCCAAATCGTTCTCCAGTCATTGATCGGACAAGATTTTTGTGTTGAAAGTCACCGTGACCTTGACTTTCGACAGATGGACCTCAAAATCGACAGGGGTTATCTACAATACATGTGATGACCAACCTCCCAAGAAAATCTGAAGAGTATAGGCCAAATTGTTCTCTAGTTATTGCCCAGAAAAGGCTTGGTTAAAGATGGACAGACCAACCAGTATGTGCAAAGCCTTTTTTTGAAAGGGGGCTTAGTATATATTTCACTTAGATGAGCTTGTTAAGAAAACATTAGAATGGTGTGAGAATTAGAAAATAGAATGGATTTTTTTCTACAATCAAGCATTAGGTTTAAACAGCTACTATGAGCTAGAGTCTGTCAGTGGGTTGGAGAAGTGGTTGCTTGTCAGCTCAAGACGTCTGCACATCAATGAGGCCATTTAATGCACCAGGTCATTAAGTACCACTTGGTCACCTAATGTACCTATATATTGTATAAAATGTAGCAGTTTGAATAGTTGATAATTATATAATTAATTACCTGTGAGAACGATTTTGATTTATTCATCTCAACAGTCAACTCCATATAAATGTTCAAAAATAAATATTTACACACTGTTTAATTACCTAATTGTCAATCTGATAAATTTAACATAATTACATGTCATGAATAATTTAAATGTTTGATCATATTGAAACAAAAATGATACTTCAGTATATGAAATATAAATTATATGGTATCCAAAGTGGTACATAAGGTGCTGGTACATAAACAGACTGGTACATTAAGTGACACATTCACTGCACATTAAACAGTGCTTATAAATATGTTATTATTCACCATACTGCTTCACAAAAAATACATAGATCTTAGCATCTACCATTTATACTAAATTATAGAACATACTGTTCCAGCATGAGAATTGGTTTGACTAAGTACTATTAAATTTAAACAACTGATACCAGGTAAGTCATGATTACAGGTGAACACGAAAACTGATTATCAGATCAGAAATTGGTTTGTGAAATTGCAGACTTTACGAAAGGCAAAAAATCTGCTGGACATTCGGCCTGACAAGCTTGAAAATTCCATCGGACTGAAAGTAGTAAACTAGTATAAATATGTATACATCAGGTAAACAAGTGGCTGGAGAGCCAGACCTATAGGATTTTTTATCGGACCAACACACAATCTATCGGACAAGTCTGCTGGTGCCTTTTGCGAAGTTTAAAATTGTAATGTAAACAACAGCTAAAATCTACTACAGATACTATGCTAATGAACTCATATGGGATACAATATGATCACAAGTCAATCAAAAATTCGAAATAACAGAAAACTGTAGAATAAATCATCTTTGGCGGATAAATTATCAAAATAAAATTAAATCAAAGCGAAAGTGAAAGTAGAATGATATTTTCCGCTGGTTGTGTCGACCTTGTTCATGTAGAGGTAACGAAGTGGTAGCCATCTTGAATAATTCGAGAACATATTCTAATGTAAAACAACAAAAAAATAAATATTTCATTCAATTTAAGGTCATTTCAATTCTTCGTCATTTCAAAATAGCATTTTCTGAATCGTTTATCGTTTTGGGAATTTCTCATCCTCTTCAGCAACAAGGAACACTGGGAAAACTTACCCAAAAACCCTAGCCACTACCGCCATGCAACGCGATTCAGAATCGGGCACCAGCTGAAATTATGCGGACACAGTTGATTTGCGTTTATTGAGCCGAAAATATTTTTAGGTCAAACACTACTAAATATAAAGTAATTGTGGTTATTATTCCCCTTATAGTCTATTAGCGCTGCAGTTTGATATTTTTGTGACAGCGCAGATATGATTTTATTTGTGCAACATGTCATCATAATATATATATAATTATTTATATTATATACTTCATACATATGTATAGTATAGGTATTTTCGTTATACAACAATCACATCTAGTTATACATCAATTGTATCAAGGACTTATATGTATGTATAAGTCCTTGATTGTATTGATAAATATCATAAATGGTGTTATTCATAATATTGTGTAATACGAATTATGCATCGATCTGTATAATATATAAATCAAATTCCTTTAAACATATATTCTTCTTTTTTACTATTAAATATCTATATTATACGCAATATATGTATATCAGTATGTCGTCAAATGACGCTCTGTCCGGATTCCGATCGAAATTGATCAATCGGCCTCCTGGAAATTTTAGGCCATATATGTTGGTCTTTGTACATAGCAGTTATAGGACCGTATCTTTGTAATACTTTTGAAAACATTAGATCTATGTTCGGCCCCACAATTAAAAATAAAATACAAGGAAATCAAATGATACTATATTCCCGATTTTCAGGCTAGTCTGGGTGGCGAAATGTTTAGGAAAGCAGGCAGTGGGGTGCGGGCGACCTCCTCCGCGAAAATTGAAGAAGTGACATGGTGCAATCTGTGTCCAGAATTGAATTTTTGAATGCTATTTCAGTGAATGATAATTCATTTCTATCAATGGTCAGGGGCTTTTAGGGGGACTCCCACCCCCGCCCCTTGAATCAGCTAGTGCATATGAATAAAAAATAATAATGATGTCGCTGATTCATGAGTGTTATGATAGGACAGGGTCATTCAAATAAAACAATTCATTTGGAAGACCTGCATAGCTGGTTTAAACATTTCGGCTTACAGCTTTGTTATGCTCAGTGTTTTTATACAAGTCCAGTTTTGTTGTCTGTGTTGATGAACTGAGGTAGTGAACTGACTTAATCACGCATCGATTGTTTAATACTTAATTGTGGCTTTTCAGCGAACCCCGAAAAAAGTCATTATTGCATCCTAAAGAATACACTACGATATTTTCCTGAAGTGGTTCATTTAAACAATACTTAAATAATCACAAACAAGTTTGAAAAGGGTCTCAAGAAATGGTTTGTTACTGCATAGTTTCATGTTCATCAAAATAGGGCAGGTAAACATGTATGTACGAACATGCATTTTGGTTCTTAAAAGCGTGCGGAAATGTAAAAATAGTGAGAAAGTAGATGAACCGTTTCTCATGCCTAAGAACGCCGGAAAAAAGAGTAGGTCTGGTGATTTTTACGTCTAAGGTACTCATACCACATATGCATCATTGTACAGATATATTTTAGGCGGGGGGGGGGGGGCGTAATATTTAGGAATTGAACAACTGAATGCTAAATATTCTCAACTTTTAATGATATTTCATTTCTATCTATGATCGAGGACGTTAAGGGTCGCACCGGGGACCCTAGAATGCGTCTCCGGCAATCTACAGTGAAATAATTCGGAGGGGATGCTCTCGCTCCCCCATATAAAGGTGCTTACAAATCATTTTAGGTACGCCCCTGGACACAGAAATATTTATATACAAGCTGTAATAATGTACAAATGTATCAATGAGGGGCCAAAACTCGCAAAACGGGCCTGATCGTTCATGTATTCGCCTCCCTATATCATATCTCAAATAATCGCATACGTATGTACATGTATGTTTTTTGTGATTTAGTTATAACTTCATTTAGCTTATTAAATTATGTATCAGATATTTCTTTGAACGAGAAAAGCGGGGAAAACTTTATACCTATTTTTAGCAAATCTCGTGAATTTCGTGCAATAGCGACCTGTCATCCAAGGAACGCTGGTCACTGATTGGCTAATCCATCCAGGATCACCATTCCAGCAGAGCGGATGTTAGGAAGAGTCAATGATTGTCCAGGGGAAGATACTCTTGAAATAAGTTTTTGTTAACATAATTGTGCTGGGTAATTAAACTTGAAATCGGAATTTGTCATTGAAATAATACAAACGTTGATTAAATTCAATTTTAATATTATTGTTTATATATCTATACATAATTAATAATGCGTGTATCTTACTTTCACCCCCGGTTGCTTTAAATGTAATAGCGCAAGTCCGAGTTAGCAGCAGACGACAACTCACAGCAATACGTCATTAGGTAAGAGACGCTGAACGAAGATAGTCGACTTCTATGAAATTATTACTCATAAAATGAGATATTAAGGTGAGAATTTTATATAATTAATGGTTATGAAGTGTTTTTTAATTCATTACGCGACTATTTACGATAATTTGATTGAGTTTATTTTACAATGCTGAAATATTAACGATTTTATGTCAATTGACGTGAGATTGTTAAGACATATAGACATTTCATAAATTATTATTTTTAAATTACATTTGTACCGCATTATTTAAATACAATTCATACTCTATTTATATTTATTTATATGCAAAGAAGGTGAATTGATATCATTTTATTACATTTTCACTGAAAAACGAACTTTATAGGTTCAGGAGACGCAGCAGACGACATGTTACAAAAGCCGCCAATTTTGTTTATATTGAGATGACTGATTGTATAGACGAGTCGAAGTGAAGATTTGTATATTAAATAAGGTAATTTAAAAAAATATTTTTTTAAGGAATAAATTTTGACAAAAAATCGTTTTTCAAATTTATAAATCTGTTCATGCTGTTTTCATCTATAACTGTGTCTTTCTTTGGAATTCAATGAAAATTCACAACAAAATGTATTCATGTTCATGTATAATTATATATAAATCTTAAAATTATTCATTATCATTTTATCACATTGAAGTAATTTCCGTTTGAAAAAATTGTAGGTGCAGACGACACATGTTACCGCAACTGCCAATCTTGTACAACTTGGAATGCTGACTGTGTTGATGGTTCTAGGTGAAGATCTGTATAAATAAGGTAATTCCAAATTTTTTTTTTTAAATTTGCAAAAACATTTGATGAATTCCACACGCCTTTTATAGAAATTATGAATTGTTTTTTGTATTGATGTATTGTATAGTTCATGCTGTGTTCATCTATGACTGTGCTTTTCTTTGACCACTAATTTGAATTTAATGAATAAAACTCCAAACCATTTAAACTATTATAATATGTTACATCTACAGTGTGGGGAATCCACAAAACCTAGTGACGTCACAATGTTATCGTTATAAGCGCATTTTCTGTCATTTGAACTAGGAAAACATCACGTAAGTGCATTATTTTTCGTTTTCTTTTAAAGCCACATAACTGTTGCAACTCCTTAAATAAAGGGCTATTTTGTCACTGAAGGCCCTCTACTTTTTTAATTCTCTGGTTCAAACCGTTTTCTAAAATTTTCTTGTAAAAATAACGTTCATTTTCATAACACTGTCAAACAGTTTGGACAAGAAAAGTAAAAAAGTAGAGGGCCTTACAGTGACAAAAATCTGAACCGGAGGTAGCCCTTTATGTAAGGAGTTGCAACAGTTATGTGGCTTTAGAAGAAAACGAAAAAGAATGCACTTACGTGATGTTTTCCTAGTTCAATTAACAGAAAACGCGCTTGTAACGATAACATTATGACGTCACTATGTCACGTGGATTCCCACACTGATCTAACTTTAAATAAAGTTTGTTGGTTATGAGATATAGTGAGCAGTTCAAGACCCATAACCCTTCCTTGTCTATTTTTGAGTGACTGCCCTTTGGTTTATTTTGTCAGGTACATTAAATTCTTTAGGCCACACCAATTTGATAACTTGTTCATCAGATTTTTTTCTGAAGAGAGCAAGTGAGCGAGCGAAATATTTTTTTTAATATTATTTTTTACTTTTCCAATTTTAGCAAGCGAGTGAAATGTGTTTTTAAATATTATTTTATAATTCCTTCTTTCTAACAAGCGAGCGAGCAAGCGAATAAAAATCTAAAAAGCTTTTCTATTTCAAACAACTGAGTGATTAAGCAAATTGAAAGTCTGTGTGTTCATTAATTTCATTAACGTCCTTTAAGTCCCATTAGCTTTTTGCTATAGAAAAATATATGCAAAACAAACAATTGCTGATATTATCCCAAGATAATAATTACTGACGAAAAGAGCCCTTTTTCTTCTAAAAACACTCATTTCGCTGTGAATTTTGCTTTTGTAAGCTGGAAATATATAGAGTGTGTGACGTCACTTCATGCCGTGTGTATAATGACTGCGCGAAAAAACAGCTGTTCTGTAAATAGTAGTTTTTTGAATGATATTGAAAAAAATACAATTGTAGTTTTGGAAACATTTTTGCTATAAAGTATGCACGGGAGGAAAGCACCCCGAATTCCTCTTTTTGAGGACACACAGAAACTTAATTACCACCAATAAATGTATATGCTTATGGGACTTTAAGTTTACCAGGAAAAACACGGTTAATGACATTATTCGATTTTTTATGAAAATTGATAATTCACGCACATATAGAAACGTACACATCCTATACTTGTTCCAATTACTAAACCATCATAATAGTCCAATATCATAATGGGCCTATCACTGAATGGCACTGTACACAACATGGGCACAAGATATAACCGTTTAATTTTGGAGACAATTTTCTTTTTATTTCACTCTTACCTATGTAAAGTAGAACTATGAGTGAATTCACTGAAGGATACCCCCACACCAAATATGCTAAGTCCAAGCTTCAATGTATAGTCGAGTCACCAGTTTTCGTGGTATAATGAGTTTTTGTGGTATTTTATATATATGCACCATTTCCATTTGTACATGTGCATTTTTCCAGAAAATTTGCTGACAGATCGTTTGACAATTTTGTTATCTTGCCGATTTTTGCCAACAATAAGCAACAAACATGTTATACAGTGGTGAAAATGTAATTTGGCTATTAAAACTATTTCAATGAATTCTTACTCCTTGGCATCCCTTTTCATTGTGTACTGAATATTAGTAGATAGGTTACCAACTTGTTCCTTACCTATAAAGGGATTTTTACAAACATATCAAGATGAGCATGTAATAAAATCATAAAATGCATTGTATTTGAATGAATTTGAGATGACCCACAAAAACACCAGTCCAAACCTTTTAAGTCAACACTGTTTATCTAGTTAACTTGAGAGGGAATTTTGTTTAAAAAAAAAGGATTGATATTTTTTAGAGGGAATTTTGTTTTAAAAAAATGGATTGATATTTTTCTGATTTTGATAAAAAGCGAGCGGCAAATCCGAAGAACAAGTTATTAAATTGGTGTGGCCTTAATTTAAGGTACATGTTTTAAATTGACCTTGACATGAATTTAGAGGGTAATGAGTATAAGTGCATATTTAATGATTAATAACTGTACTATATCTATTTATGAGTTTTTTCCCTTTGCCTTATTCAACGATAAGTTTTTTCTTATGATAACTAAAAAATCATGTAAGATATTTATATGAAATTTAAGATAATGTTAGTTTGCTGCGAGTAGTACTGCAGAGGCTGAGCACAGGATTAATAAATCTACTGTGTCTGTTTTTCTAGTTAACCTTTTTAAAAATTTCTCATCCAAATCGTAATTCTCTAAAACTGTTTAAGATTTTTACTTGAAAGAAAATTTGAGGGCAATGAGTATATGTGCGAGACACAGCTAGTGATCCTATCTATTTTAAGCTGTTACCCTTTCTTTCATTTTAAAGAAAAAAAATCAATTTATCAATTTCTGCTAAACCATACACAATTAGCTAGGTATTAACTTGAAACTTAAAATAAAATTACAGGACAATAAGCTGAGTTCAAGAACTGTATTCCTTCCTAATCTAATTCTTGAATTATGAACTGCCCTGTCTTTAATTTCAGTGATAGCTATATCTACAATGATCATTTTATTTTGAATCATATTCCTTTTTTGACACAATAACTTACCATTTCTTAGTAATTAATTTCTTTTGAACATATTGCCTGTTGTGATACAGAATTCTACAGTTGTTGTAATACTTAATGCTTCATCAGTTTTTGTTGTGTCCATCAGTGGAACTTATTGCCCACTGTGGTTTGAACTGTATGTCTGATTGGAATATAATTATCCTCGACTACTGATGATTCTCAGATGTATAAGAAATGATTGAACTGTTACATCATAAAATATAATTCATGAACCAAATAGTTTAATTACCAGGCAAAACAAATCAATTTCGTTAAAATTTTGACAAAGTATAGTTCACTTCCTTGAAACACTATAATTATGTATACATCAGGCTCCTTTATCATTATACTGTATGGAGATTGCCATTTTGTTTCAACTGTAATTGATTTGTGGATGCCATTTTATCCCATGATGCAAATCGCCAGCAGTCGCAATTAGGCCACACTAATGTTAATTGTTAGGTTACTGTACGTTAAACGTAAAATTAATTATGAAAATGATTAATGTTGTTTGAAAACGCTTGACTTATAATGTAAGAATCCCCAATCTCACATTTTATAAATGCAAAAACTATTCCTCAGCAGAGTGTGCATCTTAATATAACAGCCAAGTCCATAATTATTGTTTTTTTACCATAATTCAATCCACTTGAAGGGAATTCTTGCATATCAATAAATAGCTCTGCTATTAAAGATTACAGAATCTTAGAATACATGCATCCATTTCAACCCAGTAAACTCTTATTTTCATGAATATGCAGTATGAATGAGTTATGAATAATACACTACAAGCTTTTTATGAATTGTGTAGTTTTAGAATTTGTAAATATGAAATTAAAAATGCTATATATAATCACACAAAAGGAACAGTACTAGTTAGTAATATTACCTCCTTTTATGATACAGAGTTAAAATATGAAGGTCCAAGATTTCAAAATGTTGCATGTTAAATCAATTACAGTAAAACCTCTCCAGAGCAGCCCTCTGTAGTGCAACAACCTCTTTATAACAACACCTTAATTGATATTTACTCTAAATTCAACCTCTATTGAGCAACAACCTCTAAACAACGGCCAATATTTGCAGCTCCAACAGGGTGTTGCTCTACAGAGGTTGTACTGTATGTCACAATGTATAAAGATTATGTACCTCTTACCTTTGTTCAAACATATTAAAAGTTTGTACAATAAAACCCTGAAAACCATATACTCCCAGAAAACAGGAATTCTATGAAAATCGGATTATTTTTCAAGTCCCATTTTTTCCGGAATTCATTATAAATTTTCTGAAAACCGGAATTTCAGAAAACAAAGACTTTTGGCACAGTCCAGTTTCCAGGGTGTTTACTGTATTAGGGTCTGTTATCCTTAAATGAATACTAGTAGATTGCTTATGGGGTATCTTTCTATGTTATCTCCCCTTGTCATATGGTTTGGATATATTTTTTCTGTTGGTAATACTTGCCAGGAGCATACCTTATCAACAGATTTCATTTCAATTGTTAGCAATAAAGGAGAACAATTGGAGGGAGTGAAATGAACAAGATTGTTCAAATATTTCTCTTAAAATAATTTGAACAGATCTATGTTTTGTGATATTGAGTATGTAGAATGTGTTATATAACATAAAGAAACACTGTCTCAAATTTTTATTTTCTCCTTTGATATTTTCTTCTTCAAAAATGTTGAATGGACTTAAACTGTACTGGTGCACAATTTTGAACACATTCCAGAGTGCAAAAAAATACTTTTTTAAATCGTTAAATAATGAAAGAAGACATTGTGGAAATTGTAGTTAATAATTATAATACTCATTTTAAAAAGTCATTGTTGTTGATTTCAAAATATTTTGAATTATGAAATACAATAGATCATTCATATTCTCATATTACCAATAACAAAATGGGTATCAGTCATTATTAGCTAGGGCTACTGTAAAGCGTTCTCAGCCTACAATTTCAATGGATTATTTAACCATGAAAAGCTGTTTTTAGCTCACCAGAGCACGAATGTGCTCAGGGTGAGCTTTTGTGATTGCCCTGCGTCCATCATGCGTCGTTCGTCGTGAAGCGGCGTTAATATTTACTTAAAACAACATCTCCTACACCGCTATTCCGATTGCAACCAAACTTTGCTGAAATGATCCATGGGTGGTCCCCTTTCAAAGTTGTTCAAAAAATTAAATTTCATAAAAAACTCTGGTTGCTATGGCAACAAATAGAAAAAACTTAAAAAATCTTCTTGTCCGAAACCACAGGGCCTAGAGCTGAGATATTTGGTATGTAGCATTGTCTAATGGAACTCTACAAAGTTTGTTCAAATTATTCCCCTGGGGTCAAAATTGGCTCCGCCCCGGGGGTAACTAGATTTTACATAGACTATATATAGCTTATATAGGAAATTAAAAAAATCTTCTTGTCAAAAACTACAATGCCTAGAGATTTGATATTTGGTGTGTAGGATAGTCTAGTGGACCTCTACCAAGTTTGTTCAAATTATTGCCCTAGGGTCAAAATTGGCCCCGCCCCGGGGGTCACTTGATTTATATAGACTTATATAGGAAAATTTAAAAAATCTTCTTCTCCGAAACCGCAAGGCCTAGAGCTTAGATATTTTGTATGTGGCATTGTCTAGTGGACCTCTACCATGTTTGTTCAAATTATGCCCCCGAGGTCAAAATTGGCCCTGCCCTAGGGTTTATTCTATTTTATATGGGAAAATTTGGAAAATCTTCTTCTCCGAAACCACAAGGCCTAGAGCTAAGATATTTGGCATATAACATTGTCTAGTGGACCTCTACCAAGTTTGTTCAAATTATTACCCTAGGGTTAAAATTGGCCCCGCCCCGGGGGTCACTTGATTTATAAAGACTTATATAGGAAAATTTGAAAAATCTTCTTCTCCGAAACCACAAAGCCTAGAGCTAATTAAGATATTTGGCATATAGCATTGTCTAGTGGACCTCTACCAAGTTTGTTCAAATTATGGCCCCGGGGTCAAAATTGGCCCTGCCCTGGGGTTTATTCTATTTTATATAGGAAAATTTGGAAAATCTTCTTCTCCGAAACCACAAGGCCTAGAGCTAAGATATTTGACATATGGCATTGTCTAGTGGTCATCTACCAAGTTTGTTCAAATTATTGCCCTAGGGTCAAAATTGGCCCCGCCCCGGGGGTCACTTGATTTATATAGACTTATATAGGAAAATTAAAAAAATCTTCTTCTCCGAAACCGCAAGGCCTAGAGCTTAGATATTTTGTATGTGGCATTATCTAGTGGACCTCTACCAAGTTTGTTCAAATTATGGCCCCGGTGTCAAAATTGGCCCTGCCCTGGGGTTTATTCTATTTTATATAGGAAAATTTGAAAAATCTTCTTCTCCTAAACCACAAGGCCTAGAGCTAAGATATTTGATATGTAGCATTGTCTAGTGGACCACTACCAAGTTTGTTCAAATTATTGCTTTAGGGTCAAAATTGGCCCCGCCCCGGGGATCACTTGATTTATATAGGCTTATGTAGGAAAATTTAAAAAATCTTTTCCGAAACCACAATGCCTAGAGTTAAGATATTTTGTATGTAGTATTGTCTAGCAGACCTCTTCCAAATTTGTTCATATTATGGCCCTAGGGTAAAAATTGGCCCTGACCTTAGGGTCACTTGATTTTACTTGGACTCGTGTAGAAATATTTTAACAATGTTCGTCTCCAAATGACCTTTTTTCCTGGTGAGCATTTATAGGGCCATCATGGCCCTCTTGTTGTGGTTTATTTTGCATTTTTTTGTTGTTGTTGGGCTTTTTAAATTTCTTTTCAATGGAACTTTTGGGAAAAATGTAGTATTTTTTTATTTAGAGGAATTTAGGGTAAACAGCTCCATATTCAGCTGTAAAATATACACACACAAAATTCACTGTCGTTATGATAAAAACGATGAAATGAATAAAATATAAGACAGCAGCCTTTAGAATATATTTTAGAAGTACAATGTACCATACCATGTACAACAGCACCAGGCTTAATACAAAAACAGTAGACTCTTATTTCCATTGTAGACTCTGTGATAGAAGTGCAATAGGGAGATGGCTAAGGAATTGTCTTTGCTAAAACCATGTGCTTCTGTCATTTCAGCGGTTTAAGCAGCATTTGAATGTTAATGGGAAAGACTGAAATTGTACATGTTATAAAAACAGAGCTACCGTTTCAACAACTCTACAGAAACAGAGCTAAGTTACTTTTACTTTTACATCTCATTTTATTGTTGAAGATAAAATAACATTTTATTGGGAATACCAGCAGCCTGGGATCCATCTTTCATCATGATAGAAATGTGTCAACAAAGACATAAAGTGCAGTATACTGTATGGTACCACTTGGAACTTAATTAGTTCAGTCTCTACTCTGTAATAGGCATAGCGCTCGTGTCCTCCTGTCTGAGACCGTGTCCTGCAGTCTTGAACCGCACTGTAATAGGCATATATAGCATTTCCATCTGAATATGCACCGAGTCCTATCCTCCAATTGTCTGAGCATGTCCTTGCATCCTCCTATCTGAGACCATAGCCTAGACCATGTCCTGTAGTCTTGTACCACTCAGTTATATGCATAACATTTACCGTCTGAACATCCTTAGACCAGTTATAATCTGTGCAGTCTTGTCCCCACTGTGATAGGCTTAGCTCATCCCATCTGAATATCCTCAGTCCAGTCTCAACTCTGAGATAGGTACATCCTTGCATTGTCCTGTCCGAGACCGTGTCCTGCAGTCTTGAACCGCACTGTAAAAGGCATAGATAGCATTTCCTGTCTGAATATGCACTGAGTCCTATCCTCCAATTGTCTGAGCATGTCCTTGCATCCTCCTGTCCGAACACTTGGTCTGCAGTCTTGTCCCACACTGTGATAGGCATAGCGCATCCAGTCTGAACATGAACTGAGTCCTTTCCTTAAGCTTTCTGAGCACATCCTTGTATCCTCCTGGCTGAGACCTTGAACTGCAGAATTGTCCCACGCTATGATAGGCATAGCACATCCTGTTTGAACATGCACCGAGTCCTTTTGTTAAGCTGTCTGAGCATATCCTTAGATGCCTTCCATAAGCTGTCTGAGCATATCCTTGCATCCTCCTGTCTGAGACCTCATAATGCAGTCTTGTCCCACACTGTGATAGGCATTTGCATCCCAACTGAATATGCTCCAAGTACTTCCCTTAAGCTGTCTGAGCATATCTTTGTATCCTTCTTTCTGAGACCTCATAATGCAGTCTTGTCCCACAGTGTCATAGGCATAGCGCATCCCATCTGAACATGCACTGAGTCCTTTCCTTAAGCTGTCTGAGCATATCCTTGAATCCCTTCCATAAGCTGTCTGAGCATATCCTTGAATCCCTTCCATAAGCTGTCTGAGCATATCCTTGCATCCTCCTGTCTGAGACCTCATAATGCAGTCTTGTCCCACAGTGTCATAGGCATAGCGCATCCCGTCTGAACATGCACTGAGTCCTTTCCTTAAGCTGTCTGAGCATATCCTTGCATCCTCCTGTCTGAGACCTCATAATGCAGTCTTGTCCTACACCGTGATAGGCATTTGCATCCCTGCTGAATATGCTCCAAATACTTCCCTTAAGCTGTCTGAGCATATCTTTGTATCCTCCTGTCTGAGACCTCATAATGCAGTCTTGTCCCACAGTGTCATAGGCATAGCGCATCCCGTCTGAACATGCACTGAGTCCTTTCCTTAAGCTGTCTGAGCATATCCTTGAATCCCTTCCATAAGCTGTCTGAGCATATCCTTGCATCCTCCTGTCTGAGACCTCAAAATGCAGTCTTGTCCCACAGTGTCATAGGCATAGCGCATCCCGTCTGAACATGCACTGAGTCCTTTCCTTAAGCTGTCTGAGCATATCCTTGAATCCCTTCCTTAAGCTGTCTGAGCATATCCTTGAATCCCTTCCTTTTGCTGTCTGAGCATATCTTTGTATCCTCCTGTCTAAGACCTCATAATGCAGTCTTGTCTCACACTGTGATAGGCATAGCTCATCCCATCTGACCATGCACCAATCCTTCCCTTAACCTGTCTGAGCATATGCTTGCATCCTCCTGTCTGAGACCTCATAATGCAGTCTTGTCCTACAGTGTCATAGGCATAGCGCATCCCGTCTGAACATGCCCTGAGTCCTTTCCTTAAGCTGTCTGAGCATATCCTTGAATCCCTTCCATAAGCTGTCTGAGCATAGCCTTGCATCCTCCTGTCTGAGACCTCATAATGCAGTTTTGTCCCACAGTGTCATAGGCATAGCGCATCCCGTCTGAATATGCACTGAGTCCTTCCTTAAGCTGTCTGAATATATCCTTGAAACCCTTCGATAAACTGTCTGAGCATATCCTTACATCCTCCTGTCTGAGACCTCATAATGCAGTCTTGTCCCACAGTGTCATAGGCATAGCACATCCCGTCTGAACATGCATTGAGTCCTGTCCTTAAGCTGTCTGAACATATCCTTAAATCCCTTCGATAAGCTGTCTAAGCATAACCTTGCATCCTCCTGTCTGAGACCTCATAATGCAGTCTTGTCCCACAGTGTGATAGGCATAACTCATCCCATCTGACCATGCACCAATCCTTCCCTTAACCTGTCTGAGCATATCTTTGTATCCTCCTGTCTGAGACCTCATAATGCAGTCTTGTCCCACAGTGTCATAAGCATAGCGCATCCCGTCTGAACATACACTGAGTCCTTTCCTTAAGCTGTCTGGGCATATCCTAGAATCCCTTCCATAAGCCGTCTGAGCATATCCTTGAATCCCTTCCATAAGGTGTCTGAGCATATCCATGCATCCTTCTGACTGAGACCTCATAATGCAGTCTTGTCCCACACTATGATAGGCATAGCGCATACCGTCTGAACATGCACCGAGTTCTTTCCTTTAGCTGTCTGAGCATATCTTTGTATCCTCCTGTCTGAGTCCTCATAATGTAGTCTTGTCCCACACTGTGATAGGCATAGCTCATCCCATCTGACCATGCACCAATCCTTCCCTTAACCTGTCTGAGCATATCTTTGAATCCTCCTGTCTGAGACCTCATAGTGCAGTCTTGTCCCACAGTGTCATAGGCATAGCGCATCCCGTCTGAACATGCACTGAGTCCTTTCCTTAAGCTGTCTGAGCATATCCTTGAATCCCTTCCATAAGCTGTCTGAGCATATCCTTGAATCCCTTCCATAAGCTGTCTGAGCATATCATTGCATCCGCCTGTCTGAGACCTCATAATGCAGTCTTGTCCCACAGTGTCATAGGCATAGCGCATCCCGTCTGAACATGCACTGAGTCCTTTCCTTAAGCTGTCTGAGCATATCCTTGAATCCCTTCCATAATCTGTCTGAGCATATCCTTGAATCCCTTCCATAAGCCGTCTGAGCATATCCTTGCATCCTCCTGTCTGAGACCTCATAATGCAGTCTGTCCCACAGTGTCATAGGCATAGCGCACCCCGTCTGAACATGCATTGAGTCCTTTCGTTAAGCTGTCTGAACATATCCTTGAATCCCTTCCATAAGCTGTCTGAGCATATCCTTGCATCCTCCTGTCTGAGACCTCATAATGCAGTCTTGTCCCACACTGTGATAGGCCTTTCGCATCCCTACTGAATAATTATACTCCAAGTACTTCCCTTAAGCTGTCTGAGCATATCTTTGTATCCTCCTGTCTGAGACCTCATAATGCAGTCTTGTCCCACACTATGATAGCCATAGCACATACCGTCTGAACATGCACCGAGTCCTTTCCTTTAGCTGTCTAAGCATATCCTTGTATCCTCCTGTCTGAGTCCTCATAATGCAGTATTGTCCCACACTGTGATAGGCATAGCTCATCCCATCTGACCATGCACCAATCCTTCCCTTAACCTGTCTGAGCATATCTTTGTATCCTCCTGTCTGAGACCTCATAATGCAGACTTATCCTTGAATCCCTTCCATAAGCTGTCTGAGCATATCCTTGCATCCTCCTGTCATAGACCTCATAATGCAGTCTTGTCCCACAGTGTCATTGGCATAGTGCATCCCGTCTGAACATGCATTGAGTCCTTTCCTTAAGCTGTCTGAACATATCCTTGAATCCCTTCCATAAGCTGTCTGAGCATTTCCTTGCATCCTCCTGTCTGTGACCTCATAATGCTGTCTTGTCCCACACTGTGATAGGCATAGCTCATCCCATCTGACCATGCACCAATCCTTCCCTTAACCTGTCTGAGCATATCTTTGTATCCTCCTGTCTGAGACCTCATAATGCAGTCTTGTCCCACAGTGTCATAGGCATAGCACATCCCGTCTGAACATGCACTGAGTCCTTTCCTTAAGCTGTCTGAGCATATCCTTGAATCCCTTCCATAAGCTGTCTGAGCATATCCTTGAATCCCTTCCATAAGCTGTCTGAGCATATCCTTGCATCCTCCTGTCTGAGACATCATAATGCAGTCTTGTCCCACAGTGTCAAAGGCATAGCGCATCCCGTCTGAACATGCACTGAGTCCTTTCCTTAAGCTGTCTGAGCATATCCTTGAATCCCTTCCATAAGCTGTCTGAGCATATCCTTGAATTCCTTCCATCAGCTGTCTGAGCACATCCTTGCATCCTCCTGTCTGAGACCGCGTAATGCAGTCTTGTCCCACTGTGTCATAGGCATAGCACATCCCGTCAGAACATGCACTGAGTCCTTTCCTTAAGCTGTCTGAGCATATCCTTGAATCCCTTCCATAAGCTGTCTGAGCATATCCTTGCATCTTCCTGTCTGAGACCTCATAATGCAGTCTTGTCCCACAGTTTCATAGGCATAGCGCATCCCTCTGAACATACATTGAGTCCTTTCCTTAAGCTGTCTGAGCATATCCTGGAATCCCTTCCATAAGCTGTCTGAGCATATCCTTGAATCCCTTCCATAAGCTGTCTGAGCATATCCTTGAATCCCTTCCATAAGGTGTCTGAGCATATCCTTGCATCCTCCTGTCTGAGACATCATAATGCAGTCTTGTCCCACAGTGTCAAAGGCATAGCGCATCCCGTCTGAACATGCACTGAGTCCTTTCCTTAAGCTGTCTGAGCATATCCTTGAATCCCTTCCATAAGCTGTCTGAGCATATCCTTGAATTCCTTCCATCAGCTGTCTGAGCACATCCTTGCATCCTCCTGTCTGAGACCGCGTAATGCAGTCTTGTCCCACAGTGTCATAGGCATAGCACATCCCGTCTGAACATGCACTGAGTCCTTTCCTTAAGCTGTCTGAGCATATCCTTGAATCCCTTCCATAAGCTGTCTGAGCATATCCTTGCATCTTCCTGTATGAGACCTCATAATGCAGTCTTGTCCCACAGTTTCATAGGCATAGCGCATCCCTCTGAACATACATTGAGTCCTTTCCTTAAGCTGTCTGAGCATATCCTGGAATCCCTTCCATAAGCTGTCTGAGCATATCCTTGAATCCCTTCCATAAGCTGTCTGAGCATATCCTTGCATCCTCCTGTCTGAGTCCTCATAATGCAGTCTTGTCCCACAGTGTCATAGGCATAGCGCATCCCGTCTGAACATGCACTGAGTCCTTTCGTTCAGCTGTCTGAGCATATCCTTGAATCCCTTCCATAAGCTGTCTGAGCATATCCTTTAATCCCTTCCATAAGCTGTCTGAGCATATGCTTGCATCCTCCTGTCTGAGACCTCATAATGCAGTCTTGTCCCACAGTGTCATAGGCATAGCGCATCCCGTCTGAACATGCACTGAGTCCTTTCCTTAAGCTGTCTGAGCATATCCTTGAATCCCTTCCATAAGCTGTCTGAGCATATCCTTGCATCCTCCTGTCTGAGACCTCATAGTGCTGTCTTGTCTCACACTGTGATAGGCATAGCTCATCCCATCTGACCATGCACCAATCCTTCCCTTAACCTGTCTGAGCATATCTTTGTATCCTCCTGTCTGAGACCTCATAATGCAGTCTTGTCCCACAGTGTCATAGGCATAGCGCATCCCGTCTGAACATGCACTGAGTCCTTTCCTTAAGCTGTCTCAGCATATCCTTGAATCCCTTCCATAAGCTGTCTGAGCATATCCTTGAATCCCTTCCATAAGCTGTCTGAGCATATCTTTGTATCCTCCTGTCTAAGACCTCATAATGCAGTCTTGTCCCACACTGTGATAGGCATAGCTCATCCCATCTGACCATGCACCAATCCTTCCCTTAACCTGTCTGAGCATATCTTTGTATCCTCCTGTCTGACACCTCATAATGCAGTCTTGTCCCACACTGTGATAGGCATAGCTCATCCCATCTGACCATGCACCAATCCTTCCCTTAACCTGTCTGAGCATATCTTTGTATCCTCTTGTCTGAGACCTCATAGTGCAGTCTTGTCCCACAGTGTCATAGGCATAGCGCATCCCGTCTGAACATGCACTGAGTCCTTTCCTTAAGCTGTCTGAGCATATCCTTGAATCCCTTCCATAAGCTGTCTGAGCATATCCTTGCATCCTCCTGTCTGAGACCTCATAATGCAGTCTTGTCCCACACTGTGATAGGCCTTTCGCATCCCGTCTGAATAATTATGCTCCAAGTACTCCCCTTAAGCTGTCTGAGCATATCCTTAAATCCCTTCCATAAGCTGTCTGAGCATATCCTTGCATCCTCCTGTCTGAGACCTCATAATGCAGTCTTGTCCCACCCTATGATAGGCATAGCGCATCCCGTCTGAACATGCACCGAGTCCTTTCCTTAAGCAGTATGAGCATACCTTGCATCCTGCTGTTAGAGACCTTTAACTGCAAAGTGGTTATGTTCTTTGTCTGGTTCCCATCTTGTTTCATGACTTAGAAGTATTGTCCTCTTGAAATAGTCTTGTTTTATTTATATCTCATTTCAGAAACCTCATTAACCTTGCTGTGCTCTGGCATGCCAGAGATTAAGCCCATCTGCGCCCCTTGAAGATGATAAAGCACCATAGAAATATCTTACAAAATTAAGCTAAGTACCTTTAATTTCATGTTCTGCTTGCTGCATCATTAATATTTTATATCGTCTCTACTCTGTGTAAGGCATAGGACTTCCTATCTGAATATGTGCCAAATCCTTCCAGTTGTCTGAGCATATCCTTGCAACCTCCTGTCTGAGACCTCATAATGCAGTCTTGCCCCACAGTGTCATAGGCATAGCGCATCCCGTCTGAACATGCATTGAGTCCTTTCCTTTAGCTGTCTGAACATATCCTTGAATCCCTTCGATAGCTGTCTGAGCATATCCTTGCATCCTCCTGTCTGAGACCTCATAATGCAGTCTTGTCCCACAGTGTCAAAGGCATAGCGCATCCCGTCTGAACATGCACTGAGTCCTTTCCTTAAGCTGTCTGAGCATATCCTTGAATCCCTTCCATAAGCTGTCTGAGCATATCCTTGAATCTCTTCCATAAGCTGTCTGAGCATATCCTTGCATCCTCCTGTCTGAGACCTCATAATGCAGTCTTGTCCCACAGTGTCATAGGCATAGCGCATCCCATCTGAACATGCGTTGAGTCCTTTCCTTAAGCTGTCTGAACATATCCTTGAATCCCTTCCCTTAACCTGTCTGAGCATATCTTTGTATCCTCCTGTCTGAGGCCTCATAATGCAGTCTTGTCCCACAGTGTCATAGGCATAGCGCATCCCGTCTGAACATGCACTGAGTCCTTTCCTTTAGGTGTCTGAGCATATCCTTGAATCCCTTCCATAAGCTGTCTGAGCATATTCTTGAATCCCTTCCATAAGCTGTCTGAGCATATGCTTGCATCCTCCTTTCTGAGACCTCATAATGCAGTGTTGTCCCACAGTGTCATAGGCATAGCGCTTCCCGTCTGAACATTCTCTGAGTCCTTTCCTTAAGCTGTCTGAGCATATCCTTGAATCCCTTCCATAAGCTGTCTGAGCATATCCTTGAATCATTTCCATAAACTGTCTGAGCATATGCTTGCATCCTTCTGTCTGAGACCTCATAATGGTGTCTTTTCTTACACTGTGATAGGCATAGCTCATCCCATCTGACCATGCACCAATCCTTCCCTTAACCTGTCTGAGCATATCCTTGAATCCCTTCCATAAGCTGTCTGAGCATATCCTTGCATCCTCCTGTCTGAGACCTCATAATGCAGTCTTGTCCCACAGTGTCATAGGCATAGCGCATCCCGTCTGAACATGCACTGAGTCCTTTCTTTTTAAGCTGTCTGAGCATATCCTTGAATCCCTTCCATAAGCTGTCTGAGCATATCCTTGAATCCCTTCCATAAGCTGTCTGAGCATATCCTTGCATCCTCCTGTCTAAGACCTCATAATGCAGTCTTGTCCCACAGTGTCATAGGCATAGCGCATCCCGTCTGAACATGCACTGAGTCCTTTCGTTAAGCTGTCTGAGCATATCCTTGAATCCCTTCCATAAGCTGTCTGAGCATATCCTTGAATCCCTTCCATAAGCTGTCTGAGCATATCCTTGCATCCTCCTGTCTGAGACCTCATAATGCAGTCTTGTCCCACAGTGTCATAGGCATAGCGCATCCCGTCTGAACATGCATTGAGTCCTTTCCTTTAGCTGTCTGAACATATCCTTGAATCCCTTCGATAGCTGTCTGAGCATATCCTTGCATCCTCCTGTCTGAGACCTCATAATGCAGTCTTGTCCCACAGTGTCAAAGGCAAAGCGCATCCCGTCTGAACATGCACTGAGTCCTTTCCTTAAGCTGTCTGAGCATATCCTTGAATCCCTTCCATAAGCTGTCTGAGCATATCCTTGAATCTCTTCCATAAGCTGTCTGAGCATATCCTTGCATCCTCCTGTCTGAGACCTCATAATGCAGTCTTGTCCCGCAGTGTCATAGGCATAGCGCATCCCGTCTGAACATGCACTGAGTCCTTTCCTTTAGCTGTCTGAGCATATCCTTGAATCCCTTCCATAAGCTGTCTGAGCCTATCCTTGCATCCTCCTGTCTGTGACCTCATAATGCAGTCTTGTCCCACAGTGTCATAGGCATAGTGCATCCCGTCTGAACATGCACTGAGTCCTTTCCTTAAGCTGTCTGAGCATATCCTTGAATCCCTTCCATAAGCTGTCTGAGCATATCCTTGAATCCCTTCCATAAGCTGTCTGAGCATATGCTTGCATCCTCCTGTCGGAGACCTCATAATGCAGTCTTTTCCCACAGTGTCATAGGCATAGCGCATCCCGTCTGAACATACACTGAGTCCTTTCCTTAAGCTGTCTGAGTATATCCTTGAATCCCTTCCATAAGCTGTCTGAGCACATCCTTGCATCCTCCTGTCGGAGACCTCATAATGCAGTCTTGTCCCACAGTGTCATAGGCATAGCGCATCCCGTCTGAACATGCACTGAGTCCTTTCCTTAAGCTGTCTGAGCATATCCTTGAATCCCTTCCATAAGCTGTCTGAGCATATCCTTGAATCCCTTCCATAAGCTGTCTGAGCATATCCTTGCATCCTCCTGTCTGAGACCTCATAATGCAGTCTTGTCCCACAGTGTCATAGGCATAGCGCATCCCGTCTGAACATGCACTGAGTCTTTTCGTTAAGCTGTCTGAGCATATCCTTGAATCCCTTCCATAAGCTGTCT
The DNA here is from genome assembly GCA_964023205.1 of Lutraria lutraria. Taxonomy (NCBI): domain Eukaryota; kingdom Metazoa; phylum Mollusca; class Bivalvia; order Venerida; family Mactridae; genus Lutraria; species Lutraria lutraria. The sequence goes on along the minus strand of OZ026846.1, from coordinate 10,868,803 downwards.
GAGCATATCCTTGCATCCTCCTGTCTGAGACCTCATAATGCAGTCTTTTCCCGCAGTGTCACAGGCATAGCGCATCCCGTCTGAACATGCACGGAGTCCTTTCCTTAAGCTGTCTGAACATATCCTTGAATCCCTTCGATAAGCTGTCTGAGCATATCCTTGCATCCTCCTGTCTGAGACCTCATAATGCTGTCTTGTCTCACACTGTGATAGGCATAGCTCATCCCATCTGACCATGCACCAATCCTTCCCTTAACCTGTCTGAGCATATCCTTGAATCCCTTCCATAAGCTGTCTGAGCATATCCTTGAATCCCTTCCATAAGCTGTCTGAGCATATCCTTGCATCCTCCTGTCTGAGACCTCATAATGCAGTCTTGTCCCACAGTGTCATAGGCTTAGCGCATCCCGTCTGAACATGCACCGAGTCCTTTCGTTAAGCTGTCTGAGCATATCCTTGAATCCCTTCCATAAGCTGTCTGAGCATATCCTTGAATCTCTTCCATAAGCTGTCTGAGCATATCCTTACATCCTCCTGTCTGAGACCTCATAATGCAGTCTTGTCCCACAGTGTCATAGGCATGACGCATCCCGTCTGAACATGCATTGAGTCCTGTCCTTAAGCTGTCTGAACATATCCTTGAATCCCTTCCCTTAACCTGTCTGAGCATATCTTTGTATCCTCCTGTCTGAGACCTCATAATGCAGTCTTGTCCCACAGTGTCATAGGCATAGCGCATCCCATCTGAACATGCACTGAGTCCTTTCCTTAAGCTGTCTGAGCATATCCTTGAATCCCTTCCATAAGCTGCCTGAGCATATCCTTGCATCCTCCTGTCTGAGACCTCATAATGCAGTCTTGTCCCACAGTGTCATAGGCATAGCGCATCCCGTCTGAACATGCACTGAGTCCTTTCCTTAAGCTGTCTGAGCATATCCTTGAATCCCTTCCATAAGCTGTCTGAGCATATCCTTGAATCCCTTCCATAAGCTGTCTGAGCATATGCTTGCATCCTCGTGTCTGAGACCTCATAATGCAGTCTTGTCCCACAGTGTCATATGCATAGCGCATCCCGTCTGAACATACACTGAGTCCTTTCCTTAAGCTGTCTGAGCATATCCTTGAATCCCTTCAATAAGCTGTCTGAGCATATCCTTGAATCCCTTCCAAAGCTGTCTGAGCACATCCTTGCATCCTCCTGTCTGAGACCTCATAATGCAGTCTTGTCCCACAGTGTCATAGGCATAGCGCATCCCGTCTGAACATGCACTGAGTCCTTTCGTTAAGCTGTCTGAGCATATCCTTGAATCCCTTCCATAAGCTGTCTGAGCATATCCTTGAATCCCTTCCATAAGCTGTCTGAGCATATCCTTGAATCCCTTCCATAAGCTGTCTGAGCATATCCTTGCATCCTCCTGTCTGAGTCCTCATAATGCAGTCTTGTCCCACAGTGTCATAGGCATAGCGCATCCCATCTGAACATGCATTTAGTCCTGTCCTTAAGCTGTCTGAACATATCCTTGAATCCCTTCCCTTAACCTGTCTGGGCATATCTTTGTATCCTCCTGTCTGAGACCTCATAATGCAGTCTTGTACCGCAGTGTCATAGGCATAGCGCATCCCGTCTGAACATGCACTGAGTCCTTTCCTTAAGCTGTCTGAGCATATCCTTGAATCCCTTCCATAAGCTGTCTGAGCATATCCTTGCATCCTCCTGTCTGAGACCTCATAATGCAGTCTTTTCCCGCAGTGTCATAGGCATAGCGCATCCCGTCTGAACATGCACGGAGTCCTTTCCTTAAGCTGTCTGAGCATATCCTTGAATCCCTTCCATAAGCTGTCGGAGCATATCCTTGCATCCTCCTGTCTGAGACCTCATAATGCAGTCTTGTCCCACAGTGTCATAGGCATAGCGCATCCCGTCTGAACATGCACTGAGTCCTTTCCTTAAGCTGTCTGAACATATCCTTGAATCCCTTCGATAAGCTGTCTGAGCATATCCTTGCATCCTCCTGTCTGAGACCTCATAATGCTGTCTTGTCTCACACTGTGATAGGCATAGCTCATCCCATCTGACCATGCACCAATCCTTCCCTTAACCTGTCTGAGCATATCCTTGAATCCCTTCCATAAGCTGTCTGAGCATATCCTTGAATCCCTTCCATAAGCTGTCTGAGCATATCCTTGCATCCTCCTGTCTGAGACCTCATAATGCAGTCTTGTCCCACAGTGTCATAGGCTTAGCGCATCCCGTCTGAACATGCACCGAGTCCTTTCGTTAAGCTGTCTGAGCATATCCTTGAATCCCTTCCATAAGCTGTCTGAGCATATCCTTGAATCTCTTCCATAAGCTGTCTGAGCATATCCTTACATCCTCCTGTCTGAGACCTCATAATGCAGTCTTGTCCCACAGTGTCATAGGCATGACGCATCCCGTCTGAACATGCATTGAGTCCTGTCCTTAAGCTGTCTGAACATATCCTTGAATCCCTTCCCTTAACCTGTCTGAGCATATCTTTGTATCCTCCTGTCTGAGACCTCATAATGCAGTCTTGTCCCACAGTGTCATAGGCATAGCGCATCCCATCTGAACATGCACTGAGTCCTTTCCTTAAGCTGTCTGAGCATATCCTTGAATCCCTTCCATAAGCTGCCTGAGCATATCCTTGCATCCTCCTGTCTGAGACCTCACAATGCAGTCTTGTCCCACAGTGTCATAGGCATAGCGCATCCCGTCTGAACATGCACTGAGTCCTTTCCTTAAGCTGTCTGAGCATATCCTTGAATCCCTTCCATAAGCTGTCTGAGCATATCCTTGAATCCCTTCCATAAGCTGTCTGAGCATATGCTTGCATCCTCGTGTCTGAGACCTCATAATGCAGTCTTGTCCCACAGTGTCATATGCATAGCGCATCCCGTCTGAACATACACTGAGTCCTTTCCTTAAGCTGTCTGAGCATATCCTTGAATCCCTTCAATAAGCTGTCTGAGCATATCCTTGAATCCCTTCCAAAGCTGTCTGAGCACATCCTTGCATCCTCCTGTCTGAGACCTCATAATGCAGTCTTGTCCCACAGTGTCATAGGCATAGCGCATCCCGTCTGAACATGCACTGAGTCCTTTCGTTAAGCTGTCTGAGCATATCCTTGAATCCCTTCCATAAGCTGTCTGAGCATATCCTTGAATCCCTTCCATAAGCTGTCTGAGCATATCCTTGAATCCCTTCCATAAGCTGTCTGAGCATATCCTTGCATCCTCCTGTCTGAGTCCTCATAATGCAGTCTTGTCCCACAGTGTCATAGGCATAGCGCATCCCATCTGAACATGCATTTAGTCCTGTCCTTAAGCTGTCTGAACATATCCTTGAATCCCTTCCCTTAACCTGTCTGGGCATATCTTTGTATCCTCCTGTCTGAGTCCTCATAATGCAGTCTTGTCCCACAGTGTCATAGGCATAACGCATCCCATCTGAACATGCATTTAGTCCTGTCCTTAAGCTGTCTGAACATATCCTTGAATCCCTTCCCTTAACCTGTCTGGGCATATCTTTGTATCCTCCTGTCTGAGACCTCATAATGCAGTCTTGTACCGCAGTGTCATAGGCATAGCGCATCCCGTCTGAACATGCACTGAGTCCTTTCCTTAAGCTGTCTGAGCATATCCTTGAATCCCTTCCATAAGCTGTCTGAGCATATCCTTGCATCCTCCTGTCTGAGACCTCATAATGCAGTCTTTTCCCGCAGTGTCATAGGCATAGCGCATCCCGTCTGAACATGCACGGAGTCCTTTCCTTAAGCTGTCTGAGCATATCCTTGAATCCCTTCCATAAGCTGTCGGAGCATATCCTTGCATCCTCCTGTCTGAGACCTCATAATGCAGTCTTGTCCCACAGTGTCATAGGCATAGCGCATCCCGTCTGAACATGCACTGAGTCCTTTCCTTAAGCTGTCTGAACATATCCTTGAATCCCTTCGATAAGCTGTCTGAGCATATCCTTGCATCCTCCTGTCTGAGACCTCATAATGCTGTCTTGTCTCACACTGTGATAGGCATAGCTCATCCCATCTGACCATGCACCAATCCTTCCCTTAACCTGTCTGAGCATATCCTTGAATCCCTTCCATAAGCTGTCTGAGCATATCCTTGAATCCCTTCCATAAGCTGTCTGAGCATATCCTTGCATCCTCCTGTCTGAGACCTCATAATGCAGTCTTGTCCCACAGTGTCATAGGCTTAGCGCATCCCGTCTGAACATGCACCGAGTCCTTTCGTTAAGCTGTCTGAGCATATCCTTGAATCCCTTCCATATGCTGTCTGAGCATATCCTTGAATCTCTTCCATAAGCTGTCTGAGCATATCCTTACATCCTCCTGTCTGAGACCTCATAATGCAGTCTTGTCCCACAGTGTCATAGGCATGACGCATCCCGTCTGAACATGCATTGAGTCCTGTCCTTAAGCTGTCTGAACATATCCTTGAATCCCTTCCCTTAACCTGTCTGAGCATATCTTTGTATCCTCCTGTCTGAGACCTCATAATGCAGTCTTGTCCCACAGTGTCATAGGCATAGCGCATCCCATCTGAACATGCACTGAGTCCTTTCCTTAAGCTGTCTGAGCATATCCTTGAATCCCTTCCATAAGCTGCCTGAGCATATCCTTGCATCCTCCTGTCTGAGACCTCATAATGCAGTCTTGTCCCACAGTGTCATAGGCATAGCGCATCCCGTCTGAACATGCACTGAGTCCTTTCCTTAAGCTGTCTGAGCATATCCTTGAATCCCTTCCATAAGCTGTCTGAGCATATCCTTGAATCCCTTCCATAAGCTGTCTGAGCATATGCTTGCATCCTCGTGTCTGAGACCTCATAATGCAGTCTTGTCCCACAGTGTCATATGCATAGCGCATCCCGTCTGAACATACACTGAGTCCTTTCCTTAAGCTGTCTGAGCATATCCTTGAATCCCTTCAATAAGCTGTCTGAGCATATCCTTGAATCCCTTCCAAAGCTGTCTGAGCACATCCTTGCATCCTCCTGTCTGAGACCTCATAATGCAGTCTTGTCCCACAGTGTCATAGGCATAGCGCATCCCGTCTGAACATGCACTGAGTCCTTTCGTTAAGCTGTCTGAGCATATCCTTGAATCCCTTCCATAAGCTGTCTGAGCATATCCTTGAATCCCTTCCATAAGCTGTCTGAGCATATCCTTGAATCCCTTCCATAAGCTGTCTGAGCATATCCTTGCATCCTCCTGTCTGAGTCCTCATAATGCAGTCTTGTCCCACAGTGTCATAGGCATAGCGCATCCCATCTGAACATGCATTTAGTCCTGTCCTTAAGCTGTCTGAACATATCCTTGAATCCCTTCCCTTAACCTGTCTGGGCATATCTTTGTATCCTCCTGTCTGAGTCCTCATAATGCAGTCTTGTCCCACAGTGTCATAGGCATAACGCATCCCATCTGAACATGCATTTAGTCCTGTCCTTAAGCTGTCTGAACATATCCTTGAATCCCTTCCCTTAACCTGTCTGGGCATATCTTTGTATCCTCCTGTCTGAGACCTGACAATGCAGTCTTGTACCGCAGTGTCATAGGCATAGCGCATCCCGTCTGAACATGCACTGAGTCCTTTCCTTAAGCTGTCTGAGCATATCCTTGAATCCCTTCCATAAGCTGTCTGAGCATATCCTTGCATCCTCCTGTCTGAGACCTCATAATGCAGTCTTTTCCCGCAGTGTCATAGGCATAGCGCATCCCGTCTGAACATGCACGGAGTCCTTTCCTTAAGCTGTCTGAGCATATCCTTGAATCCCTTCCATAAGCTGTCGGAGCATATCCTTGCATCCTCCTGTCTGAGACCTCATAATGCAGTCTTGTCCCACAGTGTCATAGGCATAGCGCATCCCGTCTGAACATGCACTGAGTCCTTTCCTTAAGCTGTCTGAACATATCCTTGAATCCCTTCGATAAGCTGTCTGAGCATATCCTTGCATCCTCCTGTCTGAGACCTCATAATGCTGTCTTGTCTCACACTGTGATAGGCATAGCTCATCCCATCTGACCATGCACCAATCCTTCCCTTAACCTGTCTGAGCATATCCTTGAATCCCTTCCATAAGCTGTCTGAGCATATCCTTGAATCCCTTCCATAAGCTGTCTGAGCATATCCTTGCATCCTCCTGTCTGAGACCTCATAATGCAGTCTTGTCCCACAGTGTCATAGGCTTAGCGCATCCCGTCTGAACATGCACCGAGTCCTTTCGTTAAGCTGTCTGAGCATATCCTTGAATCCCTTCCATAAGCTGTCTGAGCATATCCTTGAATCTCTTCCATAAGCTGTCTGAGCATATCCTTACATCCTCCTGTCTGAGACCTCATAATGCAGTCTTGTCCCACAGTGTCATAGGCATGACGCATCCCGTCTGAACATGCATTGAGTCCTGTCCTTAAGCTGTCTGAACATATCCTTGAATCCCTTCCCTTAACCTGTCTGAGCATATCTTTGTATCCTCCTGTCTGAGACCTCATAATGCAGTCTTGTCCCACAGTGTCATAGGCATAGCGCATCCCATCTGAACATGCACTGAGTCCTTTCCTTAAGCTGTCTGAGCATATCCTTGAATCCCTTCCATAAGCTGCCTGAGCATATCCTTGCATCCTCCTGTCTGAGACCTCATAATGCAGTCTTGTCCCACAGTGTCATAGGCATAGCGCATCCCGTCTGAACATGCACTGAGTCCTTTCCTTAAGCTGTCTGAGCATATCCTTGAATCCCTTCCATAAGCTGTCTGAGCATATCCTTGAATCCCTTCCATAAGCTGTCTGAGCATATGCTTGCATCCTCGTGTCTGAGACCTCATAATGCAGTCTTGTCCCACAGTGTCATATGCATAGCGCATCCCGTCTGAACATACACTGAGTCCTTTCCTTAAGCTGTCTGAGCATATCCTTGAATCCCTTCAATAAGCTGTCTGAGCATATCCTTGAATCCCTTCCAAAGCTGTCTGAGCACATCCTTGCATCCTCCTGTCTGAGACCTCATAATGCAGTCTTGTCCCACAGTGTCATAGGCATAGCGCATCCCGTCTGAACATGCACTGAGTCCTTTCGTTAAGCTGTCTGAGCATATCCTTGAATCCCTTCCATAAGCTGTCTGAGCATATCCTTGAATCCCTTCCATAAGCTGTCTGAGCATATCCTTGAATCCCTTCCATAAGCTGTCTGAGCATATCCTTGCATCCTCCTGTCTGAGTCCTCATAATGCAGTCTTGTCCCACAGTGTCATAGGCATAGCGCATCCCATCTGAACATGCATTTAGTCCTGTCCTTAAGCTGTCTGAACATATCCTTGAATCCCTTCCCTTAACCTGTCTGGGCATATCTTTGTATCCTCCTGTCTGAGACCTCATAATGCAGTCTTGTACCGCAGTGTCATAGGCATAGCGCATCCCGTCTGAACATGCACTGAGTCCTTTCCTTAAGCTGTCTGAGCATATCCTTGAATCCCTTCCATAAGCTGTCGGAGCATATCCTTGCATCCTCCTGTCTGAGACCTCATAATGCAGTCTTGTCCCACAGTGTCATAGGCATAGCGCATCCCGTCTGAACATGCACTGAGTCCTTTCGTTAAGCTGTCTGAGCATATCCTTGAATCCCTTCCTTAAGCTGTCTGAGCATATCCTTGAATCCCTTCTATAAGCTGTCTGAGCATATGCTTGCATCCTCCTGTCTGAGACCTCATAATGCAGTCTTGTCCCACAGTGTGATAGGCATAGCGCTTCCCGTATGAACATGCACTGAGTCCTTTCCTTAAGCTGTCTGAAGCTATCCTTGAATCCCTTCGATAAGCTGTCTGAGCATATCCTTGCATCCTCCTGTCTGAGACCTCATAATGCTGTCTTGTCTCACACTGTGATAGGCATAGCTCATCCCATCTGACCATGCACCAATCCTTCCCTTAACCTGTCTGAGCATATCCTTGAATCCCTTCCATAAGCTGTCTGAGCATATCCTTGAATCCCTTCCATAAGCTGTCTGAGCATATCCTTGCATCCTCCTGTCTGAGACCTCATAATGCAGTCTTGTCCCACAGTGTCATAGGCATAGCGCATCCCGTCTGAACATGCACTGAGTCCTTTCCTTAAGCTGTCTGAGCATATCCTTGAATCCCTTCCATAAGCTGTCTGTGCATATCCTTACATCCTCCTGTCTGAGACCTCATAATGCAGTCTTGTCCCACAGTGTCATAGGCATAACGCATCCCGTCTGAACATGCATTGAGTGCTGTCCTTAAGCTGTCTGAACATATCCTTGAATCCCTTCCATAAGCTGTCTGAGCATATCCTTGAATCCCTTCCATAAGCTGTCTGGGCATATGCTTGCATCCTCCTGTCTGAGACCTCATAATGCAGTCTTGTCCCACAGTGTCATAGGCATAGCGCATCCCGTCTGAACATACACTGAGTCCTTTCCTTAAGCTGTCTGAACATATCCTTGAATCCCTTCAATAAACTGTCTGAGCATATCCTTGAATCCCTTCCAAAGCTGTCTGAGCACATCCTTGCATCCTCCTGTCTGAGACCTCATAATGCAGTCTTGTCCCACAGTGTCATAGGCATAGCGCATCCCGTCTGAACATGCACTGAGTCCTTTCCTTAAGCTGTCTGAGCATATCCTTGAATCCCTTCCATAAGCTGTCTGAGCATATCCTTGAATCCCTTCCATAAGCTGTCTGAGCATATCCTTGCATCCTCCTGTCTGAGACCTCATAATGCAGTCTTGTCCCACAGTGTGATAGGCATAGCGCATCCCGTCTGAACATGCACTGAGTCCTTTCCTTAAGCTGTCTGAGCATATCCTTGAATCCCTTCCATAAGCTGTCTGAGCATATCCTTGAATCCCTTCCATAAGCTGTCTGAGCATATCCTTGCATCCTCCTGTCTGAGTCCTCATAATGCAGTCTTGTCCCACAGTGTCATAGGCATAGCGCATCCCATCTGAACATGCATTTAGTCCTGTCCTTAAGCTGTCTGAACATATCCTTGAATCCCTTCCCTTAACCTGTCTGGGCATATCTTTGTATCCTCCTGTCTGAGACCTCATAATGCAGTCTTGTACCGCAGTGTCATAGGCATAGCGCATCCCGTCTGAACATGCACTGAGTCCTTTCCTTAAGCTGTCTGAGCATATCCTTGAATCCCTTCCATAAGCTGTCGGAGCATATCCTTGCATCCTCCTGTCTGAGACCTCATAATGCAGTCTTGTACCACAGTGTCATAGGCATAGCGCATCCCGTCTGAACATGCACTGAGTCCTTTCGTTAAGCTGTCTGAGCATATCCTTGAATCCCTTCCATAAGCTGTCTGAGCATATCCTTGAATCCCTTCTATAAGCTGTCTGAGCATATCCTTGCATCCTCCTGTCTGAGACCTCATAATGCAGTCTTGTCCCACAGTGTGATAGGCATAGCGCTTCCCGTCTGAACATGCACTGAGTCCTTTCCTTAAGCTGTCTGAACATATCCTTGAATCCCTTCGATAAGCTGTCTGAGCATATCCTTGCATCCTCCTGTCTGAGACCTCATAATGCTGTCTTGTCTCACACTGTGATAGGCATAGCTCATCCCATCTGACCATGCACCAATCCTTCCCTTAACCTGTCTGAGCATATCTTTGTATCTTGTCTGAGACCTCATAGTGCAGTCTTGTCCCACAGTGTCATAGGCATAGCGCATCCCGTCTGAACATGCACTGAGTCCTTTCGTTAAGCTGTCTGAGTATATCCTTGAATCCCTTCCATAAGCTGTCTGAGCATATCCTTGCATCCTCCTGTCTGAGACCTCATAATGCAGTCTTGTCCCACCCTATGATAGGCATAGCGCATCCCGTCTGAACATGCACCGAGTCCTTTCCTTAAGCAGTATGAGCATACCTTGCATCCTGCTGTTAGAGACCTTTAACTGCAATGTGGTTATGTTCTTTGTCTGGTTCCCATCTTGTATCATGGCTTAGAAGTATTGTCCTCTTGAAATAGTCTTGTTTTATTTATTTCTCATTTCAGAAACCTCATTAACCTTGCTGTGCTCTGGCATGCCAGAGATCAAGCCCATCTGCGCCCCTTGAAGATGATAAAGCACCATGGAAATATCTTACAAAATTAAGCTAAGTACCTTTAATTTCATGTTCTGCTTGCTGCATCATTAATATTTTATATCGTCTCTACTCTGTGTAAGGCATAGGACCTCCTATCTGAATATGTGTCAAATCCTTCCAGTTGTCTGAGCATATCCTTGCAACCTCCTGTCTGAGACATCATAATGCAGTCTTGCCCCACAGTGTCATAGGCATAGCACATCCCGTCTGAACATGCACTGAGTCCTTTCCTTAAGCTGTCTGAGCATATCCTTGAATCCCTTCCATAAGCTGTCTGAGCATATCCTTGCATTCTCCTGTCTGAGACCTCATAATGCAGTCTTGTCCCACAGTGTCATAGGCATAGCGCATCCCGTCTGAACATGCATTGAGTCCTTTCCTTTAGCTGTCTGAACATATCCTTGAATCCCTTCGATAGCTGTCTGAGCATATCCTTGAATCCCTTCCATAAGCTGTCGGAGCATATCCTTGCATCCTCCTGTCTGAGACCTCATAATGCAGTCTTGTCCCACAGTGTCATAGGCATAGCGCATCCCGTCTGAACATGCACTGAGTCCTTTCATTAAGCTGTCTGAGCATATCCTTGAATCTCTTCCATAAGCTGTCTGAGCATATCCTTGCATCCTCCTATCTGAGACCTCATAATGCAATCTTGTCCCACAGTGTCATAGGCATAGTGCATCCCGTCTGTACATGCATTGAGTCCTTTCCTTAAGCTGTCTGAGCATATCCTTGCATCCTCCTGTCTGAGACCTCATAATGCAGTCCTGTCCCACAGTGTCATAGGCATAGCGCATCCCGTCTGAACATGCACTGAGTCCTTTCCTTAAGCTGTCTGAGGATATCCTTGAATCCCTTCCATAAGCTGTCTGAGCATATCCTTGAATCTCTTCCATAAGCTGTCTGAGCATACCCTTGCATCCTCCTGTCTGAGATCTCATAATGCAGTCTTGTCCCACAGTGTCATAGGCATAGCGCATCCCGTCTGAACATGCACTGAGTCCTTTCCTTAAGCTGTCTGAACATATCCTTGAATCCCTTCGATAAGCTGTCTGAGCATATCCTTGCATCCTCCTGTCTGAGACATCATAATGCAGTCTTGTCCCACAGTTTCATAGGCATAGCGCATCCCGCCTGAACATGCATTGAGTCCTTCCCTTAAGCTGTCTGAGCATATCCTTGAATCTCTTCCATAAGCTGTCTGACTATATCCTTGCATCCTCCTGTCTGAGACCTCATAATGCAATCTTGTCCCACAGTGTCATAGGCATAGCGCATCCCGTCTGAACATGCATTGAGTCCTTTCCTTAAGCTGTCTGAGCATATCCTTGCATCCTCCTGTCTGAGACCTCATAATGCAGTCTTGTCCCACAGTGTCAAAGGCATAGCGCATCCCGTCTGAACATGCACTGAGTCCTTTCGTTAAGCTGTCTGAGCATATCCTTGAATCCCTTCCATAAGCTGTCTGAGCATATCCTTGAATCCCTTCCATAAGCTGTCTGAGCATATCCTTGCATCCTCCTGTCTGAGACCTCATAATGCAGTCTTGTCCCACAGTGTCATAGGCATAGCGCATCCCGTCTGAACATGCATTGAGTCCTTTCCTTTAGCTGTCTGAACATATCCTTGAATCCCTTCGATAGCTGTCTGAGCATATCCTTGCATCCTCCTGTCTGAGACCTCATAATGCAGTCTTGTCCCACAGTGTCAAAGGCATAGCGCATCCCGTCTGAACATGCACTGAGTCCTTTCCTTAAGCTGTCTGAGCATATCCTTGAATCCCTTCCATAAGCTGTCTGAGCATATCCTTGAATCTCTTCCATAAGCTGTCTGAGCATATCCTTGCATCCTCCTGTCTGAGACCTCATAATGCAGTCTTGTCCCGCAGTGTCATAGGCATAGCGCATCCCGTCTGAACATGCACTGAGTCCTTTCCTTTAGCTGTCTGAGCATATCCTTGAATCCCTTCCATAAGCTGTCTGAGCCTATCCTTGCATCCTCCTGTCTGTGACCTCATAATGCAGTCTTGTCCCACAGTGTCATAGGCATAGTGCATCCCGTCTGAACATGCACTGAGTCCTTTCCTTAAGCTGTCTGAGCATATCCTTGAATCCCTTCCATAAGCTGTCTGAGCATATCCTTGAATCCCTTCCATAAGCTGTCTGAGCATATGCTTGCATCCTCCTGTCGGAGACCTCATAATGCAGTCTTTTCCCACAGTGTCATAGGCATAGCGCATCCCGTCTGAACATACACCGAGTCCTTTCCTTAAGCTGTCTGAGCATATCCTTGAATCCCTTCAATAAGCTGTCTGAGTATATCCTTGAATCCCTTCCATAAGCTGTCTGAGCACATCCTTGCATCCTCCTGTCGGAGACCTCATAATGCAGTCTTGTCCCACAGTGTCATAGGCATAGCGCATCCCGTCTGAACATGCACTGAGTCCTTTCCTTAAGCTGTCTGAGCATATCCTTGAATCCCTTCCATAAGCTGTCTGAGCATATCCTTGAATCCCTTCCATAAGCTGTCTGAGCATATCCTTGCATCCTCCTGTCTGAGACCTCATAATGCAGTCTTGTCCCACAGTGTCATAGGCATAGCGCATCCCGTCTGAACATGCACTGAGTCTTTTCGTTAATCTGTCTGAGCATATCCTTGAAACCCTTCCATAAGCTGTCTGAGCATATCCTTGCATCCTCCTGTCTGAGACCTCATAATGCAGTCTTTTCCCGCAGTGTCATAGGCATAGCGCATCCCGTCTGAACATGCACGGAGTCCTTTCCTTAAGCTGTCTGAGCATATCCTTGAATCCCTTCCATAAGCTGTCGGAGCATATCCTTGCATCCTCCTGTCTGAGACCTCATAATGCAGTCTTGTCCCACAGTGTCATAGGCATAGCGCATCCCGTCTGAACATGCACTGAGTCCTTTCCTTAAGCTGTCTGAACATATCCTTGAATCCCTTCGATAAGCTGTCTGAGCATATCCTTGCATCCTCCTGTCTGAGACTTCATAATGCTGTCTTGTCTCACACTGTGATAGGCATAGCTCATCCCATCTGACCATGCACCAATCATTCCCTTAACCTGTCTGAGCATATCCTTGAATCCCTTCCATAAGCTGTCTGAGCATATCCTTGAATCCCTTCCATAAGCTGTCTGAGCATATCCTTGCATCCTCCTGTCTGAGACCTCATAATGCAGTCTTGTCCCACAGTGTCATAGGCTTAGCGCATCCCGTCTGAACATGCACCGAGTCCTTTCGTTAAGCTGTCTGAGCATATCCTTGAATCCCTTCCATAAGCTGTCTGAGCATATCCTTGAATCTCTTCCATAAGCTGTCTGAGCATATCCTTACATCCTCCTGTCTGAGACCTCATAATGCAGTCTTGTCCCACAGTGTCATAGGCATGACGCATCCCGTCTGAACATGCATTGAGTCCTGTCCTTAAGCTGTCTGAACATATCCTTGAATCCCTTCCCTTAACCTGTCTGAGCATATCTTTGTATCCTCCTGTCTGAGACCTCATAATGCAGTCTTGTCCCACAGTGTCATAGGCATAGCGCATCCCATCTGAACATGCACTGAGTCCTTTCCTTAAGCTGTCTGAGCATATCCTTGAATCCCTTCCATAAGCTGCCTGAGCATATCCTTGCATCCTCCTGTCTGAGACCTCATAATGCAGTCTTGTCCCACAGTGTCATAGGCATAGCGCATCCCGTCTGAACATGCACTGAGTCCTTTCCTTAAGCTGTCTGAGCATATCCTTGAATCCCTTCCATAAGCTGTCTGAGCATATCCTTGAATCCCTTCCATAAGCTGTCTGAGCATATGCTTGCATCCTCCTGTCTGAGACCTCATAATGCAGTCTTGTCCCACAGTGTCATATGCATAGCGCATCCCGTCTGAACATACACTGAGTCCTTTCCTTAAGCTGTCTGAGCATATCCTTGAATCCCTTCAATAAGCTGTCTGAGCATATCCTTGAATCCCTTCCAAAGCTGTCTGAGCACATCCTTGCATCCTCCTGTCTGAGACCTCATAATGCAGTCTTGTCCCACAGTGTCATAGGCATAGCGCATCCCGTCTGAACATGCACTGAGTCCTTTCGTTAAGCTGTCTGAGCATATCCTTGAATCCCTTCCATAAGCTGTCTGAGCATATCCTTGAATCCCTTCCATAAGCTGTCTGAGCATATCCTTGAATCCCTTCCATAAGCTGTCTGAGCATATCCTTGCATCCTCCTGTCTGAGTCCTCATAATGCAGTCTTGTCCCACAGTGTCATAGGCATAGCGCATCCCATCTGAACATGCATTTAGTCCTGTCCTTAAGCTGTCTGAACATATCCTTGAATCCCTTCCCTTAACCTGTCTGGGCATATCTTTGTATCCTCCTGTCTGAGACCTCATAATGCAGTCTTGTACCGCAGTGTCATAGGCATAGCGCATCCCGTCTGAACATGCACTGAGTCCTTTCCTTAAGCTGTCTGAGCATATCCTTGAATCCCTTCCATAAGCTGTCGGAGCATATCCTTGCATCCTCCTGTCTGAGACCTCATAATGCAGTCTTGTCCCACAGTGTCATAGGCATAGCGCATCCCGTCTGAACATGCACTGAGTCCTTTCGTTAAGCTGTCTGAGCATATCCTTGAATCCCTTCCATAAGCTGTCTGAGCATATCCTTGAATCCCTTCTATAAGCTGTCTGAGCATATGCTTGCATCCTCCTGTCTGAGACCTCATAATGCAGTCTTGTCCCACAGTGTGATAGGCATAGCGCTTCCCGTATGAACATGCACTGAGTCCTTTCCTTAAGCTGTCTGAACATATCATTGAATCCCTTCGATAAGCTGTCTGAGCATATCCTTGCATCCTCCTGTCTGAGACCTCATAATGCTGTCTTGTCTCACACTGTGATAGACATAGCTCATCCCATCTGACCATGCATCAATCCTTCCCTTAACCTGTCTGAGCATATCCTTGAATCCCTTCCATAAGCTGTCTGAGCATATCCTTGAATCCCTTCCATAAGCTGTCTGAGCATATCCTTGCATCCTCCTGTCTGAGTCCTCATAATGCAGTCTTGTCCCACAGTGTCATAGGCATAGCGCATCCCGTCTGAACATGCACTGAGTCCTTTCCTTAAGCTGTCTGAGCATATCCTTGAATCCCTTCCATAAGCTGTCTGTGCATATCCTTACATCCTCCTGTCTGAGACCTCATAATGCAGTCTTGTCCCACAGTGTCATAGGCATAACGCATCCCGTCTGAACATGCATTGAGTCCTGTCCTTAAGCTGTCTGAACATATCCTTGAATCCCTTCCATAAGCTGTCTGAGCATATCCTTGAATCCCTTCCATAAGCTGTCTGAGCATATGCTTGCATCCTCCTGTCTGAGACCTCATAATGCAGTCTTGTCCCACAGTGTCATAGGCATAGCGCATCCCGTCTGAACATACACTGAGTCCTTTCCTTAAGCTGTCTGAGCATATCCTTGAATCCCTTCAATAAGCTGTCTGAGCATATCCTTGAATCCCTTCCAAAGATGTCTGAGCACATCCTTGCATCCTCCTGTCTGAGACCTCATAATGCAGTCTTGTCCCACAGTGTCATAGGCATAGCGCATCCCGTCTGAACATGCACTGAGTCCTTTCCTTAAGCTGTCTGAGCATATCCTTGAATCCCTTCCATAAGCTGTCTGAGCATATCCTTGAATCCCTTCCATAAGCTGTCTGAGCATATCCTTGCATCCTCCTGTCTGAGACCTCATAATGCAGTCTTGTCCCACAGTGTGATAGGCATAGCGCATACCGTCTGAACATGCACTGAGTCCTTTCCTTAAGCTGTCTGAGCATATCCTTGAATCCCTTCCATAAGCTGTCTGAGCATATCCTTGAATCCCTTCCATAAGCTGTCTGAGCATATCCTTGCATCCTCCTGTCTGAGTCCTCATAATGCAGTCTTGTCCCACAGTGTCATAGGCATAGCGCATCCCATCTGAACATGCATTTAGTCCTGTCCTTAAGCTGTCTGAACATATCCTTGAATCCCTTCCCTTAACCTGTCTGGGCATATCTTTGTATCCTCCTGTCTGAGACCTCATAATGCAGTCTTGTACCGCAGTGTCATAGGCATAGCGCATCCCGTCTGAACATGCACTGAGTCCTTTCCTTAAGCTGTCTGAGCATATCCTTGAATCCCTTCCATAAGCTGTCGGAGCATATCCTTGCATCCTCCTGTCTGATACCTCATAATGCAGTCTTGTACCACAGTGTCATAGGCATAGCGCATCCCGTCTGAACATGCACTGAGTCCTTTCGTTAAGCTGTCTGAGCATATCCTTGAATCCCTTCCATAAGCTGTCTGAGCATATCCTTGAATCCCTTCTATAAGCTGTCTGAGCATATGCTTGCATCCTCCTGTCTGAGATCTCATAATGCAGTCTTGTCCCACAGTGTGATAGGCATAGCGCTTCCCGTCTGAACATGCACTGAGTCCTTTCCTTAAGCTGTCTGAACATATCCTTGAATCCCTTCGATAAGCTGTCTGAGCATATCCTTGCATCCTCCTGTCTGAGACCTCATAATGCTGTCTTGTCTCACACTGTGATAGGCATAGCTCATCCCATCTGACCATGCACCAATCCTTCCCTTAACCTGTCTGAGCATATCTGTGTATCTTGTCTGAGACCTCATAATGCAGTCTTGTCCCACAGTGTCATAGGCATAGCGCATCCCGTCTGAACATGCACTGAGTCCTTTCGTTAAGCTGTCTGAGTATATCCTTGAATCCCTTCCATAAGCTGTCTGAGCATATCCTTGCATCCTCCTGTCTGAGACCTCATAATGCAGTCTTGTCCCACCCTATGATAGGCATAGCGCATCCCGTCTGAACATGCACCGAGTCCTTTCCTTAAGCAGTATGAGCATACCTTGCATCCTGCTGTTAGAGACCTTTAACTGCAATGTGGTTATGTTCTTTGTCTGGTTCCCATCTTGTATCATGGCTTAGAAGTATTGTCCTCTTGAAATAGTCTTGTTTTATTTATTTCTCATTTCAGAAACCTCATTAACCTTGCTGTGCTCTGGCATGCCAGAGATCAAGCCCATCTGCGCCCCTTGAAGATGATAAAGCACCATGGAAATATCTTACAAAATTAAGCTAAGTACCTTTAATTTCATGTTCTGCTTGCTGCATCATTAATATTTTATATCGTCTCTACTCTGTGTAAGGCATAGGACCTCCTATCCGAATATGTGTCAAATCCTTCCAGTTGTCTGAGCATATTCTTGCAACCTCCTGTCTGAGACATCATAATGCAGTCTTGCCCCACAGTGTCATAGGCATAGCACATCCCGTCTGAACATGCACTGAGTCCTTTCCTTAAGCTGTCTGAGCATATCCTTGAATCCCTTCCATAAGCTGTCTGAGCATATCCTTGCATTCTCCTGTCTGAGACCTCATAATGCAGTCTTGTCCCACAGTGTCATAGGCATAGCGCATCCCGTCTGAACATGCATTGAGTCCTTTCCTTTAGCTGTCTGAACATATCCTTGAATCCCTTCGATAGCTGTCTGAGCATATCCTTGAATCCCTTCCATAAGCTGTCGGAGCATATCCTTGCATCCTCCTGTCTGAGACCTCATAATGCAGTCTTGTCCCACAGTGTCATAGGCATAGCGCATCCCGTCTGAACATGCACTGAGTCCTTTCCTTAAGCTGTCTGAGCATATCCTTGAATCTCTTCCATAAGCTGTCTGAGCATATCCTTGCATCCTCCTGTCTGAGACCTCATAATGCAATCTTGTCCCACAGTGTCATAGGCATAGTGCATCCCGTCTGTACATGCATTGAGTCCTTTCCTTAAGCTGTCTGAGCATATCCTTGCATCCTCCTGTCTGAGACCTCATAATGCAGTCCTGTCCCACAGTGTCATAGGCATAGCGCATCCCGTCTGAACATGCACTGAGTCCTTTCCTTAAGCTGTCTGAGGATATCCTTGAATCCCTTCCATAAGCTGTCTGAGCATATCCTTGAATCTCTTCCATAAGCTGTCTGAGCATACCCTTGCATCCTCCTGTCTGAGACCTCATAATGCAGTCTTGTCCCACAGTGTCATAGGCATAGCGCATCCCGTCTGAACATGCACTGAGTCCTTTCCTTAAGCTGTCTGAACATATCCTTGAATCCCTTCGATAAGCTGTCTGAGCATATCCTTGCATCCTCCTGCCTGAGACATCATAATGCAGTCTTGTCCCACAGTTTCATGGGCATAGCGCATCCCGCCTGAACATGCATTGAGTCCTTCCCTTAAGCTGTCTGAGCATATCCTTGAATCTCTTCCATAAGCTGTCTGACTATATCCTTGCATCCTCCTGTCTGAGACCTCATAATGCAGTCTTGCCCCACAGTGTCATAGGCATAGCACATCCCGTCTGAACATGCACTGAGTCCTTTCCTTAAGCTGTCTGAGCATATCCTTGAATCCCTTCCATAAGCTGTCTGAGCATATCCTTGCATTCTCCTGTCTGAGACCTCATAATGCAGTCTTGTCCCACAGTGTCATAGGCATAGCGCATCCCATCTGAACATGCATTGAGTCCTTTCCTTAAGCTGTCTGAGCATATCATTGCATCCTCCTGTCTGAGACCTCATAATGCAGTCTTGTCCCACAGTGTCATAGGCATAGCGCATCCCGTCTGAACATGCATTGAGTCCTTTCCTTTAGCTGTCTGAACATATCCTTGAATCCCTTCGATAGCTGTCTGAGCATATCCTTGAATCCCTTCCATAAGCTGTCTGAGCATATCCTTGCATCCTCCTGTCTGAGACCTCATAATGCAGTCTTGTCCCACAGTGTCATAGGAATAGCGCATCCCGTCTGAACATGCACTGAGTCCTTTCCTTAAGCTGTCTGAGCATATCCTTGAATCTCTTCCATAAGCAGTCTGAGCATATCCTTGCATCCTCCTGTCTGAGACCTCATAATGAAATCTTGTCCCACAGTGTCATAGGCATAGTGCATCCCGTCTGTACATGCATTGAGTCCTTTCCTTAAGCTGTCTGAGCATATCCTTGCATCCTCCTGTCTGAGACCTCATAATGCAGTCCTGTCCCACAGTGTCATAGGCATAGCGCATCCCGTCTGAACATGCACTGAGTCCTTTCCTTAAGCTGTCTGAGGATATCCTTGAATCCCTTCCATAAGCTGTCTGAGCATATCCTTGAATCTCTTCCATAAGCTGTCTGAGCATACCCTTGCATCCTCCTGTCTGAGACCTCATAATGCAGTATTGTCCCACAGTGTCATAGGCATAGCGCATCCCGTCTGAACATGCACTGAGTCCTTTCCTTAAGCTGTCTGAACATATCCTTGAATCCCTTCGATAAGCTGTCTGAGCATATCCTTGCATCCTCCTGTCTGAGACATCATAATGCAGTCTTGTCCCACAGTTTCATAGGCATAGCGCATCCCGCCTGAACATGCATTGAGTCCTTCCCTTAAGCTGTCTGAGCATATCCTTGAATCTCTTCCATAAGCTGTCTGACTATATCCTTGCATCCTCCTGTCTGAGACCTCATAATGCAATCTTGTCCCACAGTTTCATAGGCATAGCGCATCCCGCCTGAACATGCATTGAGTCCTTTCCTTAAGCTGTCTGAGCATATCCTTGCATCTCTTCCATAAGCTGTCTGAGCATACCCTTGCATCCTCCTGTCTGAGACCTCATAATGCAATCTTGTCCCACAGTGTCATAGGCATAGCGCATCCCGTCTGAACATGCACTGAGTCCTTTCCTTAAGCTGTCTGATGATATCCTTGAATCCCTTCCATAAGCTGTCTGAGCATATCCTTGAATCCCTTCCATAAGCTGTCTGAGCATATCCTTGCATCCTCCAGTCTGAGACCTCATAATGCAGTCTTGTCCCACAGTGTCATAGGCATAGCGCATCCCGTCTGAACATGCACTGAGTCCTTTCCTTAAGCTGTCTGAGCATATCCTTGAATCCCTTCAATAAGCTGTCTGAGCATATCCTTGAATCCCTTCCATAAGCTGTCTGAGCACATCCTTGCATCCTCATGTCTGAGACCTCGTAATGCAGTCTTTTCCCACAGTGTCATAGGCATAGCGCATCCCGTCTGAACATGCACTGAGTCCTTTCCTTAAGCTGTCTGAGCATATCCTTGAATCCCTTCCATAAGCTGTCTGAGCATATCCTTGAATCCCTTCGATAAGCTGTCTGAGCATATCCTTGCATCCTCCTGTCTGAGACATCATAATGCAGTCTTGTCCGACAGTGTCAATGGCATAGCGCATCCCGTCTGAACATGCATTGAGTCCTTTCCTTAAGCTGTCTGAGCATATCCTTGAATCCCTTCCATAAGCTGTCTGAGCATATCCTTGAATCCCTTCCATAAGCTGTCTGAGCATATCCTTGAATCCCTTTCATAAGCTGTCTGAGCATATCCTTGCATCCTCCTGTCTGAGACCTCATAATGCAATCTTGTCCCACAGTGTCATAGGCATAGCGCATCCCATCTGAACATGCATTGAGTCCTTTCCTTAAGCTGTCTGAGCATATCATTGCATCCTCCTGTCTGAGACCTCATAATGCAGTCTTGTCCCACAGTGTCATAGGCATAGCGCATCCCGTCTGAACATGCATTGAGTCCTTTCCTTTAGCTGTCTGAACATATCCTTGAATCCCTTCGATAGCTGTCTGAGCATATCCTTGAATCCCTTCCATAAGCTGTCTGAGCATATCCTTGCATCCTCCTGTCTGAGACCTCATAATGCAGTCTTGTCCCACAGTGTCATAGGAATAGCGCATCCCGTCTGAACATGCACTGAGTCCTTTCCTTAAGCTGTCTGAGCATATCCTTGAATCTCTTCCATAAGCAGTCTGAGCATATCCTTGCATCCTCCTGTCTGAGACCTCATAATGAAATCTTGTCCCACAGTGTCATAGGCATAGTGCATCCCGTCTGTACATGCATTGAGTCCTTTCCTTAAGCTGTCTGAGCATATCCTTGCATCCTCCTGTCTGAGACCTCATAATGCAGTCCTGTCCCACAGTGTCATAGGCATAGCGCATCCCGTCTGAACATGCACTGAGTCCTTTCCTTAAGCTGTCTGAGGATATCCTTGAATCCCTTCCATAAGCTGTCTGAGCATATCCTTGAATCTCTTCCATAAGCTGTCTGAGCATACCCTTGCATCCTCCTGTCTGAGACCTCATAATGCAGTATTGTCCCACAGTGTCATAGGCATAGCGCATCCCGTCTGAACATGCACTGAGTCCTTTCCTTAAGCTGTCTGAACATATCCTTGAATCCCTTCGATAAGCTGTCTGAGCATATCCTTGCATCCTCCTGTCTGAGACATCATAATGCAGTCTTGTCCCACAGTTTCATAGGCATAGCGCATCCCGCCTGAACATGCATTGAGTCCTTCCCTTAAGCTGTCTGAGCATATCCTTGAATCTCTTCCATAAGCTGTCTGACTATATCCTTGCATCCTCCTGTCTGAGACCTCATAATGCAATCTTGTCCCACAGTTTCATAGGCATAGCGCATCCCGCCTGAACATGCATTGAGTCCTTTCCTTAAGCTGTCTGAGCATATCCTTGCATCTCTTCCATAAGCTGTCTGAGCATACCCTTGCATCCTCCTGTCTGAGACCTCATAATGCAATCTTGTCCCACAGTGTCATAGGCATAGCGCATCCCGTCTGAACATGCACTGAGTCCTTTCCTTAAGCTGTCTGATGATATCCTTGAATCCCTTCCATAAGCTGTCTGAGCATATCCTTGAATCCCTTCCATAAGCTGTCTGAGCATATCCTTGCATCCTCCAGTCTGAGACCTCATAATGCAGTCTTGTCCCACAGTGTCATAGGCATAGCGCATCCCGTCTGAACATGCACTGAGTCCTTTCCTTAAGCTGTCTGAGCATATCCTTGAATCCCTTCAATAAGCTGTCTGAGCATATCCTTGAATCCCTTCCATAAGCTGTCTGAGCACATCCTTGCATCCTCATGTCTGAGACCTCGTAATGCAGTCTTTTCCCACAGTGTCATAGGCATAGCGCATCCCGTCTGAACATGCACTGAGTCCTTTCCTTAAGCTGTCTGAGCATATCCTTGAATCCCTTCCATAAGCTGTCTGAGCATATCCTTGAATCCCTTCGATAAGCTGTCTGAGCATATCCTTGCATCCTCCTGTCTGAGACATCATAATGCAGTCTTGTCCGACAGTGTCAATGGCATAGCGCATCCCGTCTGAACATGCATTGAGTCCTTTCCTTAAGCTGTCTGAGCATATCCTTGAATCCCTTCCATAAGCTGTCTGAGCATATCCTTGAATCCCTTCCATAAGCTGTCTGAGCATATCCTTGAATCCCTTTCATAAGCTGTCTGAGCATATCCTTGCATCCTCCTGTCTGAGACCTCATAATGCAGTCTTGTCCCACAGTGTCATAGGCATAGCGCATCCCGTCTGAACATGCATTGAGTCCTGTCCTTAAGCTGTC
Source organism: Lutraria lutraria (assembly GCA_964023205.1). Lineage (NCBI taxonomy): Eukaryota > Metazoa > Mollusca > Bivalvia > Venerida > Mactridae > Lutraria > Lutraria lutraria. Next base: position 10,846,120 of record OZ026846.1, on the reverse strand, counting down.
TGAACATATCCTTGAATCCCTTCCCTTAACCTGTCTGAGCATATCTTTGTATCCTCCTGTCTGAGACCTCATAATGCAGTCTTGTCCCACAGTGTCATAGGCATAGCGCATCCCGTCTGAGCATGCACTGAGTCCTTTCCTTAAGCTGTCTGAGCATATCCTTGAATCCCTTCCATAAGCTGTCTGAGCATATCCTAGAATCCCTTCCATAAGCTGTCTGTGCATATCCTTGCATCCTCCTGTCTGAGACGTCATAATGCAATCTTGTCCCACAGTGTCATAGGCATAGCGCATCCCGTCTGAACATTAACTGAGTCCTTTCGTTAAGCTGTCTGAGGATATCCTTGAATCCCTTCCATAAGCTGTCTGAGCATATCCTTGAATCCCTTCCATAAGCTGTCTGAGCATATCTTTGCATCTTCCTGTGTGAGACCTCATAATACAGTCTTGTTCCACAGTTTCATAGGCATAGCGCATCCCGTCTGAACATGCATTGAGTCCTTCCCTTAAGCTGTCTGAGCATATCCTTGAATCCCTTCCATAAGCTGTCTGAGCATATCCTTGAATCCCTTCCATAAGCTGTCTGAGCATATCCTTGAATCCCTTCCATAAGCTGTCTGAGCATATCCTTGCATCCTCCTGTCTGAGACCTCATAATGCAGTCTTGTTTCACAGTGTCATAGGCATAGCGCATCCCGTCTGAACATGCACTGAGTCCTTTCCTTAAGCTGGCTGAGCATATCCTTGAATCCCTTCCATAAGCTGTCTGAGCATATCCTTGCATCCTCCTGTCTGAGACCTCATAATGCAGTCTTGTCCCACAGTGTCATAGGCATAGCGCATCCCGTCTGAACATGCACCGAGTCCTTTCGTTAAGCTGTCTGAGCATATCCTTGAATCCCTTCCATAAGCTGTCTGAGCATATCCTTGAATCCCTTCCATAAGCTGTCTGAGCATATCCTTACATCCTCCTGTCTGAGACCTCATAATGCAGTCTTATCCCACAGTGTCATAGGCATGACGCATCCCGTCTGAACATGCATTGAGTCCTGTCCTTAAGCTGTCTGAACATATCCTTGAATCCCTTCCCTTAACCTGTCTGAGCATATCTTTGTATCCTCCTGTCTGAGACCTCATAATGCAGTCTTGTCCCACAGTGTCATAGGCATAGCGCATCCCATCTGAACATGCACTGAGTCTTTTCCTTAAGCTGTCTGAGCATGTCCTTGAATCCCTTCCATAAGCTGCCTGAGCATATCCTTGCATCCTCCTGTCTGAGACCTCATAATGCAGTCTTGTCCCACAGTGTCATAGGCATAGCGCATCCCGTCTGAACATGCACTGAGTCCTTTCCTTAAGCTGTCTGAGCATATCCTTGAATCCCTTCCATAAGCTGTCTGAGCATATCCTTGAATCCCTTCCATAAGCTGTCTGAGCATATGCTTGCATCCTCCTGTCTGAGACCTCATAATGCAGTCTTGTCCCACAGTGTCATAGGCATAGCGCATCCCGTCTGAACATACACTGAGTCCTTTCCTTAAGCTGTCTGAGCATATCCTTGAATCCCTTCAATAAGCTGTCTGAGCATATCCTTGAATCCCTTCCAAAGCTGTCTGAGCACATCCTTGCATCCTCCTGTCTGAGACCTCATAATGCAGTCTTGTCCCACAGTGTCATAGGCATAGCGCATCCCGTCTGAACATGCACTGAGTCCTTTCCTTAAGCTGTCTGAGCATATCCTTGAATCCCTTCCATAAGCTGCCTGAGCATATCCTTGAATCCCTTCCATAAGCTGTCTGAGCATATCCTTGCATCCTCCTGTCTGAGACCTCATAATGCAGTCTTGTCCCACAGTGTCATAGGCATAGCGCATCCCGTCTGAACATGCACTGAGTCCTTTCGTTAAGCTGTCTGAGCATATCCTTGAATCCCTTCCATAAGCTGTCTGAGCATATCCTTGAATCCCTTCCATAAGCTGTCTGAGCATATCCTTGCATCCTCCTGTCTGAGTCCTCATAATGCAGTCTTGTCCCACAGTGTCATAGGCATAGCGCATCCCATTTGAACATGCATTTAGTCCTGTCCTTAAGCTGTCTGAACATATCCTTGAATCCCTTCCCTTAACCTGTCTGGGCATATCTTTGTATCCTCTTGTCTGAGACCTCATAGTGCAGTCTTGTCCCACAGTGTCATAGGCATAGCGCATCCCGTCTGAACATGCACTGAGTCCTTTCCTTAAGCTGTCTGAGGATATCCTTGAATCCCTTCCATAAGCTGTCTGAGCATATCCTTGAATCTCTTCCATAAGCTGTCTGAGCATACCCTTGAATCCCTTCGATAAGCTGTCTGAGCATATCCTTGCACCCTCCTGTCTGAGACCTCATAATGCTGTCTTGTCTCACACTGTGATAGGCATAGCTCATCCCATCTGACCATGCACCAATCCTTCCCTTAACCTGTCTGAGCATATCTTTGTATCCTCTTGTCTGAGACCTCATAGTGCAGTCTTGTCCCACAGTGTCATAGGCATGGCGTATCCCGTCTGAACATGCACTGAGTCCTTTCGTTAAGCTGTCTGAGTATATCCTTGAATCCCTTCCATAAGCTGTCTGAGCATATCCTTGCATCCTCCTGTCTGAGACCTCATAATGCAGTCTTGTCCCACCCTATGATAGGCATAGCGCATCCCGTCTGAACATGCACCGAGTCCTTTCCTTAAGCAGTATGAGCATACCTTGCATCCTGCTGTTAGAGACCTTTAACTGCAATGTGGTTATGTTCTTTGTCTGGTTCCCATCTTGTATCATGGCTTAGAAGTATTGTCCTCTTGAAATAGTCTTGTTTTATTTATTTCTCATTTCAGAAACCTCATTAACCTTGCTGTGCTCTGGCATGCCAGAGATCAAGCCCATCTGCGCCCCTTGAAGATGATAAAGCACCATGGAAATATCTTACAAAATTAAGCTAAGTACCTTTAATTTCATGTTCTGCTTGCTGCATCATTAATATTTTATATCGTCTCTACTCTGTGTAAGGCATAGGACTTCCTATCTGAATATGTGCCAAATCCTTCCAGTTGTCTGAGCATATCCTTGCAACCTCCTGTCTGAGACATCATAATGCAGTCTTGCCCCACAGTGTCATAGGCATAGCACATCCCGTCTGAACATGCACTGAGTCCTTTCCTTAAGCTGTCTGAGCATATCCTTGAATCCCTTCCATAAGCTGTCTGAGCATATCCTTGCATTCTCCTGTCTGAGACCTCATAATGCAGTCTTGTCCCACAGTGTCATAGGCATAGCGCATCCCGTCTGAACATGCATTGAGTCCTTTCCTTTAGCTGTCTGAACATATCCTTGAATCCCTTCGATAGCTGTCTGAGCATATCCTTGAATCCCTTCCATAAGCTGTCGGAGCATATCCTTGCATCCTCCTGTCTGAGACCTCATAATGCAGTCTTGTCCCACAGTGTCATAGGCATAGCGCATCCCGTCTGAACATGCACTGAGTCCTTTCCTTAAGCTGTCTGAGCATATCCTTGAATCTCTTCCATAAGCTGTCTGAGCATATCCTTGCATCCTCCTGTCTGAGACCTCATAATGCAATCTTGTCCCACAGTGTCATAGGCATAGTGCATCCCGTCTGTACATGCATTGAGTCCTTTCCTTAAGCTGTCTGAGCATATCCTTGCATCCTCCTGTCTGAGACCTCATAATGCAGTCCTGTCCCACAGTGTCATAGGCATAGCGCATCCCGTCTGAACATGCACTGAGTCCTTTCCTTAAGCTGTCTGAGGATATCCTTGAATCCCTTCCATAAGCTGTCTGAGCATATCCTTGAATCTCTTCCATAAGCTGTCTGAGCATACCCTTGCATCCTCCTGTCTGAGACCTCATAATGCAGTCTTGTCCCACAGTGTCATAGGCATAGCGCATCCCGTCTGAACATGCACTGAGTCCTTTCCTTAAGCTGTCTGAACATATCCTTGAATCCCTTCGATAAGATGTCTGATCATATCCTTGCAACCTCCTGTCTGAGACATCATAATGCAGTCATGTCCCACAGTTTCATAGGCATAGCGCATCCCGCCTGAACATGCATTGAGTCCTTCCCTTAAGCTGTCTGAGCATATCCTTGAATCTCTTCCATAAGCTGTCTGACTATATCCTTGCATCCTCCTGTCTGAGACCTCATAATGCAATCTTGTCCCACAGTGTCATAGGCATAGCGCATCCCGTCTGAACATGCATTGAGTCCTTTCCTTAAGCTGTCTGAGCATATCCTTGCATCCTCCTGTCTGAGACCTCATAATGCAGTCTTGTCCCACAGTGTCATAGGCATAGCGCATCCCGTCTGAACATGCATTGAGTGCTTTCCTTTAGCTGTCTGAACATATCCTTGAATCCCTTCGATAGCTGTCTGAGCATATCCTTGAATCCCTTCCATAAGCTGTCGGAGCATATCCTTGCATCCTCCTGTCTGAGACCTCATAATGCAGTCTTGTCCCACAGTGTCATAGGCATAGCGCATCCCGTCTGAACATGCACTGAGTCCTTTCCTTAAGCTGTCTGAGCATATCCTTGAATCTCTTCCATAAGCTGTCTGAGCATATCCTTGCATCCTCCTGTCTGAGACCTCATAATGCAATCTTGTCCCACAGTGTCATAGGCATAGTGCATCCCGTCTGTACATGCATTGAGTCCTTTCCTTAAGCTGTCTGAGCATATCCTTGCATCCTCCTGTCTGAGACCTCATAATGCAGTCCTGTCCCACAGTGTCATAGGCATAGCGCATCCCGTCTGAACATGCACTGAGTCCTTTCCTTAAGCTGTCTGAGGATATCCTTGAATCCCTTCCATAAGCTGTCTGAGCATATCCTTGAATCTCTTCCATAAGCTGTCTGAGCATACCCTTGCATCCTCCTGTCTGAGACCTCATAATGCAGTCTTGTCCCACAGTGTCATAGGCATAGCGCATCCCGTCTGAACATGCACTGAGTCCTTTCCTTAAGCTGTCTGAACATATCCTTGAATCCCTTCGATAAGCTGTCTGAGCATATCCTTGCATCCTCCTGTCTGAGACATCATAATGCAGTCTTGTCCCACAGTTTCATAGGCATAGCGCATCCCGCCTGAACATGCATTGAGTCCTTCCCTTAAGCTGTCTGAGCATATCCTTGAATCTCTTCCATAAGCTGTCTGACTATATCCTTGCATCCTCCTGTCTGAGACCTCATAATGCAATCTTGTCCCACAGTGTCATAGGCATAGCGCATCCCGTCTGAACATGCATTGAGTCCTTTCCTTAAGCTGTCTGAGCATATCCTTGCATCCTCCTGTCTGAGACCTCATAATGCAGTCTTGTCCCACAGTGTCATAGGCATAGCGCATCCCGTCTGAACATGCACTGAGTCCTTTCCTTAAGCTGTCTGAGCATATCCTTGAATCCCTTCCATAAGCTGTCTGAGCATATCCTTGAATCCCTTCGATAAGCTGTCTGAGCATATCCTTGCATCCTCCTGTCTGAGACATCATAATGCAGTCTTGTCCGACAGTGTCAATGGCATAGCGCATCCCGTCTGAACATGCATTGAGTCCTTTCCTTAAGCTGTCTGAGCATATCCTTGAATCCCTTCCATAAGCTGTCTGAGCATATCCTTGAATCCCTTTCATAAGCTGTCTGAGCATATCCTTGCATCCTCCTGTCTGAGACCTCATAATGCAGTCTTGTCCCACAGTGTCATAGGCATAGCGCATCCCGTCTGAACATGCATTGAGTACTGTCCTTAAGCTGTCTGAACATATCCTTGAATCCCTTCCCTTAACCTGTCTGAGCATATCTTTGTATCCTCCTGTCTGAGACCTCATAATGCAGTCTTGTCCCACAGTGTCATAGGCATAGCGCATCCCGTCTGAACATGCACTGAGTCCTTTCCTTAAGCTGTCTGAGCATATCCTTGAATCCCTTCCATAAGCTGTCTGAGCATATCCTAGAATCCCTTCCATAAGCTGTCTGTGCATATCCTTGCATCCTCCTGTCTGAGACCTCATAATGCAATCTTGTCCCACAGTGTCATAGGCATAGCGCATCCCGTCTGAACATGCACTGAGTCCTTTCGTTAAGCTGTCTGAGGATATCCTTGAATCCCTTCCATAAGCTGTCTGAGCATATCCTTGAATCCCTTCCATAAGCTGTCTGAGCATATCTTTGCATCTTCCTGTCTGAGACCTCATAATACAGTCTTGTTCCACAGTTTCATAGGCATAGCGCATCCCGTCTGAACATGCATTGAGTCCTTCCCTTAAGCTGTCTGAGCATATCCTTGAATCCCTTCCATAAGCTGTCTGAGCATATCCTTGAATCCCTTCCATAAGCTGTCTGAACATATCCTTGAATCCCTTCCATAAGCTATCTGAGCATATCCTTGAATCCTCCTGTCTGAGACCTCATAATGCAGTCTTGTCCCGCAGGGTCATAGGCATAGCGGATCCCGTCTGAACATGCACTGAGTCCTTTCCTTAAGCTGTCTGAGCATATCCTTGAATCCCTTCCATAAGCTGTCTGAGCATATCCTTGCATCTTCCTGTCTGAGACCGCATAATGCAGTCTTGTCCCACAGTTTCATAGGCATAGCGCATCCCGTCTGAACATGCATTGAGTCCTTTCCTTAAGCTGTCTGAGCATATCCTTGAATCCCTTCCATAAGCTGTCTGAGCATATCCTTGAATCCCTTTCATAAGCTGTCTGAGCATATCCTTGCATCCTCCTGTCTGAGACCTCATAATGCAGTCTTGTCCCACAGTGTCATAGGCATAGCGCATCCCGTCTGAACATGCATTGAGTCCTGTCCTTAAGCTGTCTGAACATATCCTTGAATCCCTTCCCTTAACCTGTCTGAGCATATCTTTGTATCCTCCTGTCTGAGACCTCATAATGCAGTCTTGTCCCACAGTGTCATAGGCATAGCGCATCCCGTCTGAACATGCACTGAGTCCTTTCCTTAAGCTGTCTGAGCATATCCTTGAATCCCTTCCATAAGCTGTCTGAGCATATCCTTGCATCCTCCTGTCTGAGACCTCATAATGCAGTCTTGTCCCACAGTGTCATAGGCATAGCGCATCCCGTCTGAACATGCATTGAGTCCTGTCCTTAAGCTGTCTGAACATATCCTTGAATCCCTTCCCTTAACCTGTCTGAGCATATCTTCGTATCCTCCTGTCTGAGACCTCATAATGCAGTCTTGTCCCACAGTGTCATAGGCATAGCGCATCCCGTCTGAACATGCACTGAGTCCTTTCCTTAAGCTGTCTGAGCATATCCTTGAATCCCTTCCATAAGCTGTCTGAGCATATCCTAGAATCCCTTCCATAAGCTGTCTGTGCATATCCTTGCATCCTCCTGTCTGAGACCTCATAATGCAATCTTGTCCCACAGTGTCATAGGCATAGCGCATTCCGTCTGAACATGCACTGAGTCCTTTCGTTAAGCTGTCTGAGGATATCCTTGAATCCCTTCCATAAGCTGTCTGAGCATATCCTTGAATCCCTTCCATAAGCTGTCTGAGCATATCTTTGCATCTTCCTGTCTGAGACCTCATAATACAGTCTTGTTCCACAGTTTCATAGGCATAGCGCATCCCGTCTGAACATGCATTGAGTCCTTCCCTTAAGCTGTCTGAGCATATCCTTGAATCCCTTCCATAAGCTGTCTGAGCATATCCTTGAATCTCTTCCATAAGCTGTCTGAGCATACCCTTGAATCCCTTCGATAAGCTGTCTGAGCATATCCTTGCACCCTCCTGTCTGAGACCTCATAATGCTGTCTTGTCTCACACTGTGATAGGCATAGCTCATCCCATCTGACCATGCACCAATCCTTCCCTTAACCTGTCTGAGCATATCTTTGTATCCTCTTGTCTGAGACCTCATAGTGCAGTCTTGTCCCACAGTGTCATAGGCATAGCGCATCCCGTCTGAACATGCACTGAGTCCTTTCGTTAAGCTGTCTGAGTATATCCTTGAATCCCTTCCATAAGCTGTCTGAGCATATCCTTGCATCCTCCTGTCTGAGACCTCATAATGCAGTCTTGTCCCACCCTATGATAGGCATAGCGCATCCCGTCTGAACATGCACCGAGTCCTTTCCTTAAGCAGTATGAGCATACCTTGCATCCTGCTGTTAGAGACCTTTAACTGCAATGTGGTTATGTTCTTTGTCTGGTTCCCATCTTGTATCATGGCTTAGAAGTATTGTCCTCTTGAAATAGTCTTGTTTTATTTATTTCTCATTTCAGAAACCTCATTAACCTTGCTGTGCTCTGGCATGCCAGAGATCAAGCCCATCTGCGCCCCTTGAAGATGATAAAGCACCATGGAAATATCTTACAAAATTAAGCTAAGTACCTTTAATTTCATGTTCTGCTTGCTGCATCATTAATATTTTATATCGTCTCTACTCTGTGTAAGGCATAGGACTTCCTATCTGAATATGTGCCAAATCCTTCCAGTTGTCTGAGCATATCCTTGCAACCTCCTGTCTGAGACATCATAATGCAGTCTTGCCCCACAGTGTCATAGGCATAGCACATCCCGTCTGAACATGCACTGAGTCCTTTCCTTAAGCTGTCTGAGCATATCCTTGAATCCCTTCCATAAGCTGTCTGAGCATATCCTTGCATTCTCCTGTCTGAGACCTCATAATGCAGTCTTGTCCCACAGTGTCATAGGCATAGCGCATCCCGTCTGAACATGCATTGAGTCCTTTCCTTTAGCTGTCTGAACATATCCTTGAATCCCTTCGATAGCTGTCTGAGCATATCCTTGAATCCCTTCCATAAGCTGTCGGAGCATATCCTTGCATCCTCCTGTCTGAGACCTCATAATGCAGTCTTGTCCCACAGTGTCATAGGCATAGCGCATCCCGTCTGAACATGCACTGAGTCCTTTCCTTAAGCTGTCTGAGCATATCCTTGAATCTCTTCCATAAGCTGTCTGAGCATATCCTTGCATCCTCCTGTCTGAGACCTCATAATGCAATCTTGTCCCACAGTGTCATAGGCATAGTGCATCCCGTCTGTACATGCATTGAGTCCTTTCCTTAAGCTGTCTGAGCATATCCTTGCATCCTCCTGTCTGAGACCTCATAATGCAGTCCTGTCCCACAGTGTCATAGGCATAGCGCATCCCGTCTGAACATGCACTGAGTCCTTTCCTTAAGCTGTCTGAGGATATCCTTGAATCCCTTCCATAAGCTGTCTGAGCATATCCTTGAATCTCTTCCATAAGCTGTCTGAGCATACCCTTGCATCCTCCTGTCTGAGACCTCATAATGCAGTCTTGTCCCACAGTGTCATAGGCATAGCGCATCCCGTCTGAACATGCACTGAGTCCTTTCCTTAAGCTGTCTGAACATATCCTTGAATCCCTTCGATAAGATGTCTGATCATATCCTTGCAACCTCCTGTCTGAGACATCATAATGCAGTCATGTCCCACAGTTTCATAGGCATAGCGCATCCCGCCTGAACATGCATTGAGTCCTTCCCTTAAGCTGTCTGAGCATATCCTTGAATCTCTTCCATAAGCTGTCTGACTATATCCTTGCATCCTCCTGTCTGAGACCTCATAATGCAATCTTGTCCCACAGTGTCATAGGCATAGCGCATCCCGTCTGAACATGCATTGAGTCCTTTCCTTAAGCTGTCAGAGCATATCCTTGCATCCTCCTGTCTGAGACCTCATAATGCAGTCTTGTCCCACAGTGTCATAGGCATAGCGCATCCCGTCTGAACATGCATTGAGTGCTTTCCTTTAGCTGTCTGAACATATCCTTGAATCCCTTCGATAGCTGTCTGAGCATATCCTTGAATCCCTTCCATAAGCTGTCGGAGCATATCCTTGCATCCTCCTGTCTGAGACCTCATAATGCAGTCTTGTCCCACAGTGTCATAGGCATAGCGCATCCCGTCTGAACATGCACTGAGTCCTTTCCTTAAGCTGTCTGAGCATATCCTTGAATCTCTTCCATAAGCTGTCTGAGCATATCCTTGCATCCTCCTGTCTGAGACCTCATAATGCAATCTTGTCCCACAGTGTCATAGGCATAGTGCATCCCGTCTGTACATGCATTGAGTCCTTTCCTTAAGCTGTCTGAGCATATCCTTGCATCCTCCTGTCTGAGACCTCATAATGCAGTCCTGTCCCACAGTGTCATAGGCATAGCGCATCCCGTCTGAACATGCACTGAGTCCTTTCCTTAAGCTGTCTGAGGATATCCTTGAATCCCTTCCATAAGCTGTCTGAGCATATCCTTGAATCTCTTCCATAAGCTGTCTGAGCATACCCTTGCATCCTCCTGTCTGAGACCTCATAATGCAGTCTTGTCCCACAGTGTCATAGGCATAGCGCATCCCGTCTGAACATGCACTGAGTCCTTTCCTTAAGCTGTCTGAACATATCCTTGAATCCCTTCGATAAGCTGTCTGAGCATATCCTTGCATCCTCCTGTCTGAGACATCATAATGCAGTCTTGTCCCACAGTTTCATAGGCATAGCGCATCCCGCCTGAACATGCATTGAGTCCTTCCCTTAAGCTGTCTGAGCATATCCTTGAATCTCTTCCATAAGCTGTCTGACTATATCCTTGCATCCTCCTGTCTGAGACCTCATAATGCAATCTTGTCCCACAGTGTCATAGGCATAGCGCATCCCGTCTGAACATGCATTGAGTCCTTTCCTTAAGCTGTCTGAGCATATCCTTGCATCCTCCTGTCTGAGACCTCATAATGCAGTCTTGTCCCACAGTGTCAAAGGCATAGCGCATCCCGTCTGAACATGCACTGAGTCCTTTCGTTAAGCTGTCTGAGCATATCCTTGAATCCCTTCCATAAGCTGTCTGAGCATATCCTTGAATCCCTTCCATAAGCTGTCTGAGCATATCCTTGCATCCTCCTGTCTGAGACCTCATAATGCAGTCTTGTCCCACAGTGTCATAGGCATAGCGCATCCCGTCTGAACATGCATTGAGTCCTTTCCTTTAGCTGTCTGAACATATCCTTGAATCCCTTCGATAGCTGTCTGAGCATATCCTTGCATCCTCCTGTCTGAGACCTCATAATGCAGTCTTGTCCCACAGTGTCAAAGGCATAGCGCATCCCGTCTGAACATGCATTGAGTCCTTTCCTTAAGCTGTCTGAGCATATCCTTGCATCCTCCTGTCTGAGACCTCATAATGCAGTCTTGTCCCACAGTGTCATAGGCATAGCGCATCCCGTCTGAACATGCACTGAGTCCTTTCCTTAAGCTGTCTGAGCATATCCTTGAATCCCTTCCATAAGCTGTCTGAGCATATCCTTGAATCCCTTCGATAAGCTGTCTGAGCATATCCTTGCATCCTCCTGTCTGAGACATCATAATGCAGTCTTGTCCGACAGTGTCAATGGCATAGCGCATCCCGTCTGAACATGCATTGAGTCCTTTCCTTAAGCTGTCTGAGCATATCCTTGAATCCCTTCCATAAGCTGTCTGAGCATATCCTTGAATCCCTTTCATAAGCTGTCTGAGCATATCCTTGCATCCTCCTGTCTGAGACCTCATAATGCAGTCTTGTCCCACAGTGTCATAGGCATAGCGCATCCCGTCTGAACATGCATTGAGTCCTGTCCTTAAGCTGTCTGAACATATCCTTGAATCCCTTCCCTTAACCTGTCTGAGCATATCTTTGTATCCTCCTGTCTGAGACCTCATAATGCAGTCTTGTCCCACAGTGTCATAGGCATAGCGCATCCCGTCTGAACATGCACTGAGTCCTTTCCTTAAGCTGTCTGAGCATATCCTTGAATCCCTTCCATAAGCTGTCTGAGCATATCCTAGAATCCCTTCCATAAGCTGTCTGTGCATATCCTTGCATCCTCCTGTCTGAGACCTCATAATGCAATCTTGTCCCACAGTGTCATAGGCATAGCGCATCCCGTCTGAACATGCACCGAGTCCTTTCGTTAAGCTGTCTGAGGATATCCTTGAATCCCTTCCATAAGCTGTCTGAGCATATCCTTGAATCCCTTCCATAAGCTGTCTGAGCATATCTTTGCATCTTCCTGTCTGAGACCTCATAATACAGTCTTGTTCCACAGTTTCATAGGCATAGCGCATCCCGTCTGAACATGCATTGAGTCCTTCCCTTAAGCTGTCTGAGCATATCCTTGAATCCCTTCCATAAGCTGTCTGAGCATATCCTTGAATCCCTTCCATAAGCTGTCTGAACATATCCTTGAATCCCTTCCATAAGCTATCTGAGCATATCCTTGAATCCTCCTGTCTGAGACCTCATAATGCAGTCTTGTCCCGCAGGGTCATAGGCATAGCGGATCCCGTCTGAACATGCACTGAGTCCTTTCCTTAAGCTGTCTGAGCATATCCTTGAATCCCTTCCATAAGCTGTCTGAGCATATCCTTGCATCTTCCTGTCTGAGACCGCATAATGCAGTCTTGTCCCACAGTTTCATAGGCATAGCGCATCCCGTCTGAACATGCATTGAGTCCTTTCCTTAAGCTGTCTGAGCATATCCTTGAATCCCTTCCATAAGCTGTCTGAGCATATCCTTGAATCCCTTTCATAAGCTGTCTGAGCATATCCTTGCATCCTCCTGTCTGAGACCTCATAATGCAGTCTTGTCCCACAGTGTCATAGGCATAGCGCATCCCGTCTGAACATGCATTGAGTCCTGTCCTTAAGCTGTCTGAACATATCCTTGAATCCCTTCCCTTAACCTGTCTGAGCATATCTTTGTATCCTCCTGTCTGAGACCTCATAATGCAGTCTTGTCCCACAGTGTCATAGGCATAGCGCATCCCGTCTGAACATGCACTGAGTCCTTTCCTTAAGCTGTCTGAGCATATCCTTGAATCCCTTCCATAAGCTGTCTGAGCATATCCTTGCATCCTCCTGTCTGAGACCTCATAATGCAGTCTTGTCCCACAGTGTCATAGGCATAGCGCATCCCGTCTGAACATGCATTGAGTCCTGTCCTTAAGCTGTCTGAACATATCCTTGAATCCCTTCCCTTAACCTGTCTGAGCATATCTTCGTATCCTCCTGTCTGAGACCTCATAATGCAGTCTTGTCCCACAGTGTCATAGGCATAGCGCATCCCGTCTGAACATGCACTGAGTCCTTTCCTTAAGCTGTCTGAGCATATCCTTGAATCCCTTCCATAAGCTGTCTGAGCATATCCTAGAATCCCTTCCATAAGCTGTCTGTGCATATCCTTGCATCCTCCTGTCTGAGACCTCATAATGCAATCTTGTCCCACAGTGTCATAGGCATAGCGCATTCCGTCTGAACATGCACTGAGTCCTTTCGTTAAGCTGTCTGAGGATATCCTTGAATCCCTTCCATAAGCTGTCTGAGCATATCCTTGAATCCCTTCCATAAGCTGTCTGAGCATATCTTTGCATCTTCCTGTCTGAGACCTCATAATACAGTCTTGTTCCACAGTTTCATAGGCATAGCGCATCCCGTCTGAACATGCATTGAGTCCTTCCCTTAAGCTGTCTGAGCATATCCTTGAATCCCTTCCATAAGCTGTCTGAGCATATCCTTGAATCCCTTCCATAAGCTGTCTGAACATATCCTTGAATCCCTTCGATAAGCTGTCTGAGCATATCCTTGAATCCTCCTGTCTGAGACCTCATAATGCAGTCTTGTCCCGCAGGGTCATAGGCATAGCGCATCCCGTCTGAACATGCACTGAGTCCTTTCCTTAAGCTGTCTGAGCATATCCTTGAATCCCTTCCATAAGCTGTCTGAGCATATCCTTGTATCTTCCTGTCTGAGACCGCATAATGCAGTCTTGTCCCACAGTTTCATAGGCATAGCGCATCCCGTCTGAACATGCATTGAGTCCTTTCCTTAAGCTGTCTGAGCATATCCTTGAATCCCTTCCATAAGCTGTCTGAGCCTATCCTTGAATCCCTTTCATAAGCTGTCTGAGCATATCCTTGCATCCTCCTGTCTGAGACCTCATAATGCAGTCTTGTCCCGCAGGGTCATAGGCATAGCGGATCCCGTCTGAACATGCACTGAGTCCTTTCCTTAAGCTGTCTGAGCATATCCTTGAATCCCTTCCATAAGCTGTCTGAGCATATCCTTGCATCTTCCTGTCTGAGACCGCATAATGCAGTCTTGTCCCACAGTTTCATAGGCATAGCGCATCCCGTCTGAACATGCATTGAGTCCTTTCCTTAAGCTGTCTGAGCATATCCTTGAATCCCTTCCATAAGCTGTCTGAGCATATCCTTGAATCCCTTTCATAAGCTGTCTGAGCATATCCTTGCATCCTCCTGTCTGAGACCTCATAATGCAGTCTTGTCCCACAGTGTCATAGGCATAGCGCATCCCGTCTGAACATGCATTGAGTCCTGTCCTTAAGCTGTCTGAACATATCCTTGAATCCCTTCCCTTAACCTGTCTGAGCATATCTTTGTATCCTCCTGTCTGAGACCTCATAATGCAGTCTTGTCCCACAGTGTCATAGGCATAGCGCATCCCGTCTGAACATGCACTGAGTCCTTTCCTTAAGCTGTCTGAGCATATCCTTGAATCCGTTCCATAAGCTGTCTGAGCATATCCTTGCATCCTCCTGTCTGAGACCTCATAATGCAGTCTTGTCCCACAGTGTCATAGGCATAGCGCATCCCGTCTGAACATGCATTGAGTCCTGTCCTTAAGCTGTCTGAACATATCCTTGAATCCCTTCCCTTAACCTGTCTGGGCATATCTTTGTATCCTCCTGTCTGAGACCTCATAATGCAGTCTTGTACCGCAGTGTCATAGGCATAGCGCATCCCGTCTGAACATGCACTGAGTCCTTTCCTTAAGCTGTCTGAGCATATCCTTGAATCCCTTCCATAAGCTGTCGGAGCATATCCTTGCATCCTCCTGTCTGAGACCTCATAATGCAGTCTTGTACCACAGTGTCATAGGCATAGCGCATCCCGTCTGAACATGCACTGAGTCCTTTCGTTAAGCTGTCTGAGCATATCCTTGAATCCCTTCCATAAGCTGTCTGAGCATATCCTTGAATCCCTTCTATAAGCTGTCTGAGCATATGCTTGCATCCTCCTGTCTGAGACCTCATAATGCAGTCTTGTCCCACAGTGTGATAGGCATAGCGCTTCCCGTCTGAACATGCACTGAGTCCTTTCCTTAAGCTGTCTGAACATATCCTTGAATCCCTTCGATAAGCTGTCTGAGCATATCCTTGCATCCTCCTGTCTGAGACCTCATAATGCTGTCTTGTCTCACACTGTGATAGGCATAGCTCATCCCATCTGACCATGCACCAATCCTTCCCTTAACCTGTCTGAGCATATCTTTGTATCTTGTCTGAGACCTCATAGTGCAGTCTTGTCCCACAGTGTCATAGGCATAGCGCATCCCGTCTGAACATGCACTGAGTCCTTTCGTTAAGCTGTCTGAGTATATCCTTGAATCCCTTCCATAAGCTGTCTGAGCATATCCTTGCATCTTCCTGTCTGAGACCTCATAATACAGTCTTGTTCCACAGTTTCATAGGCATAGCGCATCCCGTCTGAACATGCATTGAGTCCTTCCCTTAAGCTGTCTGAGCATATCCTTGAATCCCTTCCATAAGCTGTCTGAGCATATCCTTGAATCCCTTCCATAAGCTGTCTGAACATATCCTTGAATCCCTTCCATAAGCTGTCTGAGCATATCCTTGAATCCCTTCCATAAGCTGTCTGAGCATATGCTTGCATCCTCCTGTCTGAGACCTCATAATGCAGTCTTGTCCCACAGTGTCATAGGCATAGCGCATCCCGTCTGAACATACACTGAGTCCTTTCCTTAAGCTGTCTGAGCATATCCTTGAATCCCTTCAATAAGCTGTCTGAGCATATCCTTGAATCCCTTCCAAAGCTGTCTGAGCACATCCTTGCATCCTCCTGTCTGAGACCTCATAATGCAGTCTTGTCCCACAGTGTCATAGGCATAGCGCATCCCGTCTGAACATGCACTGAGTCCTTTCCTTAAGCTGTCTGAGCATATCCTTGAATCCCTTCCATAAGCTGCCTGAGCATATCCTTGAATCCCTTCCATAAGCTGTCTGAGCATATCCTTGCATCCTCCTGTCTGAGACCTCATAATGCAGTCTTGTCCCACAGTGTCATAGGCATAGCGCATCCCGTCTGAACATGCACTGAGTCCTTTCGTTAAGCTGTCTGAGCATATCCTTGAATCCCTTCCATAAGCTGTCTGAGCATATCCTTGAATCCCTTCCATAAGCTGTCTGAGCATATCCTTGCATCCTCCTGTCTGAGTCCTCATAATGCAGTCTTGTCCCACAGTGTCATAGGCATAGCGCATCCCATTTGAACATGCATTTAGTCCTGTCCTTAAGCTGTCTGAACATATCCTTGAATCCCTTCCCTTAACCTGTCTGGGCATATCTTTGTATCCTCTTGTCTGAGACCTCATAGTGCAGTCTTGTCCCACAGTGTCATAGGCATAGCGCATCCCGTCTGAACATGCACTGAGTCCTTTCCTTAAGCTGTCTGAGGATATCCTTGAATCCCTTCCATAAGCTGTCTGAGCGTATCCTTGAATCTCTTCCATAAGCTGTCTGAGCATACCCTTGAATCCCTTCGATAAGCTGTCTGAGCATATCCTTGCACCCTCCTTTCTGAGACCTCATAATGCTGTCTTGTCTCACACTGTGATAGGCATAGCTCATCCCATCTGACCATGCACCAATCCTTCCCTTAACCTGTCTGAGCATATCTTTGTATCCTCTTGTCTGAGACCTCATAGTGCAGTCTTGTCCCACAGTGTCATAGGCATGGCGCATCCCGTCTGAACATGCACTGAGTCCTTTCGTTAAGCTGTCTGAGTATATCCTTGAATCCCTTCCATAAGCTGTCTGAGCATATCCTTGCATCCTCCTGTCTGAGACCTCATAATGCAGTCTTGTCCCACCCTATGATAGGCATAGCGCATCCCGTCTGAACATGCACCGAGTCCTTTCCTTAAGCAGTATGAGCATACCTTGCATCCTGCTGTTAGAGACCTTTAACTGCAATGTGGTTATGTTCTTTGTCTGGTTCCCATCTTGTATCATGGCTTAGAAGTATTGTCCTCTTGAAATAGTCTTGTTTTATTTATTTCTCATTTCAGAAACCTCATTAACCTTGCTGTGCTCTGGCATGCCAGAGATCAAGCCCATCTGCGCCCCTTGAAGATGATAAAGCACCATGGAAATATCTTACAAAATTAAGCTAAGTACCTTTAATTTCATGTTCTGCTTGCTGCATCATTAATATTTTATATCGTCTCTACTCTGTGTAAGGCATAGGACTTCCTATCTGAATATGTGCCAAATCCTTCCAGTTGTCTGAGCATATCCTTGCAACCTCCTGTCTGAGACATCATAATGCAGTCTTGCCCCACAGTGTCATAGGCATAGCACATCCCGTCTGAACATGCACTGAGTCCTTTCCTTAAGCTGTCTGAGCATATCCTTGAATCCCTTCCATAAGCTGTCTGAGCATATCCTTGCATTCTCCTGTCTGAGACCTCATAATGCAGTCTTGTCCCACAGTGTCATAGGCATAGCGCATCCCGTCTGAACATGCATTGAGTCCTTTCCTTTAGCTGTCTGAACATATCCTTGAATCCCTTCGATAGCTGTCTGAGCATATCCTTGAATCCCTTCCATAAGCTGTCGGAGCATATCCTTGCATCCTCCTGTCTGAGACCTCATAATGCAGTCTTGTCCCACAGTGTCATAGGCATAGCGCATCCCGTCTGAACATGCACTGAGTCCTTTCCTTAAGCTGTCTGAGCATATCCTTGAATCTCTTCCATAAGCTGTCTGAGCATATCCTTGCATCCTCCTGTCTGAGACCTCATAATGCAATCTTGTCCCACAGTGTCATAGGCATAGTGCATCCCGTCTGTACATGCATTGAGTCCTTTCCTTAAGCTGTCTGAGCATATCCTTGCATCCTCCTGTCTGAGACCTCATAATGCAGTCCTGTCCCACAGTGTCATAGGCATAGCGCATCCCGTCTGAACATGCACTGAGTCCTTTCCTTAAGCTGTCTGAGGATATCCTTGAATCCCTTCCATAAGCTGTCTGAGCATATCCTTGAATCTCTTCCATAAGCTGTCTGAGCATACCCTTGCATCCTCCTGTCTGAGACCTCATAATGCAGTCTTGTCCCACAGTGTCATAGGCATAGCGCATCCCGTCTGAACATGCACTGAGTCCTTTCCTTAAGCTGTCTGAACATATCCTTGAATCCCTTCGATAAGATGTCTGATCATATCCTTGCAACCTCCTGTCTGAGACATCATAATGCAGTCATGTCCCACAGTTTCATAGGCATAGCGCATCCCGCCTGAACATGCATTGAGTCCTTCCCTTAAGCTGTCTGAGCATATCCTTGAATCTCTTCCATAAGCTGTCTGACTATATCCTTGCATCCTCCTGTCTGAGACCTCATAATGCAATCTTGTCCCACAGTGTCATAGGCATAGCGCATCCCGTCTGAACATGCATTGAGTCCTTTCCTTAAGCTGTCTGAGCATATCCTTGCATCCTCCTGTCTGAGACCTCATAATGCAGTCTTGTCCCACAGTGTCATAGGCATAGCGCATCCCGTCTGAACATGCATTGAGTGCTTTCCTTTAGCTGTCTGAACATATCCTTGAATCCCTTCGATAGCTGTCTGAGCATATCCTTGAATCCCTTCCATAAGCTGTCGGAGCATATCCTTGCATCCTCCTGTCTGAGACCTCATAATGCAGTCTTGTCCCACAGTGTCATAGGCATAGCGCATCCCGTCTGAACATGCACTGAGTCCTTTCCTTAAGCTGTCTGAGCATATCCTTGAATCTCTTCCATAAGCTGTCTGAGCATATCCTTGCATCCTCCTGTCTGAGACCTCATAATGCAATCTTGTCCCACAGTGTCATAGGCATAGTGCATCCCGTCTGTACATGCATTGAGTCCTTTCCTTAAGCTGTCTGAGCATATCCTTGCATCCTCCTGTCTGAGACCTCATAATGCAGTCCTGTCCCACAGTGTCATAGGCATAGCGCATCCCGTCTGAACATGCACTGAGTCCTTTCCTTAAGCTGTCTGAGGATATCCTTGAATCCCTTCCATAAGCTGTCTGAGCATATCCTTGAATCTCTTCCATAAGCTGTCTGAGCATACCCTTGCATCCTCCTGTCTGAGACCTCATAATGCAGTCTTGTCCCACAGTGTCATAGGCATAGCGCATCCCGTCTGAACATGCACTGAGTCCTTTCCTTAAGCTGTCTGAACATATCCTTGAATCCCTTCGATAAGCTGTCTGAGCATATCCTTGCATCCTCCTGTCTGAGACATCATAATGCAGTCTTGTCCCACAGTTTCATAGGCATAGCGCATCCCGCCTGAACATGCATTGAGTCCTTCCCTTAAGCTGTCTGAGCATATCCTTGAATCTCTTCCATAAGCTGTCTGACTATATCCTTGCATCCTCCTGTCTGAGACCTCATAATGCAATCTTGTCCCACAGTGTCATAGGCATAGCGCATCCCGTCTGAACATGCATTGAGTCCTTTCCTTAAGCTGTCTGAGCATATCCTTGCATCCTCCTGTCTGAGACCTCATAATGCAGTCTTGTCCCACAGTGTCATAGGCATAGCGCATCCCGTCTGAACATGCACTGAGTCCTTTCCTTAAGCTGTCTGAGCATATCCTTGAATCCCTTCCATAAGCTGTCTGAGCATATCCTTGAATCCCTTCGATAAGCTGTCTGAGCATATCCTTGCATCCTCCTGTCTGAGACATCATAATGCAGTCTTGTCCGACAGTGTCAATGGCATAGCGCATCCCGTCTGAACATGCATTGAGTCCTTTCCTTAAGCTGTCTGAGCATATCCTTGAATCCCTTCCATAAGCTGTCTGAGCATATCCTTGAATCCCTTTCATAAGCTGTCTGAGCATATCCTTGCATCCTCCTGTCTGAGACCTCATAATGCAGTCTTGTCCCACAGTGTCATAGGCATAGCGCATCCCGTCTGAACATGCATTGAGTACTGTCCTTAAGCTGTCTGAACATATCCTTGAATCCCTTCCCTTAACCTGTCTGAGCATATCTTTGTATCCTCCTGTCTGAGACCTCATAATGCAGTCTTGTCCCACAGTGTCATAGGCATAGCGCATCCCGTCTGAACATGCACTGAGTCCTTTCCTTAAGCTGTCTGAGCATATCCTTGAATCCCTTCCATAAGCTGTCTGAGCATATCCTAGAATCCCTTCCATAAGCTGTCTGTGCATATCCTTGCATCCTCCTGTCTGAGACCTCATAATGCAATCTTGTCCCACAGTGTCATAGGCATAGCGCATCCCGTCTGAACATGCACTGAGTCCTTTCGTTAAGCTGTCTGAGGATATCCTTGAATCCCTTCCATAAGCTGTCTGAGCATATCCTTGAATCCCTTCCATAAGCTGTCTGAGCATATCTTTGCATCTTCCTGTCTGAGACCTCATAATACAGTCTTGTTCCACAGTTTCATAGGCATAGCGCATCCCGTCTGAACATGCATTGAGTCCTTCCCTTAAGCTGTCTGAGCATATCCTTGAATCCCTTCCATAAGCTGTCTGAGCATATCCTTGAATCCCTTCCATAAGCTGTCTGAACATATCCTTGAATCCCTTCCATAAGCTATCTGAGCATATCCTTGAATCCTCCTGTCTGAGACCTCATAATGCAGTCTTGTCCCGCAGGGTCATAGGCATAGCGGATCCCGTCTGAACATGCACTGAGTCCTTTCCTTAAGCTGTCTGAGCATATCCTTGAATCCCTTCCATAAGCTGTCTGAGCATATCCTTGCATCTTCCTGTCTGAGACCGCATAATGCAGTCTTGTCCCACAGTTTCATAGGCATAGCGCATCCCGTCTGAACATGCATTGAGTCCTTTCCTTAAGCTGTCTGAGCATATCCTTGAATCCCTTCCATAAGCTGTCTGAGCATATCCTTGAATCCCTTTCATAAGCTGTCTGAGCATATCCTTGCATCCTCCTGTCTGAGACCTCATAATGCAGTCTTGTCCCACAGTGTCATAGGCATAGCGCATCCCGTCTGAACATGCATTGAGTCCTGTCCTTAAGCTGTCTGAACATATCCTTGAATCCCTTCCCTTAACCTGTCTGAGCATATCTTTGTATCCTCCTGTCTGAGACCTCATAATGCAGTCTTGTCCCACAGTGTCATAGGCATAGCGCATCCCGTCTGAACATGCACTGAGTCCTTTCCTTAAGCTGTCTGAGCATATCCTTGAATCCCTTCCATAAGCTGTCTGAGCATATCCTTGCATCATCCTGTCTGAGACCTCATAATGCAGTCTTGTCCCACAGTGTCATAGGCATAGCGCATCCCGTCTGAACATGCATTGAGTCCTGTCCTTAAGCTGTCTGAACATATCCTTGAATCCCTTCCCTTAACCTGTCTGAGCATATCTTCGTATCCTCCTGTCTGAGACCTCATAATGCAGTCTTGTCCCACAGTGTCATAGGCATAGCGCATCCCGTCTGAACATGCACTGAGTCCTTTCCTTAAGCTGTCTGAGCATATCCTTGAATCCCTTCCATAAGCTGTCTGAGCATATCCTAGAATCCCTTCCATAAGCTGTCTGTGCATATCCTTGCATCCTCCTGTCTGAGACCTCATAATGCAATCTTGTCCCACAGTGTCATAGGCATAGCGCATTCCGTCTGAACATGCACTGAGTCCTTTCGTTAAGCTGTCTGAGGATATCCTTGAATCCCTTCCATAAGCTGTCTGAGCATATCCTTGAATCCCTTCCATAAGCTGTCTGAGCATATCTTTGCATCTTCCTGTCTGAGACCTCATAATACAGTCTTGTTCCACAGTTTCATAGGCATAGCGCATCCCGTCTGAACATGCATTGAGTCCTTCCCTTAAGCTGTCTGAGCATATCCTTGAATCCCTTCCATAAGCTGTCTGAGCATATCCTTGAATCTCTTCCATAAGCTGTCTGAGCATACCCTTGAATCCCTTCGATAAGCTGTCTGAGCATATCCTTGCACCCTCCTGTCTGAGACCTCATAATGCTGTCTTGTCTCACACTGTGATAGGCATAGCTCATCCCATCTGACCATGCACCAATCCTTCCCTTAACCTGTCTGAGCATATCTTTGTATCCTCTTGTCTGAGACCTCATAGTGCAGTCTTGTCCCACAGTGTCATAGGCATAGCGCATCCCGTCTGAACATGCACTGAGTCCTTTCGTTAAGCTGTCTGAGTATATCCTTGAATCCCTTCCATAAGCTGTCTGAGCATATCCTTGCATCCTCCTGTCTGAGACCTCATAATGCAGTCTTGTCCCACCCTATGATAGGCATAGCGCATCCCGTCTGAACATGCACCGAGTCCTTTCCTTAAGCAGTATGAGCATACCTTGCATCCTGCTGTTAGAGACCTTTAACTGCAATGTGGTTATGTTCTTTGTCTGGTTCCCATCTTGTATCATGGCTTAGAAGTATTGTCCTCTTGAAATAGTCTTGTTTTATTTATTTCTCATTTCAGAAACCTCATTAACCTTGCTGTGCTCTGGCATGCCAGAGATCAAGCCCATCTGCGCCCCTTGAAGATGATAAAGCACCATGGAAATATCTTACAAAATTAAGCTAAGTACCTTTAATTTCATGTTCTGCTTGCTGCATCATTAATATTTTATATCGTCTCTACTCTGTGTAAGGCATAGGACTTCCTATCTGAATATGTGCCAAATCCTTCCAGTTGTCTGAGCATATCCTTGCAACCTCCTGTCTGAGACATCATAATGCAGTCTTGCCCCACAGTGTCATAGGCATAGCACATCCCGTCTGAACATGCACTGAGTCCTTTCCTTAAGCTGTCTGAGCATATCCTTGAATCCCTTCCATAAGCTGTCTGAGCATATCCTTGCATTCTCCTGTCTGAGACCTCATAATGCAGTCTTGTCCCACAGTGTCATAGGCATAGCGCATCCCGTCTGAACATGCATTGAGTCCTTTCCTTTAGCTGTCTGAACATATCCTTGAATCCCTTCGATAGCTGTCTGAGCATATCCTTGAATCCCTTCCATAAGCTGTCGGAGCATATCCTTGCATCCTCCTGTCTGAGACCTCATAATGCAGTCTTGTCCCACAGTGTCATAGGCATAGCGCATCCCGTCTGAACATGCACTGAGTCCTTTCCTTAAGCTGTCTGAGCATATCCTTGAATCTCTTCCATAAGCTGTCTGAGCATATCCTTGCATCCTCCTGTCTGAGACCTCATAATGCAATCTTGTCCCACAGTGTCATAGGCATAGTGCATCCCGTCTGTACATGCATTGAGTCCTTTCCTTAAGCTGTCTGAGCATATCCTTGCATCCTCCTGTCTGAGACCTCATAATGCAGTCCTGTCCCACAGTGTCATAGGCATAGCGCATCCCGTCTGAACATGCACTGAGTCCTTTCCTTAAGCTGTCTGAGGATATCCTTGAATCCCTTCCATAAGCTGTCTGAGCATATCCTTGAATCTCTTCCATAAGCTGTCTGAGCATACCCTTGCATCCTCCTGTCTGAGACCTCATAATGCAGTCTTGTCCCACAGTGTCATAGGCATAGCGCATCCCGTCTGAACATGCACTGAGTCCTTTCCTTAAGCTGTCTGAACATATCCTTGAATCCCTTCGATAAGATGTCTGATCATATCCTTGCAACCTCCTGTCTGAGACATCATAATGCAGTCATGTCCCACAGTTTCATAGGCATAGCGCATCCCGCCTGAACATGCATTGAGTCCTTCCCTTAAGCTGTCTGAGCATATCCTTGAATCTCTTCCATAAGCTGTCTGACTATATCCTTGCATCCTCCTGTCTGAGACCTCATAATGCAATCTTGTCCCACAGTGTCATAGGCATAGCGCATCCCGTCTGAACATGCATTGAGTCCTTTCCTTAAGCTGTCAGAGCATATCCTTGCATCCTCCTGTCTGAGACCTCATAATGCAGTCTTGTCCCACAGTGTCATAGGCATAGCGCATCCCGTCTGAACATGCATTGAGTGCTTTCCTTTAGCTGTCTGAACATATCCTTGAATCCCTTCGATAGCTGTCTGAGCATATCCTTGAATCCCTTCCATAAGCTGTCGGAGCATATCCTTGCATCCTCCTGTCTGAGACCTCATAATGCAGTCTTGTCCCACAGTGTCATAGGCATAGCGCATCCCGTCTGAACATGCACTGAGTCCTTTCCTTAAGCTGTCTGAGCATATCCTTGAATCTCTTCCATAAGCTGTCTGAGCATATCCTTGCATCCTCCTGTCTGAGACCTCATAATGCAATCTTGTCCCACAGTGTCATAGGCATAGTGCATCCCGTCTGTACATGCATTGAGTCCTTTCCTTAAGCTGTCTGAGCATATCCTTGCATCCTCCTGTCTGAGACCTCATAATGCAGTCCTGTCCCACAGTGTCATAGGCATAGCGCATCCCGTCTGAACATGCACTGAGTCCTTTCCTTAAGCTGTCTGAGGATATCCTTGAATCCCTTCCATAAGCTGTCTGAGCATATCCTTGAATCTCTTCCATAAGCTGTCTGAGCATACCCTTGCATCCTCCTGTCTGAGACCTCATAATGCAGTCTTGTCCCACAGTGTCATAGGCATAGCGCATCCCGTCTGAACATGCACTGAGTCCTTTCCTTAAGCTGTCTGAACATATCCTTGAATCCCTTCGATAAGCTGTCTGTGCATATCCTTGCATCCTCCTGTCTGAGACATCATAATGCAGTCTTGTCCCACAGTTTCATAGGCATAGCGCATCCCGCCTGAACATGCATTGAGTCCTTCCCTTAAGCTGTCTGAGCATATCCTTGAATCTCTTCCATAAGCTGTCTGACTATATCCTTGCATCCTCCTGTCTGAGACCTCATAATGCAATCTTGTCCCACAGTGTCATAGGCATAGCGCATCCCGTCTGAACATGCATTGAGTCCTTTCCTTAAGCTGTCTGAGCATATCCTTGCATCCTCCTGTCTGAGACCTCATAATGCAGTCTTGTCCCACAGTGTCATAGGCATAGCGCATCCCGTCTGAACATGCACTGAGTCCTTTCCTTAAGCTGTCTGAGCATATCCTTGAATCCCTTCCATAAGCTGTCTGAGCATATCCTTGAATCCCTTCGATAAGCTGTCTGAGCATATCCTTGCATCCTCCTGTCTGAGACATCATAATGCAGTCTTGTCCGACAGTGTCAATGGCATAGCGCATCCCGTCTGAACATGCATTGAGTCCTTTCCTTAAGCTGTCTGAGCATATCCTTGAATCCCTTCCATAAGCTGTCTGAGCATATCCTTGAATCCCTTTCACAAGCTGTCTGAGCATATTCTTGCATCCTCCTGTCTGAGACCTCATAATGCAGTCTTGTCCCACAGTGTCATAGGCATAGCGCATCCCGTCTGAACATGCATTGAGTCCTGTCCTTAAGCTGTCTGAACATATCCTTGAATCCCTTCCCTTAACCTGTCTGAGCATATCTTTGTATCCTCCTGTCTGAGACCTCATAATGCAGTCTTGTCCCACAGTGTCATAGGCATAGCGCATCCCGTCTGAACATGCACTGAGTCCTTTCCTTAAGCTGTCTGAGCATATCCTTGAATCCCTTCCATAAGCTGTCTGAGCATATCCTAGAATCCCTTCCATAAGCTGTCTGTGCATATCCTTGCATCCTCCTGTCTGAGACCTCATAATGCAATCTTGTCCCACAGTGTCATAGGCATAGCGCATCCCGTCTGAACATGCACTGAGTCCTTTCGTTAAGCTGTCTGAGGATATCCTTGAATCCCTTCCATAAGCTGTCTGAGCATATCCTTGAATCCCTTCCATAAGCTGTCTGAGCATATCTTTGCATCTTCCTGTCTGAGACCTCATAATACAGTCTTGTTCCACAGTTTCATAGGCATAGCGCATCCCGTCTGAACATGCATTGAGTCCTTCCCTTAAGCTGTCTGAGCATATCCTTGAATCCCTTCCATAAGCTGTCTGAGCATATCCTTGAATCCCTTCCATAAGCTGTCTGAACATATCCTTGAATCCCTTCCATAAGCTATCTGAGCATATCCTTGAATCCTCCTGTCTGAGACCTCATAATGCAGTCTTGTCCCGCAGGGTCATAGGCATAGCGGATCCCGTCTGAACATGCACTGAGTCCTTTCCTTAAGCTGTCTGAGCATATCCTTGAATCCCTTCCATAAGCTGTCTGAGCATATCCTTGCATCTTCCTGTCTGAGACCGCATAATGCAGTCTTGTCCCACAGTTTCATAGGCATAGCGCATCCCGTCTGAACATGCATTGAGTCCTTTCCTTAAGCTGTCTGAGCATATCCTTGAATCCCTTCCATAAGCTGTCTGAGCATATCCTTGAATCCCTTTCATAAGCTGTCTGAGCATATCCTTGCATCCTCCTGTCTGAGACCTCATAATGCAGTCTTGTCCCACAGTGTCATAGGCATAGCGCATCCCGTCTGAACATGCATTGAGTCCTGTCCTTAAGCTGTCTGAACATATCCTTGAATCCCTTCCCTTAACCTGTCTGAGCATATCTTTGTATCCTCCTGTCTGAGACCTCATAATGCAGTCTTGTCCCACAGTGTCATAGGCATAGCGCATCCCGTCTGAACATGCACTGAGTCCTTTCCTTAAGCTGTCTGAGCATATCCTTGAATCCCTTCCATAAGCTGTCTGAGCATATCCTTGCATCCTCCTGTCTGAGACCTCATAATGCAGTCTTGTCCCACAGTGTCATAGGCATAGCGCATCCCGTCTGAACATGCATTGAGTCCTGTCCTTAAGCTGTCTGAACATATCCTTGAATCCCTTCCCTTAACCTGTCTGAGCATATCTTCGTATCCTCCTGTCTGAGACCTCATAATGCAGTCTTGTCCCACAGTGTCATAGGCATAGCGCATCCCGTCTGAACATGCACTGAGTCCTTTCCTTAAGCTGTCTGAGCATATCCTTGAATCCCTTCCATAAGCTGTCTGAGCATATCCTAGAATCCCTTCCATAAGCTGTCTGTGCATATCCTTGCATCCTCCTGTCTGAGACCTCATAATGCAATCTTGTCCCACAGTGTCATAGGCATAGCGCATTCCGTCTGAACATGCACTGAGTCCTTTCGTTAAGCTGTCTGAGGATATCCTTGAATCCCTTCCATAAGCTGTCTGAGCATATCCTTGAATCCCTTCCATAAGCTGTCTGAGCATATCTTTGCATCTTCCTGTCTGAGACCTCATAATACAGTCTTGTTCCACAGTTTCATAGGCATAGCGCATCCCGTCTGAACATGCATTGAGTCCTTCCCTTAAGCTGTCTGAGCATATCCTTGAATCCCTTCCATAAGCTGTCTGAGCATATCCTTGAATCCCTTCCATAAGCTGTCTGAACATACCCTTGAATCCCTTCGATAAGCTGTCTGAGCATATCCTTGAATCCTCCTGTCTGAGACCTCATAATGCAGTCTTGTCCCGCAGGGTCATAGGCATAGCGCATCCCGTCTGAACATGCACTGAGTCCTTTCCTTAAGCTGTCTGAGCATATCCTTGAATCCCTTCCATAAGCTGTCTGAGCATATCCTTGCATCTTCCTGTCTGAGACCGCATAATGCAGTCTTGTCCCACAGTTTCATAGGCATAGCGCATCCCGTCTGAACATGCATTGAGTCCTTTCCTTAAGCTGTCTGAGCATATCCTTGAATCCCTTCCATAAGCTGTCTGAGCATATCCTTGAATCCCTTTCATAAGCTGTCTGAGCATATCCTTGCATCCTCCTGTCTGAGACCTCATAATGCAGTCTTGTCCCGCAGGGTCATAGGCATAGCGGATCCCGTCTGAACATGCACTGAGTCCTTTCCTTAAGCTGTCTGAGCATATCCTTGAATCCCTTCCATAAGCTGTCTGAGCATATCCTTGCATCTTCCTGTCTGAGACCGCATAATGCAGTCTTGTCCCACAGTTTCATAGGCATAGCGCATCCCGTCTGAACATGCATTGAGTCCTTTCCTTAAGCTGTCTGAGCATATCCTTGAATCCCTTCCATAAGCTGTCTGAGCATATCCTTGAATCCCTTTCATAAGCTGTCTGAGCATATCCTTGCATCCTCCTGTCTGAGACCTCATAATGCAGTCTTGTCCCACAGTGTCATAGGCATAGCGCATCCCGTCTGAACATGCATTGAGTCCTGTCCTTAAGCTGTCTGAACATATCCTTGAATCCCTTCCCTTAACCTGTCTGAGCATATCTTTGTATCCTCCTGTCTGAGACCTCATAATGCAGTCTTGTCCCACAGTGTCATAGGCATAGCGCATCCCGTCTGAACATGCACTGAGTCCTTTCCTTAAGCTGTCTGAGCATATCCTTGAATCCGTTCCATAAGCTGTCTGAGCATATCCTTGCATCCTCCTGTCTGAGACCTCATAATGCAGTCTTGTCCCACAGTGTCATAGGCATAGCGCATCCCGTCTGAACATGCATTGAGTCCTGTCCTTAAGCTGTCTGAACATATCCTTGAATCCCTTCCCTTAACCTGTCTGGGCATATCTTTGTATCCTCCTGTCTGAGACCTCATAATGCAGTCTTGTACCGCAGTGTCATAGGCATAGCGCATCCCGTCTGAACATGCACTGAGTCCTTTCCTTAAGCTGTCTGAGCATATCCTTGAATCCCTTCCATAAGCTGTCGGAGCATATCCTTGCATCCTCCTGTCTGAGACCTCATAATGCAGTCTTGTACCACAGTGTCATAGGCATAGCGCATCCCGTCTGAACATGCACTGAGTCCTTTCGTTAAGCTGTCTGAGCATATCCTTGAATCCCTTCCATAAGCTGTCTGAGCATATCCTTGAATCCCTTCTATAAGCTGTCTGAGCATATGCTTGCATCCTCCTGTCTGAGACCTCATAATGCAGTCTTGTCCCACAGTGTGATAGGCATAGCGCTTCCCGTCTGAACATGCACTGAGTCCTTTCCTTAAGCTGTCTGAACATATCCTTGAATCCCTTCGATAAGCTGTCTGAGCATATCCTTGCATCCTCCTGTCTGAGACCTCATAATGCTGTCTTGTCTCACACTGTGATAGGCATAGCTCATCCCATCTGACCATGCACCAATCCTTCCCTTAACCTGTCTGAGCATATCTTTGTATCTTGTCTGAGACCTCATAGTGCAGTCTTGTCCCACAGTGTCATAGGCATAGCGCATCCCGTCTGAACATGCACTGAGTCCTTTCGTTAAGCTGTCTGAGTATATCCTTGAATCCCTTCCATAAGCTGTCTGAGCATATCCTTGCATCTTCCTGTCTGAGACCTCATAATACAGTCTTGTTCCACAGTTTCATAGGCATAGCGCATCCCGTCTGAACATGCATTGAGTCCTTCCCTTAAGCTGTCTGAGCATATCCTTGAATCCCTTCCATAAGCTGTCTGAGCATATCCTTGAATCCCTTCCATAAGCTGTCTGAACATATCCTTGAATCCCTTCCATAAGCTATCTGAGCATATCCTTGAATCCTCCTGTCTGAGACCTCATAATGCAGTCTTGTCCCGCAGGGTCATAGGCATAGCGGATCCCGTCTGAACATGCACTGAGTCCTTTCCTTAAGCTGTCTGAGCATATCCTTGAATCCCTTCCATAAGCTGTCTGGGCATATCCTTGCATCTTTCTGTCTGAGACCGCATAATGCAGTCTTGTCCCACAGTTTCATAGGCATAGCGCATCCCGTCTGAACATGCATTGAGTCCTTTCCTTAAGCTGTCTGAGCATATCCTTGAATCCCTTCCATAAGCTGTCTGAGCATATCCTTGAATCCCTTTCATAAGCTGTCTGAGCATATCCTTGCATCCTCCTGTCTGAGACCTCATAATGCAGTCTTGTCCCACAGTGTCATAGGCATAGCGCATCCCGTCTGAACATGCATTGAGTCCTGTCCTTAAGCTGTCTGAACATATCCTTGAATCCCTTCCCTTAACCTGTCTGAGCATATCTTTGTATCCTCCTGTCTGAGACCTCATAATGCAGTCTTGTCCCACAGTGTCATAGGCATAGCGCATCCCGTCTGAACATACACTGAGTCCTTTCCTTAAGCTGTCTGAGCATATCCTTGAATCCCTTCCATAAGCTGTCTGAGCATATCCTTGCATCCTCCTGTCTGAGACCTCATAATGCAGTCTTGTCCCACAGTGTCATAGGCATAGCGCATCCCGTCTGAACATGCATTGAGTCCTGTCCTTAAGCTGTCTGAACATATCCTTGAATCCCTTCCCTTAACCTGTCTGAGCATATCTTTGTATCCTCCTGTCTGAGACCTCATAATGCAGTCTTGTCCCACAGTGTCATAGGCATAGCGCATCCCGTCTGAACATGCACTGAGTCCTTTCCTTAAGCTGTCTGAGCATATCCTTGAATCCCTTCCATAAGCTGTCTGAGCATATCCTTGCATCCTCCTGTCTGAGACCTCATAATGCAGTCTTGTCCCACAGTGTCATAGGCATAGCGCATCCCGTCTGAACATGCATTGAGTCCTGTCCTTAAGCTGTCTGAACATATCCTTGAATCCCTTCCCTTAACCTGTCTGAGCATATCTTTGTATCCTCCTGTCTGAGACCTCATAATGCAGTCTTGTCCCACAGTGTCATAGGCATAGCGCATCCCGTCTGAACATGCACTGAGTCCTTTCCTTAAGCTGTCTGAGCATATCCTTGAATCCCTTCCATAAGCTGTCTGAGCATATCCTAGAATCCCTTCCATAAGCTGTCTGTGCATATCCTTGCATCCTCCTGTCTGAGACCTCATAATGCAATCTTGTCCCACAGTGTCATAGGCATAGCGCATTCCGTCTGAACATGCACTGAGTCCTTTCGTTAAGCTGTCTGAGGATATCCTTGAATCCCTTCCATAAGCTGTCTGAGCATATCCTTGAATCCCTTCCATAAGCTGTCTGAGCATATCTTTGCATCTTCCTGTCTGAGACCTCATAATACAGTCTTGTTCCACAGTTTCATAGGCATAGCGCATCCCGTCTGAACATGCATTGAGTCCTTCCCTTAAGCTGTCTGAGCATATCCTTGAATCCCTTCCATAAGCTGTCTGAGCATATCCTTGAATCCCTTCCATAAGCTGTCTGAACATATCCTTGAATCCCTTCGATAAGCTGTCTGAGCATATCCTTGAATCCTCCTGTCTGAGACCTCATAATGCAGTCTTGTCCCGCAGGGTCATAGGCATAGCGCATCCCGTCTGAACATGCACTGAGTCCTTTCCTTAAGCTGTCTGAGCATATCCTTGAATCCCTTCCATAAGCTGTCTGAGCATATCCTTGCATCTTCCTGTCTGAGACCGCATAATGCAGTCTTGTCCCACAGTTTCATAGGCATAGCGCATCCCGTCTGAACATGCATTGAGTCCTTTCCTTAAGCTGTCTGAGCATATCCTTGAATCCCTTCCATAAGCTGTCTGAGCATATCCTTGAATCCCTTTCATAAGCTGTCTGAGCATATCCTTGCATCCTCCTGTCTGAGACCTCATAATGCAGTCTTGTCCCACAGTGTCATAGGCATAGCGCATCCCGTCTGAACATGCATTGAGTCCTGTCCTTAAGCTGTCTGAACATATCCTTGAATCCCTTCCCTTAACCTGTCTGAGCATATCTTTGTATCCTCCTGTCTGAGACCTCATAATGCAGTCTTGTCCCACAGTGTCATAGGCATAGCGCATCCCGTCTGAACATGCACTGAGTCCTTTCCTTAAGCTGTCTGAGCATATCCTTGAATCCCTTCCATAAGCTGTCTGAGCATATCCTTGCATCCTCCTGTCTGAGACCTCATAATGCAGTCTTGTCCCACAGTGTCATAGGCATAGCTCATCCCGTCTGAACATGCACTGGGTCCTTTCCTTAAGCTGTCTGAGCATATCCTTGAGTCCCTTCCATAAGCTGTCTGAGCATATCCTTGAATCTCTTCCATAAGCTGTCTGAGCATACCCTTGCATCCTCCTGTCTGAGACCTCATAATGCAGTCTTGTCCCACAGTGTCATAGGCATAGCGCATCCCGTCTGAACATGCACTGAGTCCTTTCCTTAAGCTGTCTGAACATATCCTTGAATCCCTTCGATAAGCTGTCTGAGCATATCCTTGCATCCTCCTGTCTGAGACATCATAATGCAGTCTTGTCCCACAGTGTCAAAGGCATAGCGCATCCCGTCTGAACATGCACTGAGTGCTTTCCTTAAGCTGTCTGAGCATATCCTTGAATCCCTTCCATCAGCTCTCTGAGCATATCCTTGAATCCCTTCCATAAGCTGTCTGAGCACATCCTTGCATCCTCCTGTCTGAGACCTCATAATGCAGTCTTGTCCCACAGTGTCATAGGCATAGCGCATCCCGTCTGAACATGCACTGAGTCCTTTCCTTAAGCTGTCTGAGCATATCCTTGAATCCCTTCCATAAGCTGTCTGAGCATATCCTTGCATCTTCCTGTCTGAGAACTCATAATGCAGTCTTGTCCCACAGTTTCATAGGCATAGCGCATCCCGTCTGAACATGCATTGAGTCCTTTCCTTAAGCTGTCTGAGCATATCCTTGAATCCCTTCCATAAGCTGTCTGAGCATATCCTTGAATCCCTTTCATAAGCTGTCTGAGCATATCCTTGCATCTTCCTGTCTGAGACCTCATAATGCCGTCTTGTCCCACAGTGTCATAGGCATAGCTCATCCCATCTGACCATGCACCAATCCTTCCCTTAACCTGTCTGAGCATATCCTTGAATCCCTTCCATAAGCTGTCTGAGCATATCCTTGAATCCCTTCCATAAGCTGTCTCAGCATATCCTTGCATCCTCCTGTCTGAGACCTGATAATGCAGTCTTGTCCCATAGTGTCATAGGCATAGCGCATCCCGTCTGAACATGCACTGAGTCCTTTCCTTAAGCTGTCTGAGCATTTCCTTGAATCCCTTCCATAAGCTGTCTGAGCATATCCTTGAATCCCTTCCATAAGCTGTCTGAGCATATCCTTGCATCCTCCTGTCTGAGACCTCATAATGCAGTCTTGTCCCACAGTGTCATAGGCATAACGCATCCCGTCTGAACATGCATTGAGTCCTGTCCTTAAGCTGTCTGAACATATCCTTGAATCCCTTCCCTTAACCTGTCTGGGCATATCTTTGTATCCTCCTGTCTGAGACCTCATAATGCAGTCTTGTACCGCAGTGTCATAGGCATAGCGCATCCCGTCTGAACATGCACTGAGTCCTTTCCTTAAGCTGTCTGAGCATATCCTTGAATCCCTTCCATAAGCTGTCGGAGCATATCCTTGCATCCTCCTGTCTGAGACCTCATAATGCAGTCTTGTACCACAGTGTCATAGGCATAGCGCATCCCGTCTGAACATGCACTGAGTCCTTTCGTTAAGCTGTCTGAGCATATCCTTGAATCCCTTCCATAAGCTGTCTGAGCATATCCTTGAATCCCTTCTATAAGCTGTCTGAGCATATGCTTGCATCCTCCTGTCTGAGACCTCATAATGCAGTCTTGTCCCACAGTGTGATAGGCATAGCGCTTCCCGTCTGAACATGCACTGAGTCCTTTCCTTAAGCTGTCTGAACATATCCTTGAATCCCTTCGATAAGCTGTCTGAGCATATCCTTGCATCCTCCTGTCTGAGACCTCATAATGCTGTCTTGTCTCACACTGTGATAGGCATAGCTCATCCCATCTGACCATGCACCAATCCTTCCCTTAACCTGTCTGAGCATATCTTTGTATCTTGTCTGAGACCTCATAGTGCAGTCTTGTCCCACAGTGTCATAGGCATAGCGCATCCCGTCTGAACATGCACTGAGTCCTTTCGTTAAGCTGTCTGAGTATATCCTTGAATCCCTTCCATAAGCTGTCTGAGCATATCCTTGCATCCTCCTGTCTGAGACCTCATAATGCAGTCTTGTCCCACCCTATGATAGGCATAGCGCATCCCGTCTGAACATGCACCGAGTCCTTTCCTTAAGCAGTATGAGCATACCTTGCATCCTGCTGTTAGAGACCTTTAACTGCAATGTGGTTATGTTCTTTGTCTGGTTCCCATCTTGTATCATGGCTTAGAAGTATTGTCCTCTTGAAATAGTCTTGTTTTATTTATTTCTCATTTCAGAAACCTCATTAACCTTGCTGTGCTCTGGCATGCCAGAGATCAAGCCCATCTGCGCCCCTTGAAGATGATAAAGCACCATGGAAATATCTTACAAAATTAAGCTAAGTACCTTTAATTTCATGTTCTGCTTGCTGCATCATTAATATTTTATATCGTCTCTACTCTGTGTAAGGCATAGGACCTCCTATCTGAATATGTGTCAAATCCTTCCAGTTGTCTGAGCATATCCTTGCAACCTCCTGTCTGAGACATCATAATGCAGTCTTTCCCCACAGTGTCATAGGCATAGCACATCCCGTCTGAACATGCACTGAGTCCTTTCCTTAAGCTGTCTGAGCATATCCTTGAATCCCTTCCATAAGCTGTCTGAGCATATCCTTGCATTCTCCTGTCTGAGACCTCATAATGCAGTCTTGTCCCACAGTGTCATAGGCATAGCGCATCCCGTCTGAACATGCATTGAGTCCTTTCCTTTAGCTGTCTGAACATATCCTTGAATCCCTTCGATAGCTGTCTGAGCATATCCTTGAATCCCTTCCATAAGCTGTCGGAGCATATCCTTGCATCCTCCTGTCTGAGACCTCATAATGCAGTCTTGTCCCACAGTGTCATAGGCATAGCGCATCCCGTCTGAACATGCACTGAGTCCTTTCCTTAAGCTGTCTGAGCATATCCTTGAATCTCTTCCATAAGCTGTCTGAGCATATCCTTGCATCCTCCTGTCTGAGACCTCATAATGCAATCTTGTCCCACAGTGTCATAGGCATAGTGCATCCCGTCTGTACATGCATTGAGTCCTTTCCTTAAGCTGTCTGAGCATATCCTTGCATCCTCCTGTCTGAGACCTCATAATGCAGTCCTGTCCCACAGTGTCATAGGCATAGCGCATCCCGTCTGAACATGCACTGAGTCCTTTCCTTAAGCTGTCTGAGGATATCCTTGACTCCCTTCCATAAGCTGTTTGAGCATATCCTTGAATCTCTTCCATAAGCTGTCTGAGCATACCCTTGCATCCTCCTGTCTGAGACCTCATAATGCAGTCTTGTCCCACAGTGTCATAGGCATAGCGCATCCCGTCTGAACATGCACTGAGTCCTTTCCTTAAGCTGTCTGAACATATCCTTGAATCCCTTCGATAAGCTGTCTGAGCATATCCTTGCATCCTCCTGTCTGAGACATCATAATGCAGTCTTGTCCCACAGTTTCATAGGCATAGCGCATCCCGCCTGAACATGCATTGAGTCCTTCCCTTAAGCTGTCTGAGCATATCCTTGAATCTCTTCCATAAGCTGTCTGACTATATCCTTGCATCCTCCTGTCTGAGACCTCATAATGCAATCTTGTCCCACAGTGTCATAGGCATAGCGCATCCCGTCTGAACATGCATTGAGTCCTTTCCTTAAGCTGTCTGAGCATATCCTTGCATCCTCCTGTCTGAGACCTCATAATGCAGTCTTGTCCCACAGTGTCATAGGCATAGCGCATCCCGTCTGAACATGCATTGAGTCCTTTCCTTTAGCTGTCTGAACATATCCTTGAATCCCTTCGATAGCTGTCTGAGCATATCCTTGAATCCCTTCCATAAGCTGTCTGAGCATATCCTTGCATCCTCCTGTCTGAGACCTCATAATGCAGTCTTGTCCCACAGTGTCATAGGAATAGCGCATCCCGTCTGAACATGCACTGAGTCCTTTCCTTAAGCTGTCTGAGCATATCCTTGAATCTCTTCCATAAGCTGTCTGAGCATATCCTTGCATCCTCCTGTCTGAGACCTCATAATGAAATCTTGTCCCACAGTGTCATAGGCATAGTGCATCCCGTCTGTACATGCATTGAGTCCTTTCCTTAAGCTGTCTGAGCATATCCTTGCATCCTCCTGTCTGAGACCTCATAATGCAGTCCTGTCCCACAGTGTCATAGGCATAGCGCATCCCGTCTGAACATGCACTGAGTCCTTTCCTTAAGCTGTCTGAGGATATCCTTGAATCCCTTCCATAAGCTGTCTGAGCATATCCTTGAATCTCTTCCATAAGCTGTCTGAGCATACCCTTGCATCCTCCTGTCTGAGACCTCATAATGCAGTATTGTCCCACAGTGTCATAGGCATAGCGCATCCCGTCTGAACATGCACTGAGTCCTTTCCTTAAGCTGTCTGAACATATCCTTGAATCCCTTCGATAAGCTGTCTGAGCATATCCTTGCATCCTCCTGTCTGAGACATCATAATGCAGTCTTGTCCCACAGTTTCATAGGCATAGCGCATCCCGCCTGAACATGCATTAAGTCCTTCCCTTAAGCTGTCTGAGCATATCCTTGAATCTCTTCCATAAGCTGTCTGACTATATCCTTGCATCCTCCTGTCTGAGACCTCATAATGCAATCTTGTCCCACAGTTTCATAGGCATAGCGCATCCCGCCTGAACATGCATTGAGTCCTTTCCTTAAGCTGTCTGAGCATATCCTTGCATCTCTTCCATAAGCTGTCTGACTATATCCTTGCATCCTCCTGTCTGAGACCTCATAATGCAATCTTGTCCCACAGTGTCATAGGCATAGCGCATCCCGTCTGAACATGCACTGAGTCCTTTCCTTAAGCTGTCTGATGATATCCTTGAATCCCTTCCATAAGCTGTCTGAGCATATCCTTGAATCCCTTCCATAAGCTGTCTGAGCATATCCTTGCATCCTCCAGTCTGAGACCTCATAATGCAGTCTTGTCCCACAGTGTCATAGGCATAGCGCATCCCGTCTGAACATGCACTGAGTCCTTTCCTTAAGCTGTCTGAGCATATCCTTGAATCCCTTCAATAAGCTGTCTGAGCATATCCTTGAATCCCTTCCATAAGCTGTCTGAGCACATCCTTGCATCCTCCTGTCTGAGACCTCATAATGCAGTCTTGTCCCACAGTGTCATAGGCATAGCGCATCCCGTCTGAACATGCACTGAGTCCTTTCCTTAAGCTGTCTGAGCATATCCTTGAATCCCTTCCATAAGCTGTCTGAGCATATCCTTGAATCCCTTCGATAAGCTGTCTGAGCATATCCTTGCATCCTCCTGTCTGAGACATCATAATGCAGTCTTGTCCGACAGTGTCAATGGCATAGCGCATCCCGTCTGAACATGCATTGAGTCCTTTCCTTAAGCTGTCTGAGCATATCCTTGAATCCCTTCCATAAGCTGTCTGAGCATATCCTTGAATCCCTTCCATAAGCTGTCTGAGCATATCCTTGAATCCCTTTCATAAGCTGTCTGAGCATATCCTTGCATCCTCCTGTCTGAGACCTCATAATGCAGTCTTGTCCCACAGTGTCATAGGCATAGCGCATCCCGTCTGAACATGCATTGAGTCCTGTCCTTAAGCTGTCTGAACATATCCTTGAATCCCTTCCCTTAACCTGTCTGAGCATATCTTTGTATCCTCCTGTCTGAGACCTCATAATGCAGTCTTGTCCCACAGTGTCATAGGCATAGCGCATCCCGTCTGAACATGCATTGAGTCCTGTCCTTAAGCTGTCTGAACATATCCTTGAAACCCTTCCCTTAACCTGTCTGAGCATATCTTTGTATCCTCCTGTCTGAGACCTCATAATGCAGTCTTGTCCCGCAGTGTCATAGGCATAGCGCATCCCGTCTGAGCATGCACTGAGTCCTTTCCTTAAGCTGTCTGAGCATATCCTTGAATCCCTTCCATAAGCTGTCTGAGCATATCCTAGAATCCCTTCCATAAGCTGTCTGTGCATATCCTTGCATCCTCCTGTCTGAGACCTCATAATGCAATCTTGTCCCACAGTGTCATAGGCATAGCGCATCCCGTCTGAACATGCACTGAGTCCTTTCGTTAAGCTGTCTGAGGATATCCTTGAATCCCTTCCATAAGCTGTCTGAGCATATCCTTGAATCCCTTCCATAAGCTGTCTGAGCATATCTTTGCATCTTCCTGTCTGAGACCTCATAATACAGTCTTGTTCCACAGTTTCATAGGCATAGCGCATCCCGTCTGAACATGCATTGAGTCCTTCCCTTAAGCTGTCTGAGCATATCCTTGAATCCCTTCCATAAGCTGTCTGAGCATATCCTTGAATCCCTTCCATAAGCTGTCTGAGCATATCCTTGCATCCTCCTGTCTGAGACCTCATAATGCAGTCTTGTTTCACAGTGTCATAGGCATAGCGCATCCCGTCTGAACATGCACTGAGTCCTTTCCTTAAGCTGTCTGAGCATATCCTTGAATCCCTTCCATAAGCTGTCTGAGCATATCCTTGCATCCTCCTGTCTGAGACCTCATAATGCAGTCTTGTCCCACAGTGTCATAGGCATAGCGCATCCCGTCTGAACATGCACCGAGTCATTTCGTTAAGCTGTCTGAGCATATCCTTGAATCCCTTCCATAAGCTGTCTGAGCATATCCTTGAATCCCTTCCATAAGCTGTCTGAGCATATCCTTACATCCTCCTGTCTGAGACCTCATAATGCAGTCTTGTCCCACAGTGTCATAGGCATGACGCATCCCGTCTGAACATGCATTGAGTCCTGTCCTTAAGCTGTCTGAACATATCCTTGAATCCCTTCCCTTAACCTGTCTGAGCATATCTTTGTATCCTCCTGTCTGAGACCTCATAATGCAGTCTTGTCCCACAGTGTCATAGGCATAGCGCATCCCATCTGAACATGCACTGAGTCTTTTCCTTAAGCTGTCTGAGCATATCCTTGAATCCCTTCCATAAGCTGCCTGAGCATATCCTTGCATCCTCCTGTCTGAGACCTCATAATGCAGTCTTGTCCCACAGTGTCATAGGCATAGCGCATCCCGTCTGAACATGCACTGAGTCCTTTCCTTAAGCTGTCTGAGCATATCCTTGAATCCCTTCCATAAGCTGTCTGAGCATATCCTTGAATCCCTTCCATAAGCTGTCTGAGCATATGCTTGCATCCTCCTGTCTGAGACCTCATAATGCAGTCTTGTCCCACAGTGTCATAGGCATAGCGCATCCCGTCTGAACATACACTGAGTCCTTTCCTTAAGCTGTCTGAGGATATCCTTGAATCCCTTCAATAAGCTGTCTGAGCATATCCTTGAATCCCTTCCAAAGCTGTCTGAGCACATCCTTGCATCCTCCTGTCTGAGACCTCATAATGCAGTCTTGTCCCACAGTGTCATAGGCATAGCGCATCCCGTCTGAACATGCACTGAGTCCTTTCCTTAAGCTGTCTGAGGATATCCTTGAATCCCTTCAATAAGCTGTCTGAGCATATCCTTGAATCCCTTCCAAAGCTGTCTGAGCACATCCTTGCATCCTCCTGTCTGAGACCTCATAATGCAGTCTTGTCCCACAGTGTCATAGGCATAGCGCATCCCGTCTGAACATGCACTGAGTCCTTTCCTTAAGCTGTCTGAGCATATCCTTGAATCCCTTCCATAAGCTGTCTGAGCATATCCTTGAATCCCTTCCATAAGCTGTCTGAGCATATCCTTGCATCCTCCTGTCTGAGACCTCATAATGCAGTCTTGTCCCACAGTGTCATAGGCATAGCGCATCCCGTCTGAACATGCACTGAGTCCTTTCGTTAAGCTGTCTGAGCATATCCTTGAATCCCTTCCATAAGCTGTCTGAGCATATCCTTGAATCCCTTCCATAAGCTGTCTGAGCATATCCTAGAATCCCTTCCATAAGCTGTCTGTGCATATCCTTGCATCCTCCTGTCTGAGACCTCATAATGCAATCTTGTCCCACAGTGTCATAGGCATAGCGCATCCCGTCTGAACATGCACTGAGTCCTTTCGTTAAGCTGTCTGAGGATATCCTTGAATCCCTTCCATAAGCTGTCTGAGCATATCCTTGAATCCCTTCCATAAGCTGTCTGAGCATATCTTTGCATCTTCCTGTCTGAGACCTCATAATACAGTCTTGTTCCACAGTTTCATAGGCATAGCGCATCCCGTCTGAACATGCATTGAGTCCTTCCCTTAAGCTGTCTGAGCATATCCTTGAATCCCTTCCATAAGCTGTCTGAGCATATCCTTGAATCCCTTCCATAAGCTGTCTGAGCATATCCTTGAATCCCTTCCATAAGCTGTCTGAGCATATCCTTGCATCCTCCTGTCTGAGACCTCATAATGCAGTCTTGTTTCACAGTGTCATAGGCATAGCGCATCCCGTCTGAACATGCACTGAGTCCTTTCCTTAAGCTGTCTGAGCATATCCTTGAATCCCTTCCATAAGCTGTCTGAGCATATCCTTGCATCCTCCTGTCTGAGACCTCATAATGCAGTCTTGTCCCACAGTGTCATAGGCATAGCGCATCCCGTCTGAACATGCACCGAGTCCTTTCGTTAAGCTGTCTGAGCATATCCTTGAATCCCTTCCATAAGCTGTCTGAGCATATCCTTGAATCCCTTCCATAAGCTGTCTGAGCATATCCTTACATCCTCCTGTCTGAGACCTCATAATGCAGTCTTGTCCCACAGTGTCATAGGCATGACGCATCCCGTCTGAACATGCATTGAGTCCTGTCCTTAAGCTGTCTGAACATATCCTTGAATCCCTTCCCTTAACCTGTCTGAGCATATCTTTGTATCCTCCTGTCTGAGACCTCATAATGCAGTCTTGTCCCACAGTGTCATAGGCATATAGCATCCCATCTGAACATGCACTGAGTCTTTTCCTTAAGCTGTCTGAGCATATCCTTGAATCCCTTCCATAAGCTGCCTGAGCATATCCTTGCATCCTCCTGTCTGAGACCTCATAATGCAGTCTTGTCCCACAGTGTCATAGGCATAGCGCATCCCGTCTGAACATGCACTGAGTCCTTTCCTTAAGCTGTCTGAGCATATCCTTGAATCCCTTCCATAAGCTGTCTGAGCATATCCTTGAATCCCTTCCATAAGCTGTCTGAGCATATGCTTGCATCCTCCTGTCTGAGACCTCATAATGCAGTCTTGTCCCACAGTGTCATAGGCATAGCGCATCCCGTCTGAACATACACTGAGTCCTTTCCTTAAGCTGTCTGAGCATATCCTTGAATCCCTTCAATAAGCTGTCTGAGCATATCCTTGAATCCCTTCCAAAGCTGTCTGAGCACATCCTTGCATCCTCCTGTCTGAGACCTCATAATGCAGTCTTGTCCCACAGTGTCATAGGCATAGCGCATCCCGTCTGAACATGCACTGAGTCCTTTCCTTAAGCTGTCTGAGCATATCCTTGAATCCCTTCCATAAGCTGTCTGAGCATATCCTTGAATCCCTTCCATAAGCTGTCTGAGCATATCCTTGCATCCTCCTGTCTGAGACCTCATAATGCAGTCTTGTCCCACAGTGTCATAGGCATAGCGCATCCCGTCTGAACATGCACTGAGTCCTTTCGTTAAGCTGTCTGAGCATATCCTTGAATCCCTTCCATAAGCTGTCTGAGCATATCCTTGAATCCCTTCCATAAGCTGTCTGAGCATATGCTTGCATCCTCCTGTCTGAGACCTCATAATGCAGTCTTGTCCCACAGTGTGATAGGCATAGCGCTTCCCGTCTGAACATGCACTGAGTCCTTTCCTTAAGCTGTCTGAACATATCCTTGAATCCCTTCGATAAGCTGTCTGAGCATATCCTTGCACCCTCCTGTCTGAGACCTCATAATGCTGTCTTGTCTCACACTGTGATAGGCATAGCTCATCCCATCTGACCATGCACCAATCCTTCCCTTAACCTGTCTGAGCATATCTTTGTATCCTCTTGTCTGAGACCTCATAGTGCAGTCTTGTCCCACAGTGTCATAGGCATAGCGCATCCCGTCTGAACATGCACTGAGTCCTTTCGTTAAGCTGTCTGAGTATATCCTTGAATCCCTTCCATAAGCTGTCTGAGCATA
Source organism: Lutraria lutraria (assembly GCA_964023205.1). Classification (NCBI taxonomy): domain Eukaryota; kingdom Metazoa; phylum Mollusca; class Bivalvia; order Venerida; family Mactridae; genus Lutraria; species Lutraria lutraria. Next base: position 10,804,006 of record OZ026846.1, on the reverse strand, counting down.
TCCTTGCATCCTCCTGTCTGAGACCTCATAATGCAGTCTTGTCCCACCCTATGATAGGCATAGCGCATCCCGTCTGAACATGCACCGAGTCCTTTCCTTAAGCAGTATGAGCATACCTTGCATCCTGCTGTTAGAGACCTTTAACTGCAATGTGGTTATGTTCTTTGTCTGGTTCCCATCTTGTATCATGGCTTAGAAGTATTGTCCTCTTGAAATAGTCTTGTTTTATTTATTTCTCATTTCAGAAACCTCATTAACCTTGCTGTGCTCTGGCATGCCAGAGATCAAGCCCATCTGCGCCCCTTGAAGATGATAAAGCACCATGGAAATATCTTACAAAATTAAGCTAAGTACCTTTAATTTCATGTTCTGCTTACTGCATCATTAATATTTTATATCGTCTCTACTCTGTGTAAGGCATAGGACCTCCTATCTGAATATGTGTCAAATCCTTCCAGTTGTCTGAGCATATCCTTGCAACCTCCTGTCTGAGACATCATAATGCAGTCTTGCCCCACAGTGTCATAGGCATAGCACATCCCGTCTGAACATGCACTGAGTCCTTTCCTTAAGCTGTCTGAGCATATCATTGAATCCCTTCCATAAGCTGTCTGAGCATATCCTTGCATTCTCCTGTCTGAGACCTCATAATGCAGTCTTGTCCCACAGTGTCATAGGCATAGCGCATCCCGTCTGAACATGCATTGAGTCCTTTCCTTTAGCTGTCTGAACATATCCTTGAATCCCTTCGATAGCTGTCTGAGCATATCCTTGAATCCCTTCCATAAGCTGTCGGAGCATATCCTTGCATCCTCCTGTCTGAGACCTCATAATGCAGTCTTGTCCCACAGTGTCATAGGCATAGCGCATCCCGTCTGAACATGCACTGAGTCCTTTCCTTAAGCTGTCTGAGCATATCCTTGAATCTCTTCCATATGCTGTCTGAGCATATCCTTGCATCCTCCTGTCTGAGACCTCATAATGCAATCTTGTCCCACAGTGTCATAGGCATAGTGCATCCCGTCTGTACATGCATTGAGTCCTTTCCTTAAGCTGTCTGAGCATATCCTTGCATCCTCCTGTCTGAGACCTCATAATGCAGTCCTGTCCCACAGTGTCATAGGCATAGCGCATCCCGTCTGAACATGCACTGAGTCCTTTCCTTAAGCTGTCTGAGGATATCCTTGAATCCCTTCCATAAGCTGTCTGAGCATATCCTTGAATCTCTTCCATAAGCTGTCTGAGCATACCCTTGCATCCTCCTGTCTGAGACCTCATAATGCAGTCTTGTCCCACAGTGTCATAGGCATAGCGCATCCCGTCTGAACATGCACTGAGTCCTTTCGTTAAGCTGTCTGAGCATATCCTTGAATCCCTTCCATAAGCTGTCTGAGCATATCCTTGAATCCCTTCCATAAGTTGTCTGAGCATATGCTTGCATCCTCCTGTCTGAGACCTCATAATGCAGTCTTGTCCCACAGTGTCATAGGCATAGCGCATCCCGTCTGAACATGCACTGAGTCCTTCCCTTAAGCTGTCTGAGCCTATCCTTGAATCTCTTCCATAAGCTGTCTGACTATATCCTTGCATCCTCCTGTCTGAGACCTCATAATGCAATCTTGTCCCACAGTGTCATAGGCATAGCGCATCCCGTCTGAACATGCATTGAGTCCTTTCCTTAAGCTGTCTGAGCATATCCTTGCATCCTCCTGTCTGAGACCTCATAATGCAGTCTTGTCCCACAGTGTCATAGGCATAGCGCATCCCGTCTGAACATGCATTGAGTGCTTTCCTTTAGCTGTCTGAACATATCCTTGAATCCCTTCGATAGCTGTCTGAGCATATCCTTGAATCCCTTCCATAAGCTGTCGGAGCATATCCTTGCATCCTCCTGTCTGAGACCTCATAATGCAGTCTTGTCCCACAGTGTCATAGGCATAGCGCATCCCGTCTGAACATGCACTGAGTCCTTTCCTTAAGCTGTCTGAGCATATCCTTGAATCTCTATCATAAGCTGTCTGAGCATATCCTTGCATCCTCCTGTCTGAGACCTCATAATGCAATCTTGTCCCACAGTGTCATAGGCATAGTGCATCCCGTCTGTACATGCATTGAGTCCTTTCCTTAAGCTGTCTGAGCATATCCTTGCATCCTCCTGTCTGAGACCTCATAATGCAGTCCTGTCCCACAGTGTCATAGGCATAGCGCATCCCGTCTGAACATGCACTGAGTCCTTTCCTTAAGCTGTCTGAGGATATCCTTGAATCCCTTCCATAAGCCGTCTGAGCATATCCTTGAATCTCTTCCATAAGCTGTCTGAGCATACCCTTGCATCCTCCTGTCTGAGACCTCATAATGCAGTCTTGTCCCACAGTGTCATAGGCATAGCGCATCCCGTCTGAACATGCACTGAGTCCTTTCCTTAAGCTGTCTGAACATATCCTTGAATCCCTTCGATAAGCTGTCTGAGCATATCCTTGCATCCTCCTGTCTGAGACATCATAATGCAGTCTTGTCCCACAGTTTCATAGGCATAGCGCATCCCGCCTGAACATGCATTGAGTCCTTCCCTTAAGCTGTCTGAGCATATCCTTGAATCTCTTCCATAAGCTGTCTGACTATATCCTTGCATCCTCCTGTCTGAGACCTCATAATGCAATCTTGTCCCACAGTGTCATAGGCATAGCGCATCCCGTCTGAACATGCATTGAGTCCTTTCCTTAAGCTGTCTGAGCATATCCTTGCATCCTCCTGTCTGAGACCTCATAATGCAGTCTTGTCCCACAGTGTCATAGGCATAGCGCATCCCGTCTGAACATGCACTGAGTCCTTTCCTTAAGCTGTCTGAGCATATCCTTGAATCCCTTCAATAAGCTGTCTGAGCATATCCTTGAATCCCTTCCATAAGCTGTCTGAGCACATCCTTGCATCCTCCTGTCTGAGACCTCATAATGCAGTCTTGTCCCACAGTGTCATAGGCATAGCGCATCACGTCTGAACATGCACTGAGTCCTTTCCTTAAGCTGTCTGAGCATATCCTTGAATCCCTTCCATAAGCTGTCTGAGCATATCCTTGAATCCCTTCGATAAGCTGTCTGAGCATATCCTTGCATCCTCCTGTCTGAGACATCATAATGCAGTCTTGTCCGACAGTGTCAATGGCATAGCGCATCCCGTCTGAACATGCATTGAGTCCTTTCCTTAAGCTGTCTGAGCATATCCTTGAATCCCTTCCATAAGCTGTCTGAGCATATCCTTGAATCCCTTTCATAAGCTGTCTGAGCATATCCTTGCATCCTCCTGTCTGAGACCTCATAATGCAGTCTTGTCCCACAGTGTCATAGGCATAGCGCATCCCGTCTGAACATGCATTGAGTCCTGTCCTTAAGCTGTCTGAACATATCCTTGAATCCCTTCCCTTAACCTGTCTGAGCATATCTTTGTATCCTCCTGTCTGAGACCTCATAATGCAGTCTTGTCCCACAGTGTCATAGGCATAGCGCATCCCGTCTGAACATGCACTGAGTCCTTTCCTTAAGCTGTCTGAGCATATCCTTGAATCCCTTCCATAAGCTGTCTGAGCATATCCTAGAATCCCTTCCATAAGCTGTCTGTGCATATCCTTGCATCCTCCTGTCTGAGACCTCATAATGCAATCTTGTCCCACAGTGTCATAGGCATAGCGCATCCCGTCTGAACATGCACTGAGTCCTTTCGTTAAGCTGTCTGAGGATATCCTTGAATCCCTTCCATAAGCTGTCTGAGCATATCCTTGAATCCCTTCCATCAGCTGTCTGAGCATATCTTTGCATCTTCCTGTCTGAGACCTCATAATACAGTCTTGTTCCACAGTTTCATAGGCATAGCGCATCCCGTCTGAACATGCATTGAGTCCTTCCCTTAAGCTGTCTGAGCATATCCTTGAATCCCTTCCATAAGCTGTCTGAGCATATGCTTGCATCCTCCTGTCTGAGACCTCATAATGCAGTCTTGTCCCACAGTGTCATAGGCATAGCGCATCCCGTCTGAACATACACTGAGTCCTTTCCTTAAGCTGTCTGAGGATATCCTTGAATCCCTTCAATAAGCTGTCTGAGCATATCCTTGAATCCCTTCCAAAGCTGTCTGAGCACATCCTTGCATCCTCCTGTCTGAGACCTCATAATGCAGTCTTGTCCCACAGTGTCATAGGCATAGCGCATCCCGTCTGAACATGCACTGAGTCCTTTCCTTAAGCTGTCTGAGCATATCCTTGAATCCCTTCCATAAGCTGTCTGAGCATATCCTTGAATCCCTTCCATAAGCTGTCTGAGCATATCCTTGCATCCTCCTGTCTGAGACCTCATAATGCAGTCTTGTCCCACAGTGTCATAGGCATAGCGCATCCCGTCTGAACATGCACTGAGTCCTTTCGTTAAGCTGTCTGAGCATATCCTTGAATCCCTTCCATAAGCTGTCTGAGCATATCCTTGAATCCCTTCCATAAGCTGTCTGAGCATATCCTAGAATCCCTTCCATAAGCTGTCTGTGCATATCCTTGCATCCTCCTGTCTGAGACCTCATAATGCAATCTTGTCCCACAGTGTCATAGGCATAGCGCATCCCGTCTGAACATGCACTGAGTCCTTTCGTTAAGCTGTCTGAGGATATCCTTGAATCCCTTCCATAAGCTGTCTGAGCATATCCTTGAATCCCTTCCATAAGCTGTCTGAGCATATCTTTGCATCTTCCTGTGTGAGACCTCATAATACAGTCTTGTTCCACAGTTTCATAGGCATAGCGCATCCCGTCTGAACATGCATTGAGTCCTTCCCTTAAGCTGTCTGAGCATATCCTTGAATCCCTTCCATAAGCTGTCTGAGCATATCCTTGAATCCTTTCCATAAGCTGTCTGAGCATATCCTTGAATCCCTTCCATAAGCTGTCTGAGCATATCCTTGCATCCTCCTCTCTGAGACCTCATAATGCAGTCTTGTTTCACAGTGTCATAGGCATAGCGCATCCCGTCTGAACATGCACTGAGTCCTTTCCTTAAGCTGTCTGAGCATATCCTTGAATCCCTTCCATAAGCTGTCTGAGCATATCCTTGCATCCTCCTGTCTGAGACCTCATAATGCAGTCTTGTCCCACAGTGTCATAGGCATAGCGCATCCCGTCTGAACATGCATTGAGACCTTTCCTTAAGCTGTCTGAGCATATCCTTGCATCCTCCTGTCTGAGACCTCATAATGCAGTCTTGTCCCACAGTGTCATAGGCATAGCGCATCCCGTCTGAACATGCATTGAGTGCTTTCCTTTAGCTGTCTGAACATATCCTTGAATCCCTTCGATAGCTGTCTGAGCATATCCTTGAATCCCTTCCATAAGCTGTCGGAGCATATCCTTGCATCCTCCTGTCTGAGACCTCATAATGCAGTCTTGTCCCACAGTGTCATAGGCATAGCGCATCCCGTCTGAACATGCACTGAGTCCTTTCCTTAAGCTGTCTGAGCATATCCTTGAATCTCTTCCATAAGCTGTCTGAGCATATCCTTGCATCCTCCTGTCTGAGACCTCATAATGCAATCTTGTCCCACAGTGTCATAGGCATAGTGCATCCCGTCTGTACATGCATTGAGTCCTTTCCTTAAGCTGTCTGAGCATATCCTTGCATCCTCCTGTCTGAGACCTCATAATGCAGTCCTGTCCCACAGTGTCATAGGCATAGCGCATCCCGTCTGAACATGCACTGAGTCCTTTCCTTAAGCTGTCTGAGGATATCCTTGAATCCCTTCCATAAGCTGTCTGAGCATATCCTTGAATCTCTTCCATAAGCTGTCTGAGCATACCCTTGCATCCTCCTGTCTGAGACCTCATAATGCAGTCTTGTCCCACAGTGTCATAGGCATAGCGCATCCCGTCTGAACATGCACTGAGTCCTTTCCTTAAGCTGTCTGAACATATCCTTGAATCCCTTCGATAAGCTGTCTGAGCATATCCTTGCATCCTCCTGTCTGAGACATCATAATGCAGTCTTGTCCCACAGTTTCATAGGCATAGCGCATCCCGCCTGAACATGCATTGAGTCCTTCCCTTAAGCTGTCTGAGCATATCCTTGAATCTCTTCCATAAGCTGTCTGACTATATCCTTGCATCCTCCTGTCTGAGACCTCATAATGCAATCTTGTCCCACAGTGTCATAGGCATAGCGCATCCCGTCTGAACATGCATTGAGTCCTTTCCTTAAGCTGTCTGAGCATATCCTTGCATCCTCCTGTCTGAGACCTCATAATGCAGTCTTGTCCCACAGTGTCATAGGCATAGCGCATCCCGTCTGAACATGCACTGAGTCCTTTCCTTAAGCTGTCTGAGCATATCCTTGAATCCCTTCAATAAGCTGTCTGAGCATATCCTTGAATCCCTTCCATAAGCTGTCTGAGCACATCCTTGCATCCTCCTGTCTGAGACCTCATAATGCAGTCTTGTCCCACAGTGTCATAGGCATAGCGCATCCCGTCTGAACATGCACTGAGTCCTTTCCTTAAGCTGTCTGAGCATATCCTTGAATCCCTTCCATAAGCTGTCTGAGCATATCCTTGAATCCCTTCGATAAGCTGTCTGAGCATATCCTTGCATCCTCCTGTCTGAGACATCATAATGCAGTCTTGTCCGACAGTGTCAATGGCATAGCGCATCCCGTCTGAACATGCATTGAGTCCTTTCCTTAAGCTGTCTGAGCATATCCTTGAATCCCTTCCATAAGCTGTCTGAGCATATCCTTGAATCCCTTTCATAAGCTGTCTGAGCATATCCTTGCATCCTCCTGTCTGAGACCTCATAATGCAGTCTTGTCCCACAGTGTCATAGGCATAGCGCATCCCGTCTGAACATGCATTGAGTCCTGTCCTTAAGCTGTCTGAACATATCCTTGAATCCCTTCCCTTAACCTGTCTGAGCATATCTTTGTATCCTCCTGTCTGAGACCTCATAATGCAGTCTTGTCCCACAGTGTCATAGGCATAGCGCATCCCGTCTGAACATGCACTGAGTACTTTCCTTAAGCTGTCTGAGCATATCCTTGAATCCCTTCCATAAGCTGTCTGAGCATATCCTAGAATCCCTTCCATAAGCTGTCTGTGCATATCCTTGCATCCTCCTGTCTGAGACCTCATAATGCAATCTTGTCCCACAGTGTCATAGGCATAGCGCATCCCGTCTGAACATGCACTGAGTCCTTTCGTTAAGCTGTCTGAGGATATCCTTGAATCCCTTCCATAAGCTGTCTGAGCATATCCTTGAATCCCTTCCATAAGCTGTCTGAGCATATCTTTGCATCTTCCTGTCTGAGACCTCATAATACAGTCTTGTTCCACAGTTTCATAGGCATAGCGCATCCCGTCTGAACATGCATTGAGTCCTTCCCTTAAGCTGTCTGAGCATATCCTTGAATCCCTTCCATAAGCTGTCTGAGCATATCCTTGAATCCCTTCCATAAGCTGTCTGAGCATATCTTTGCATCTTCCTGTCTGAGACCTCACAATGCAGTCTTGTCCCACAGTGTCATAGGCATAGCGCATCCCGTCTGAACATGCATTGAGTCCTGTCCTTAAGCTGTCTGAACATATCCTTGAATCCCTTCCCTTAACCTGTCTGAGCATATCTTTGTATCCTCCTGTCTGAGACCTCATAATGCAGTCTTGTCCCACAGTGTCATAGGCATAGCGCATCCCGTCTGAACATGCACTGAGTCCTTTCCTTAAGCTGTCTGAGCATATCCTTGAATCCCTTCCATAAGCTGTCTGAGCATATCCTAGAATCCCTTCCATAAGCTGTCTGTGCATATCCTTGCATCCTCCTGTCTGAGACCTCATAATGCAATCTTGTCCCACAGTGTCATAGGCATAGCGCATCCCGTCTGAACATGCACTGAGTCCTTTCGTTAAGCTGTCTGAGTATATCCTTGAATCCCTTCCATAAGCTGTCTGAGCATATCCTTGCATCCTCCTGTCTGAGACCTCATAATGCAGTCTTGTCCCACCCTATGATAGGCATAGCGCATCCCGTCTGAACATGCACCGAGTCCTTTCCTTAAGCAGTATGAGCATACCTTGCATCCTGCTGTTAGAGACCTTTAACTGCAATGTGGTTATGTTCTTTGTCTGGTTCCCATCTTGTATCATGGCTTAGAAGTATTGTCCTCTTGAAATAGTCTTGTTTTATTTATTTCTCATTTCAGAAACCTCATTAACCTTGCTGTGCTCTGGCATGCCAGAGATCAAGCCCATCTGCGCCCCTTGAAGATGATAAAGCACCATGGAAATATCTTACAAAATTAAGCTAAGTACCTTTAATTTCATGTTCTGCTTACTGCATCATTAATATTTTATATCGTCTCTACTCTGTGTAAGGCATAGGACCTCCTATCTGAATATGTGTCAAATCCTTCCAGTTGTCTGAGCATATCCTTGCAACCTCCTGTCTGAGACATCATAATGCAGTCTTGCCCCACAGTGTCATAGGCATAGCACATCCCGTCTGAACATGCACTGAGTCCTTTCCTTAAGCTGTCTGAGCATATCATTGAATCCCTTCCATAAGCTGTCTGAGCATATCCTTGCATTCTCCTGTCTGAGACCTCATAATGCAGTCTTGTCCCACAGTGTCATAGGCATAGCGCATCCCGTCTGAACATGCATTGAGTGCTTTCCTTTAGCTGTCTGAACATATCCTTGAATCCCTTCGATAGCTGTCTGAGCATATCCTTGAATCCCTTCCATAAGCTGTCGGAGCATATCCTTGCATCCTCCTGTCTGAGACCTCATAATGCAGTCTTGTCCCACAGTGTCATAGGCATAGCGCATCCCGTCTGAACATGCACTGAGTCCTTTCCTTAAGCTGTCTGAGCATATCCTTGAATCTCTTCCATAAGCTGTCTGAGCATATCCTTGCATCCTCCTGTCTGAGACCTCATAATGCAATCTTGTCCCACAGTGTCATAGGCATAGTGCATCCCGTCTGTACATGCATTGAGTCCTTTCCTTAAGCTGTCTGAGCATATCCTTGCATCCTCCTGTCTGAGACCTCATAATGCAGTCCTGTCCCACAGTGTCATAGGCATAGCGCATCCCGTCTGAACATGCACTGAGTCCTTTCCTTAAGCTGTCTGAGGATATCCTTGAATCCCTTCCATAAGCTGTCTGAGCATATCCTTGAATCTCTTCCATAAGCTGTCTGAGCATACCCTTGCATCCTCCTGTCTGAGACATCATAATGCAGTCTTGTCCCACAGTGTCATAGGCATAGCGCATCCCGTCTGAACATGCACTGAGTCCTTTCCTTAAGCTGTCTGAACATATCCTTGAATCCCTTCGATAAGATGTCTGATCATATCCTTGCAACCTCCTGTCTGAGACATCATAATGCAGTCTTGTCCCACAGTTTCATAGGCATAGCGCATCCCGCCTGAACATGCATTGAGTCCTTCCCTTAAGCTGTCTGAGCATATCCTTGAATCTCTTCCATAAGCTGTCTGACTATATCCTTGCATATTCCTGTCTGAGACCTCATAATGCAATCTTGTCCCACAGTGTCATAGGCATAGCGCATCCCGTCTGAACATGCATTGAGTCCTTTCCTTAAGCTGTCTGAGCATATCCTTGCATCCTCCTGTCTGAGACCTCATAATGCAGTCTTGTCCCACAGTGTCATAGGCATAGCGCATCCCGTCTGACCATGCACTGAGTCCTTTCCTTAAGCTGTCTGAACATATCCTTGAATCCCTTCGATAAGCTGTCTGAGCATATCCTTGCATCCTCCTGTCTGAGACATCATAATGCAGTCTTGTCCCACAGTTTCATAGGCATAGCGCATTCCGCCTGAACATGCATTGAGTCCTTCCCTTAAGCTGTCTGAGCATATCCTTGAATCTCTTCCATAAGCTGTCTGACTATATCCTTGCATCCTCCTGTCTGAGACCTCATAATGCAATCTTGTCCCACAGTGTCATAGGCATAGCGCATCCCGTCTGAACATGCATTGAGTCCTTTCCTTAAGCTGTCTGAGCATATCCTTGCATCCTCCTGTCTGAGACCTCATAATGCAGTCTTGTCCCACAGTGTCATAGGCATAGCGCATCCCGTCTGAACATGCACTGAGTCCTTTCCTTAAGCTGTCTGAGCATATCCTTGAATCCCTTCAATAAGCTGTCTGAGCATATCCTTGAATCCCTTCCATAAGCTGTCTGAGCACATCCTTGCATCCTCCTGTCTGAGACCTCATAATGCAGTCTTGTCCCACAGTGTCATAGGCATAGCGCATCCCGTCTGAACATGCACTGAGTCCTTTCCTTAAGCTGTCTGAGCATATCCTTGAATCCCTTCCATAAGCTGTCTGAGCATATCCTTGAATCCCTTCGATAAGCTGTCTGAGCATATCCTTGCATCCTCCTGTCTGAGACATCATAATGCAGTCTTGTCCGACAGTGTCAATGGCATAGCGCATCCCGTCTGAACATGCATTGAGTCCTTTCCTTAAGCTGTCTGAGCATATCCTTGAATCCCTTCCATAAGCTGTCTGAGCATATCCTTGAATCCCTTTCATAAGCTGTCTGAGCATATCCTTGCATCCTCCTGTCTGAGACCTCATAATGCAGTCTTGTCCCACAGTGTCATAGGCATAGCGCATCCCGTCTGAACATGCATTGAGTCCTGTCCTTAAGCTGTCTGAACATATCCTTGAATCCCTTCCGTTAACCTGTCTGAGCATATCTTTGTATCCTCCTGTCTGAGACCTCATAATGCAGTCTTGTCCCACAGTGTCATAGGCATAGCGCATCCCGTCTGAACATGCACTGAGTCCTTTCCTTAAGCTGTCTGAGCATATCCTTGAATCCCTTCCATAAGCTGTCTGAGCATATCCTAGAATCCCTTCCATAAGCTGTCTGTGCATATCCTTGCATCCTCCTGTCTGAGACCTCATAATGCAATCTTGTCCCACAGTGTCATAGGCATAGCGCATCCCGTCTGAACATGCACTGAGTCCTTTCGTTAAGCTGTCTGAGGATATCCTTGAATCCCTTCCATAAGCTGTCTGAGCATATCCTTGAATCCCTTCCATAAGCTGTCTGAGCATATCTTTGCATCTTCCTGTCTGAGACCTCATAATACAGTCTTGTTCCACAGTTTCATAGGCATAGCGCATCCCGTCTGAACATGCATTGAGTCCTTCCCTTAAGCTGTCTGAGCATATCCTTGAATCCCTTCCATAAGCTGTCTGAGCATATCCTTGAATCCCTTCCATAAGCTGTCTGAGCATATCTTTGCATCTTCCTGTCTGAGACCTCACAATGCAGTCTTGTCCCACAGTGTCATAGGCATAGCGCATCCCGTCTGAACATGCATTGAGTCCTGTCCTTAAGCTGTCTGAACATATCCTTGAATCCCTTCCCTTAACCTGTCTGAGCATATCTTTGTATCCTCCTGTCTGAGACCTCATAATGCAGTCTTGTCCCACAGTGTCATAGGCATAGCGCATCCCGTCTGAACATGCACTGAGTCCTTTCCTTAAGCTGTCTGAGCATATCCTTGAATCCCTTCCATAAGCTGTCTGTGCATATCCTTGCATCCTCCTGTCTGAGACCTCATAATGCAATCTTGTCCCACAGTGTCATAGGCATAGCGCATCCCGTCTGAACATGCACTGAGTCCTTTCGTTAAGCTGTCTGAGGATATCCTTGAATCCCTTCCATAAGCTGTCTGAGCATATCCTTGAATCCCTTCCATAAGCTGTCTGAGCATATCTTTGCATCTTCCTGTCTGAGACCTCATAATACAGTCTTGTTCCACAGTTTCATAGGCATAGCGCATCCCGTCTGAACATGGATTGAGTCCTTCCCTTAAGCTGTCTGAGCATATCCTTGAATCCCTTCCATAAGCTGTCTGAGCATATCCTTGAATCCCTTCCATAAGCTGTCTGAACATATCCTTGAATCCCTTCCATAAGCTGTCTGAGCATATCCTTGAATCCTCCTGTCTGAGACCTCATAATGCAGTCTTGTCCCGCAGGGTCATAGGCATAGCGCATCCCGTCTGAACATGCACTGAGTCCTTTCCTTAAGCTGTCTGAGCATATCCTTGCATCTTCCTGTCTGAGACCGCATAATGCAGTCTTGTCCCACAGTTTCATAGGCATAGCGCATCCCGTCTGAACATGCATTGAGTCCTTTCCTTAAGCTGTCTGAGCATATCCTTGAATCCCTTCCATAAGCTGTCTGAGCATATCCTTGAATCCCTTTCATAAGCTGTCTGAGCATATCCTTGCATCCTCCTGTCTGAGACCTCATAATGCAGTCTTGTCCCACAATGTCATAGGCATAGCGCATCCCGTCTGAACATGCATTGAGTCCTGTCCTTAAGCTGTCTGAACATATCCTTGAATCCCTTCCCTTAACCTGTCTGAGCATATCTTTGTATCCTCCTGTCTGAGACCTCATAATGCAGTCTTGTCCCACAGTGTCATAGGCATAGCGCATCCCGTCTGAACATGCACTGAGTCCTTTCCTTAAGCTGTCTGAGCATATCCTTGAATCCCTTCCATAAGCTGTCTGAGCATATCCTAGAATCCCTTCCATAAGCTGTCTGAGCATATCTTTGCATCTTCCTGTCTGAGACCTCATAATACAGTCTTGTTCCACAGTTTCATAGGCATAGCGCATCCCGTCTGAACATGCATTGAGTCCTTCCCTTAAGCTGTCTGAGCATATCCTTGAATCCCTTCCATAAGCTGTCTGAGCATATCCTTGAATCCCTTCCATAAGCTGTCTGAACATATCCTTGAATCCCTTCCATAAGCTGTCTGAGCATATCCTTGAATCCTCCTGTCTGAGACCTCATAATGCAGTCTTGTCCCGCAGGGTCATAGGCATAGCGCATCCCGTCTGAACATGCACTGAGTCCTTTCCTTAAGCTGTCTGAGCATATCCTTGAATCCCTTCCATAAGCTGTCTGAGCATATCCTTGCATCTTCCTGTCTGAGACCGCATAATGCAGTCTTGTCCCACAGTTTCATAGGCATAGCGCATCCCGTCTGAACATGCATTGAGTCCTTTCCTTAAGCTGTCTGAGCATATCCTTGAATCCCTTCCATAAGCTGTCTGAGCATATCCTTGAATCCCTTTCATAAGCTGTCTGAGCATATCCTTGCATCCTCCTGTCTGAGACCTCATAATGCAGTCTTGTCCCACAGTGTCATAGGCATAGCGCATCCCGTCTGAACATGCATTGAGTCCTGTCCTTAAGCTGTCTGAACATATCCTTGAATCCCTTCCCTTAACCTGTCTGAGCATATCTTTGTATCCTCCTGTCTGAGACCTCATAATGCAGTCTTGACCCACAGTGTCATAGGCATAGCGCATCCCGTCTGAACTTGCACTGAGTCCTTTCCTTAAGCTGTCTGAGCATATCCTTGAATCCCTTCCATAAGCTGTCTGAGCATATCCTTGCATCCTCCTGTCTGAGACCTCATAATGCAGTCTTGTCCCACAGTGTCATAGGCATAGCTCATCCCGTCTGAACATGCACTGGGTCCTTTCCTTAAGCTGTCTGAGCATATCCTTGAGTCCCTTCCATAAGCTGTCTGAGCATATCCTTGAATCTCTTCCATAAGCTGTCTGAGCATACCCTTGCATCCTCCTGTCTGAGACCTCATAATGCAGTCTTGTCCCACAGTGTCATAGGCATAGCGCATCCCGTCTGAACATGCACTGAGTCCTTTCCTTAAGCTGTCTGAACATATCCTTGAATCCCTTCGATAAGCTGTCTGAGCATATCCTTGCATCTTCCTGTCTGAGACCTCATAATGCAGTCTTGTCCCACAGTTTCATAGGCATAGCGCATCCCGTCTGAACATGCATTGAGTCCTTTCCTTAAGCTGTCTGAGCATATCCTTGAATCCCTTCCATAAGCTGTCTGAGCATATCCTTGAATCCCTTTCATAAGCTGTCTGAGCATATCCTTGCATCTTCCTGTCTGAGACCTCATAATGCAGTCTTGTCCCACAGTGTCATAGGCATAGCTCATCCCATCTGACCATGCACCAATCCTTCCCTTTACCTGTCTGAGCATATCCTTGAATCCCTTCCATAAGCTGTCTGAGCATATCCTTGAATCCCTTCCATAAGCTGTCTCAGCATATCCTTGCATCCTCCTGTCTGAGACCTGATAATGCAGTCTTGTCCCATAGTGTCATAGGCATAGCGCATCCCGTCTGAACATGCACTGAGTCCTTTCCTTAAGCTGTCTGAGCATTTCCTTGAATCCCTTCCATAAGCTGTCTGAGCATATCCTTGAATCCCTTCCATAAGCTGTCTGAGCATATCCTTGCATCCTCCTGTCTGAGACCTCATAATGCAGTCTTGTCCCACAGTGTCATAGGCATAACGCATCCCGTCTGAACATGCATTGAGTCCTGTCCTTAAGCTGTCTGAACATATCCTTGAATCCCTTCCCTTAACCTGTCTGAGCATATCTTTGTATCCTCCTGTCTGAGACCTCATAATGCAGTCTTGTCCCGCAGTGTCATAGGCATAGCGCATCCCGTCTGAACATGCACTGAGTCCTTTCCTTAACCTGTCTGAGCATATCCTTGAATCCCTTCCATATGCTGTCGGAGCATATCCTTGCATCCTCCTGTCTGAGACCTCATAATGCAGTCTTGTCCCACAGTGTCATAGGCATAGCGCATCCCGTCTGAACATGCACTGAGTCCTTTCCTTAAGCTGTCTGAGGATATCCTTGAATCCCTTCCATAAGCTGTCTGAGCATATCCTTGAATCTCTTCCATAAGCTGTCTGAGCATACCCTTGCATCCTCCTGTCTGAGACCTCATAATGCAGTCTTGTCCCACAGTGTCATAGGCATAGCGCATCCCGTCTGAACATGCACTGAGTCCTTTCCTTAAGCTGTCTGAACATATCCTTGAATCCCTTCGATAAGCTGTCTGAGCATATCCTTGCATCCTCCTGTCTGAGACATCATAATGCAGTCTTGTCCCACAGTTTCATAGGCATAGCGCATCCCGCCTGAACATGCATTGAGTCCTTCCCTTAAGCTGTCTGAGCATATCCTTGAATCTCTTCCATAAGCTGTCTGACTATATCCTTGCATCCTCCTGTCTGAGACCTCATAATGCAATCTTGTCCCACAGTGTCATAGGCATAGCGCATCCCGTCTGAACATGCATTGAGTCCTTTCCTTAAGCTGTCTGAGCATATCCTTGCATCCTCCTGTCTGAGACCTCATAATGCAGTCTTGTCCCACAGTGTCATAGGCATAGCGCATCCCGTCTGAACATGCACTGAGTCCTTTCCTTAAGCTGTCTGAGCATATCCTTGAATCCCTTCAATAAGCTGTCTGAGCATATCCTTGAATCCCTTCCATAAGCTGTCTGAGCACATCCTTGCATCCTCCTGTCTGAGACCTCATAATGCAGTCTTGTCCCACAGTGTCATAGGCATAGCGCATCCCGTCTGAACATGCACTGAGTCCTTTCCTTAAGCTGTCTGAGCATATCCTTGAATCCCTTCCATAAGCTGTCTGAGCATATCCTTGAATCCCTTCGATAAGCTGTCTGAGCATATCCTTGCATCCTCCTGTCTGAGACATCATAATGCAGTCTTGTCCGACAGTGTCAATGGCATAGCGCATCCCGTCTGAACATGCATTGAGTCCTTTCCTTAAGCTGTCTGAGCATATCCTTGAATCCCTTCCATAAGCTGTCTGAGCATATCCTTGAATCCCTTTCATAAGCTGTCTGAGCATATCCTTGCATCCTCCTGTCTGAGACCTCATAATGCAGTCTTGTCCCACAGTGTCATAGGCATAGCGCATCCCGTCTGAACATGCATTGAGTCCTGTCCTTAAGCTGTCTGAACATATCCTTGAATCCCTTCCGTTAACCTGTCTGAGCATATCTTTGTATCCTCCTGTCTGAGACCTCATAATGCAGTCTTGTCCCACAGTGTCATAGGCATAGCGCATCCCGTCTGAACATGCACTGAGTCCTTTCCTTAAGCTGTCTGAGCATATCCTTGAATCCCTTCCATAAGCTGTCTGAGCATATCTAGAATCCCTTCCATAAGCTGTCTGTGCATATCCTTGCATCCTCCTGTCTGAGACCTCATAATGCAATCTTGTCCCACAGTGTCATAGGCATAGCGCATCCCGTCTGAACATGCACTGAGTCCTTTCGTTAAGCTGTCTGAGGATATCCTTGAATCCCTTCCATAAGCTGTCTGAGCATATCCTTGAATCCCTTCGATAAGCTGTCTGAGCATATCCTTGCATCCTCCTGTCTGAGACATCATAATGCAGTCTTGTCCGACAGTGTCAATGGCATAGCGCATCCCGTCTGAACATGCATTGAGTCCTGTCCTTAAGCTGTCTGAACATATCCTTGAATCCCTTCCCTTAACCTGTCTGAGCATATCTTTGTATCCTCCTGTCTGAGACCTCATAATGCAGTCTTGTCCCACAGTGTCATAGGCATAGCGCATCCCGTCTGAACATGCACTGAGTCCTATCCTTAAGCTGTCAGAGCATATCCTTGAATCCCTTCCATAAGCTGTCTGAGCTTATCCTTGAATCCCTTCCATAAGCTGTCTGAGCATATCCTTGCATCCTCCTGTCTGAGACCTCATAATGCAGTCTTGTCCCACAGTGTCATAGGCATAGCGCATCCCGTCTGAACATGCACTGAGTCCTTTCGTTAAGCTGTCTGAGCATATCCTTGAATTCCTTCCATAAGCTGTCTGAGCATATCCTTGAATCCCTTCCATAAGCTGTCTGAGCATATCCTTGCATCCTCATGTCTGAGACCTCATAATGCAGTCTTGTCCCACAGTGTCATAGGCATAGCGCATCCCGTCTGAACATGCACTGAGTCCTTTCGTTAAGCTGTCTGAGCATATCCCTGAATCCCTTCCATAAGCTGTCTGAGCATATCCTTGAATCCCTTCCATAAGCTGTCTGAGCATATCCTTGCATCCTCCTGTCTGAGACCTCATAATGCAGTCTTGTCCCACAGTGTCATAGGCATAGCGCATCCCGTCTGAACTTGCATTGAGTCCTGTCCTTAAGCTGTCTGAACATATCCTTGAATCCCTTCCCTTAACCTGTCCGAGCATATCTTTTATCCTCCTGTCTGAGACCTCATAATGCAGTCTTGTCCCACAGTGTCATAGGCATAGCGCATCCCGTCTGAACATGTACTGAGTCCTTTCCTTAAGCTGTCTGAGCATATCCTTGCATCCTCCTGTCTGAGACCTCATAATGCAGTCTTGTCCCACAGTGTCATAGGCATAGCTCATCCCGTCTGAACATGCACTGGGTCCTTTCCTTAAGCTGTCTGATCATATCCTTGAATCCCTTCCATAAGCTGTCTGAGCATATCCTTGAATCTCTTCCATAAGCTGTCTGAGCATATCTTTGTATCCTCCTGTCTGAGACCTCATAATGCAGTCTTGTCCCACAGTGTCATAGGCATAGCGCATCCCGTCTGAACATGCACTGAGTCCTTTCCTTAAGCTGTCTGAGCATATCCTTGAATCCCTTCCATAGGCTGTCTGAACATATCCTTGAATCTCTTCCATGAGCTGTCTGAGCATATCCTTGCATCCTCCTGTCTGAGACCTCATAATGCAATCTTGTCCCACAGTGTCATAGGCATAGTGCATCCCGTCTGTACATGCATTGAGTCCTTTCCTTAAGCTGTCTGAGCATATGCTTGCATCCTCCTGTCTGAGACCTCATAATGCAGTCCTGTCCCACAGTGTCATAGGCATAGCGCATCCCGTCTGAACATGCACTGTGTCCTTTCCTTAAGCTGTCTGAGGATATTCTTGAATCCCTTCCATAAGCTGTCTGAGCATATCCTTGAATCTCTTCCATAAGCTGTCTGAGCATACCCTTGCATCCTCCTGTCTGAGACCTCATAATGCAGTCTTGTCCCACAGTGTCATAGGCATAGCGCATCCCGTCTGAACATGCACTGAGTCCTTTCCTTAAGCTGTCTGAACATATCCTTGAATCCCTTCGATAAGCTGTCTGGAGCATATCCTTGCATCCTCCTGTCTGAGACATCATAATGCAGTCTTGTCCCACAGTGTCAAAGGCATAGCGCATCCCGTCTGAACATGCACTGAGTGCTTTCCTTAAGCTGTCTGATCATATCCTTGAATCCCTTCCATAAGCTCTCTGAGCACATCCTTGAATCCCTTCCATAAGCTGTCTGAGCACATCCTTGCATCCTCCTGTCTGAGACCTCATAATGCAGTCTTGTCCCACAGTGTCATAGGCATAGCGCATCCCGTCTGAACATGCACTGAGTCCTTTCCTTCAGCTGTCTGAGCATATCCTTGAATCCCTTCCATAAGCTGTCTGAGCATATCCTTGCATCTTCCTGTCTGAGACCTCATAATGCAGTCTTGTCCCACAGTTTCATAGGCATAGCGCATCCCGTCTGAACATGCATTGAGTCCTTTCCTTAAGCTGTCTGAGCATATCCTTGAATCCCTTCCATAAGCTGTCTGAGCATATCCTTGAATCCCTTCGATAAGCTGTCTGAGCATATCCTTGCATCCTCCTGTCTGAGACCTCATAATGCTGTCTTGTCCCACAGTGTCATAGGCATAGCTCATCCCATCTGACCATGCACCAATCCTTCCCTTAACCTGTCTGAGCATATCCTTGAATCCCTTCCATAAGCTGTTTGAGCTGATCCTTGAATCCCTTCCATAAGCTGTCTGAGCATATCCTTGCATCCTCCTGTCTGAGACCTCATAATGCAGTCTTGTCCCACAGTGGCATAGGCATAGCGCATCCCGTCTGAACATGCACTGAGTCCATTCGTTAAGCTGTCTGAGCATATCCTTGAATCCCTTCCATAAGCTGTCTGAGCATATCCTTGAATCCCTTCCATAAGCTGTCTGAGCATATCCTTACATCCACCTGTCTGAGACCTCATAATGCAGTCTTCTCCCACAGTGTCATAGGCATAGAGCATCCCGTCTGAACATGCACTGAGTCCTTTCCTTAAGCTGTCTGAGCATATCCTTCAATCCCTTCCATAAGCTGTCTGAGCATATCCTTGAATCCCTTCCATAAGCTGTCTGAGCATATCCTTGCATCCTCCTGTCTGAGACCTCATAATGCAGTCTTGTCCCACAGTGTCATAGGCATAGCGGCGCATCCCGTCTGAACATACACTGAGTCCTTTCCTTAAGCTGTCTGAGCATATCCTTGAATCCCTTCCATAAGCTGTCTGAGCATATGCTTGCATCCTCCTGTCTGAGACCTCATAATGCAGTCTTGTCCCACAGTGTCATAGGCATAGCGCATCCCGTCTGAACATACACTGAGTCCTTTCCTTAAGCTGTCTGAGCATATCCTTGA
Organism: Lutraria lutraria; assembly: GCA_964023205.1. NCBI lineage: Eukaryota > Metazoa > Mollusca > Bivalvia > Venerida > Mactridae > Lutraria > Lutraria lutraria. The sequence goes on along the minus strand of OZ026846.1, from coordinate 10,784,582 downwards.
ATCCCTTCCATAAGCTGTCTGAGCATATCCTTGCATCCTCCTGTCTGAGACCTCATAATGCAGTCTTGTCCCACAGTGTCATAGGCATAGCGCATCCCGTCTGAACATGCACTGAGTCCTTTCCTTAAGCTATCTGAGCATATCCTTGAATCCCTTCCATAAGCTGTCTGAGCATACCCTTGCATCCTCCTGTCTGAGACCTCATAATGCAGTCTTGTCCCACAGTGTCATAGGCATAGCGCATCCCGTCTGAACATGCACTGAGTCCTTTCCTTATGCTGTCTGAACATATCCTTGAATCCCTTCCATAAGCTGTCGGAGCATATCCTTGCATCCTCCTGTCTGAGACCTCATAATGCAGTCTTGTCCCACAGTGTCATAGGCATAGCGCATCCCGTCTGAAAATGCACTGAGTCCTTTCGTTAAGCTGTCTGAGCATATCCTTGAATCCCTTCCATAAGCTGTCTGAGCATATCCTTTAATCCCTTCTATAAGCTGTCTGAGCAAATGCTTGAATCCTCCTGTCTGAGACCTCATAATGCAGTCTTTTCCCACAGTGTCATAGGCATAGCGCATCCCGTCTGAACATGCACTGAGTCCTTTCCTTAAGCTGTCTGAACATATCCTTGAATCCCTTCGATAAGCTGTCTGAGCATATCCTTGCATCCTCCTGTCTGAGACCTCATAATGCTGTCTTGTCTCACACTGTGATAGGCATAGCTCATCCCATCTGACCATGCACCAATCCTTCCCTTAACTTGTCTGAGCATATCCTTGAATCCCTTCCATAAGCTGTCTGAGCATATCCTTGAATCCCTTCCATAAGCTGTCTGAGCATATCCTTGAATCCCTTCCATAAGCTCTCTGAGCACATCCTTGAATCCCTTCCATAAGCTGTCTGAGCACATCCTTGCATCCTCCTGTCTGAGACCTCATAATGCAGTCTTGTCCCACAGTGTCATAGGCATAGCGCATCCCGTCTGAACATGCACTGAGTCCTTTCCTTCAGCTGTCTGAGCATATCCTTGAATCCCTTCCATAAGCTGTCTGAGCATATCCTTGCATCTTCCTGTCTGAGACCTCATAATGCAGTCTTGTCCCACAGTTTCATAGGCATAGCGCATCCCGTCTGAACATGCATTGAGTCCTTTCCTTAAGCTGTCTGAGCATATCCTTGAATCCCTTCCATAAGCTGTCTGAGCATATCCTTGAATCCCTTTCATAAGCTGTCTGAGCATATCCTTGCATCTTCCTGTCTGAGACCTCATAATGCAGTCTTGTCCCACAGTGTCATAGGCATAGCTCATCCCATCTGACCATGCACCAATCCTTCCCTTAACCATTCTGAGCATATCCTTGAATCCCTTCCATAAGCTGTCTGAGCATATCCTTGAATCCCTTCGATAAGCTGTCTGAGCATATCCTTGCATCCTCCTGTCTGAGACCTCATAATGCTGTCTTGTCTCACACTGTGATAGGCATAGCTCATCCCATATGACCATGCACCAATCCTTCCCTTAACCTGTCTGAGCATATCCTTGAATCCCTTCCATAAGCTGTTTGAGCTGATCCTTGAATCCCTTCCATAAGCTGTCTGAGCATATCCTTGCATCCTCCTGTCTGAGACCTCATAATGCAGTCTTGTCCCACAGTGGCATAGGCATAGCGCATCCCGTCTGAACATGCACTGAGTCCATTCGTTAAGCTGTCTGAGCATATCCTTGAATCCCTTCCATAAGCTGTCTGAGCATATCCTTGAATCCCTTCCATAAGCTGTCTGAGCATATCCTTACATCCACCTGTCTGAGACCTCATAATGCAGTCTTCTCCCACAGTGTCATAGGCATAGAGCATCCCGTCTGAACATGCACTGAGTCCTTTCCTTAAGCTGTCTGAGCATATCCTTCAATCCCTTCCATAAGCTGTCTGAGCATATCCTTGAATCCCTTCCATAAGCTGTCTGAGCATATCCTTGCATCCTCCTGTCTGAGACCTCATAATGCAGTCTTGTCCCACAGTGTCATAGGCATAGCGGCGCATCCCGTCTGAACATACACTGAGTCCTTTCCTTAAGCTGTCTGAGCATATCCTTGAATCCCTTCCATAAGCTGTCTGAGCATATGCTTGCATCCTCCTGTCTGAGACCTCATAATGCAGTCTTGTCCCACAGTGTCATAGGCATAGCGCATCCCGTCTGAACATACACTGAGTCCTTTCCTTAAGCTGTCTGAGCATATCCTTGAATCCCTTCCATAAGCTGTCTGAGCATATCCTTGCATCCTCCTGTCTGAGACCTCATAATGCAGTCTTGTCCCACAGTGTCATAGGCATAGCGCATCCCGTCTGAACATGCACTGAGTCCTTTCCTTAAGCTATCTGAGCATATCCTTGAATCCCTTCCATAAGCTGTCTGAGCATACCCTTGCATCCTCCTGTCTGAGACCTCATAATGCAGTCTTGTCCCACAGTGTCATAGGCATAGCGCATCCCGTCTGAACATGCACTGAGTCCTTTCCTTATGCTGTCTGAACATATCCTTGAATCCCTTCCATAAGCTGTCGGAGCATATCCTTGCATCCTCCTGTCTGAGACCTCATAATGCAGTCTTGTCCCACAGTGTCATAGGCATAGCGCATCCCGTCTGAAAATGCACTGAGTCCTTTCGTTAAGCTGTCTGAGCATATCCTTGAATCCCTTCCATAAGCTGTCTGAGCATATCCTTTAATCCCTTCTATAAGCTGTCTGAGCAAATGCTTGAATCCTCCTGTCTGAGACCTCATAATGCAGTCTTTTCCCACAGTGTCATAGGCATAGCGCATCCCGTCTGAACATGCACTGAGTCCTTTCCTTAAGCTGTCTGAACATATCCTTGAATCCCTTCGATAAGCTGTCTGAGCATATCCTTGCATCCTCCTGTCTGAGACCTCATAATGCTGTCTTGTCTCACACTGTGATAGGCATAGCTCATCCCATCTGACCATGCACCAATCCTTCCCTTAACTTGTCTGAGCATATCCTTGAATCCCTTCCATAAGCTGTCTGAGCATATCCTTGAATCCCTTCCATAAGCTGTCTGAGCATATCCTTGCATTCTCCTGTCTGAGACCTCATAATGCAGTCTTGTCCCACAGTGTCATAGGCATAGCGCATCCCGTCAGAACATGCACTGAGTCCTTTCGTTAAGCTGTCTGAGCATATCCTTGAATCCCTTCCATAAGCTGTCTGAGCATATCCTTGTATCCCTTCCATAAGCTGTCTGAGCATATCCTTACATCCTCCTGTCTGAGACCTCATAATGCAGTCTTGTCCTACAGTGTCATAGGCATAGCGCATCCCGTCTGAACATGCACTGAGTCCTTTCCTTAAGCTGTCTGAGCATATCCTTGAATCCCTTCCATAAGCTGTCTGAGCATATCCTTGAATCCCTTCCATAAGCTGTCTGAGCATATCCTTGCATCCTCCTGTCTGAGACCTCATAATGCAGTCTTGTCCAACAGTGTCATAGGCATAGCGCATCCCGTCTGAACATGCACTGAGTCCTTTCCTTAAGCTGTCTGAGCATATCCTTGAATCCCTTCCATAAGCTGTCTGAGCATATCCTTGAATCCCTTCCATAAGCTGTCTGAGCATATGCTTGCATCCTCCTGTCTCAGACCTCATAATGCAGTCTTGTCCCACAGTGTCATAGGCATAGCGCATCCCGTCTGAACATACACTGAGTCCTTTCCTTAAGCTGTCTGAGCATATCCTTGAATCCCTTCAATAAGCTGTCTGAGTATATCCTTGAATCCCTTCCATAAGCTGTCTGAGCACATCCTTGCATCCTCCTCTCTGAGACCTCATAATGCAGTCTTGTCCCACAGTGTCATAGGCATAGCGCATCCCGTCTGAACATGCACTGAGTCCTTTCCTTAAGCTGTCTGAGCATATCCTTGAACCCCTTCCATAAGCTGTCTGAGCATATCCTTGAATCCCTTCCATAAGCTGTCTGAGCATATCCTTGCATCCTCCTGTCTGAGACCTCATAATGCAGTCTTGTCCCACAGTGTCATAGGCATAGCGCATCCCGTCTGAACATGCATTGAGGCTGTCCTTAAGCTGTCTAAACATATCCTTGAATCCCTTCCCTTAACCTGTCTGAGCATATCTTTGTATCCTCCTGTCTGAGACCTCATAATGCAGTCTTGTCCCGCAGTGTCATAGGTATAGCGCATCCTGTCTTAACATGCACTGAGTCCTTTCCTTATGCTGTCTGAGCATATCCTTGAATCCCTTCCATAAGCTGTCGGAGCATATCCTTGCATCCTCCTGTCTGAGACCTCATAATGCAGTCTTGTCCCACAGTGTCATAGGCATAGCGCATCCCGTCTGAACATGCACTGAGTCCTTTCGTTAAGCTGTCTGAGCATATCCTTGAATCCCTTCCATAAGCTGTCTGAGCATATCCTTTAATCCCTTCTATAAGCTGTCTGAGCAAATGCTTGCATCCTCCTGTCTGAGACCTCACAATGCAGTCTTGTCCCACAGTGTCATAGGCATAGCGCATCCCGTCTGAACATGCACTGAGTCCTTTCCTTAAGCTGTCTGAACATATCCTTGAATCCCTTCGATAAGCTGTCTGAGCATATCCTTGCATCCTCCTGTCTGAGATCTCATAATTCTGTCTTGTCTCACACTGTGATAGGCATAGCTCATCCCATCTGACCATGCACCAATCCTTCCCTTAACTTGTCTGAGCATATCCTTGAATCCCTTCCATAAGCTGTCTGAGCATATCCTTGAATCCCTTCCATAAGCTGTCTGAGCATATCCTTGCATCCTCCTGTCTGAGACCTCATAATGCAGTCTTGTCCCACAGTGTCATAGGCATAGCGCATCCCGTCAGAACATGCACTGAGTCCTTTCGTTAAGCTGTCTGCGCATATCCTTGAATCCCTTCCATAAGCTGTCTGAGCATATCCTTGTATCCCTTCCATAAGCTGTCTGAGCATATCCTTACATCCTCCTGTCTGAGACCTCATAATGCAGTCTTGTCCCACAGTGTCATAGGCATAACGCATCCCGTCTGAACATGCATTGAGTCCTGTCCTTAAGCTGTCTGAACATATCCTTGAATCCCTTCCCTTAACCTGTCTGAGCATATCTTTGTATCCTCCTGTCTGAGACCTCATAATGCAGTCTTGTCCCACAGTGTCATAGGCATAGCGCATCCCGTCTGAACATGCATTGAGTCCTTTCCTTAAGCTGTCTGAGCATATCCTTGAATCCCTTCCATAAGCTGTCTGAGCATATCCTTGAATCCCTTCCATAAGCTGTCTGAGCATATCCTTGCATCCTCCTGTCTGAGACCTCATAATGCAGTCTTGTCCCACAGTGTCATAGGCATAGCGCATCCCGTCTGAACATGCACTGAGTCCTTTCCTTAAGCTGTCTGAGCATATCTTTGAATCCCTTCCATAAGCTGTCTGAGCATATCCTTGCATCCTCCTGTCTGAGACCTCATAATGCTGTCTTGTCTCACACTGTGATAGGCATTGCTAATCCCATCTGACCATGCACCAATCCTTCCCTTAACCTGTCTGAGCATATCTTTGTATCCTCTTGTCTGAGACCACATAGTGCAGTCTTGTCCCACAGTGTCATAGGCATAGCGCATCCCGTCTGAACATGCACTGAGTCCTTTCGTTAAGCTGTCTGAGCATATCCTTGAATCTCTTCCATAAGCTGTCTGAGCATATCCTTGCATCTTCCTGTCTGAGACCTCATAATGCAGTCTTGTCCCACCCTATGATAGGCATAGCGCATCCCGTCTGAACATGCACCGAGTCCTTTCCTTAAGCAGTATGAGCATACCTTGCATCCTGCTGTTAGAGACCTTTAACTGCAATGTGGTTATGTTCTTTGTCTGGTTCCCATCTTGTATCATTACTTAGAAGTATTGTCCTCTTGAAATAGTCTTGTTTTATTTATTTCTCATTTCAGAAACCTCATTAACCTTGCTGTGCTCTGGCATGCCAGAGATCAAGCCCATCTGCGCCCCTTGAAGATGATAAAACACCATGGAAATATCTTACAAAAATAAGCTAAGTACCTTTAATTTCATGTTCTGCTTGCTGCATCATATATATTTTATATCGTCTCTACTCTGTGTAAGGCATAGGACTTCCTATCTGAATATGTGCCAAATCCTTCCAGTTGTCTGAGCATATCCTTGCAACCTCCTGTCTGAGACATCATAATGAAGTCTTGCCCCACAGTGTCATAGGCATAGCACATCCCGTCTGAACATGCACTGAGTCCTTTCCTTAAGCTGTCTGAGCATATTCTTGAATCCCTTCCATAAGCTGTCTGAGCATATCCTTGCATTCTCCTGTCTGAGACCTCATAATGCAGTCTTGTCCCACAGTGTCATAGGCATAGCGCATCCCGTCTGAACATGCATTGAGTCCTTTCCTTTAGCTGTCTGAACATATCCTTGAATCCCTTCGATAGCTGTCTGAGCATATCCTTGAATCCCTTCCATAAGCTGTATGAGCATATCCTTGCATCCTCCTGTCTGAGACCTCATAATGCAGTCTGTCCCACAGTGTCATAGGCATAGGGCACCCCGTCTGAACATGCATTGAGTCCTTTCCTTAAGCTGTCTGAACATATCCTTGAATCCCTTCGATAAGCTGTCTGAGCATATCCTTGCATCCTCCTGTCTGAGACCTCATAATGCTGTCTTGTCCCACACTGTGATAGGCATAGCTCATCCCATCTGACCATGCACCAATCCTTCCCTTAACCTGTCTGAGCATATCTTTGTATCCTCCTGTCTGAGACATCATAGTGCAGTCTTGTCCCACAGTGTCATAGGCATAGCGCATCCCGTCTGAACATGCACTGAGTCCTTTCCTTAAGCTGTCTGAGCATATCCTTGAATCCCTTCCATAAGCGTTCTGAGCATATCCTTGAATCCCTTCCATAAGCTGTCTGAGCATATCCTTGCATCCTTCTGTCTGAGACCTCATAATGCAGTCTGTCCCACAGTGTCATAGGCATAGCGCACCCCGTCTGAACATGCACTGAGTCCTTTCGTTAAGCTGTCTGAACATATCCTTGAATCCCTTCGGTAAGCTGTCTGAGCATATCCTTGCATCCTCCTGTCTGAGACCTCATAATGCTGTCTTGTCCCACACTGTGATAGGCATAGCTCATCCCATCTGACCATGCACCAATCCTTCCCTTAACCTGTCTGAGCATATCTTTGTATCCTCCTGTCTGAGACCTCATAATGCAATCTTGTCCCACAGTGTCATAGGCATAGCGCATCCCGTCTGAACATGCACTGAGTCCTTTCCTTAAGCTGTCTGAGCATTTCCTTGAATCCCTTCCATAAGCTGTCTGAGCATATCCTTGAATCCCTTCTATAAGCTGTCTGAGCCTATCCTTGCATCCTCCTGTCTGAGACCTCATAATGCAGTCTGTCCCACAGTGTCATAGGCATAGGGCACCCCGTCTGAACATGCATTGAGTCCTTTCCTTAAGCTGTCTGAACATATCCTTGAATCCCTTCGATAAGCTGTCTGAGCATATCCTTGCATCCTCCTGTCTGAGACCTCATAATGCTGTCTTGTCCCACACTGTGATAGGCATAGCTCATCCCATGTGACCATGCACCAATCCTTCCCTTAACCTGTCTGAGCATATCTTTGTATCCTCCTGTCTGAGACCTCATAATGCAGTCTTGTCCCACAGTGTCATAGGCATAGCGCATCCCGTCTGAACATGCACTGAGTCCTTTCCATAAGCTGTCTGAGCATATCCTTGAATCCCTTCCATAAGCTGACTGAGCATATCCTTGAATCCCTTCCATAAGCTGTCTGAGCATATCCTTGCATCCTCCTGTCTGAGACCTCATAATGCAGTCTTGTCCCACAGTGTCATAGGCATAGCGCATCCTGTCTGAACATGCACTGAGTCCTTTCCTTAAGCTGTCTGAGCATATCCTTGAATCCCTTCCATAATCTGTCTGAACATATCTTTGTATCGTCCTGTCTGAGACCTCATAATGCAGTCTTGTCCCACACTATGATGGGCATTGCGCATACCGTCTGAACATGCACCGAGTCCTTTCCTTTAGCTGTCTGAGCATATCTTTGTATCCTCCTGTCTGAGTCCTCATAATGCAGTCTTGTCCCACACTGTGATAGGCATAGCTCATCCCATCTGACCATGCACCAATCCTTCCCTTAACCTGTCTGAGCATATCTTTGTATCCTCCTGTCTGAGACATCATAGTGCAGTCTTGTCCCACAGTGTCATAGGCATAGCGCATCCCGTCTGAACATGCACTGAGTCCTTTCCTTAAGCTGTCTGAGCATATCCTTGAATCCCTTCCATAAGCGTTCTGAGCATATCCTTGAATCCCTTCCATAAGCTGTCTGAGCATATCCTTGCATCCTTCTGTCTGAGACCTCATAATGCAGTCTGTCCCACAGTGTCATAGGCATAGCGCACCCCGTCTGAACATGCACTGAGTCCTTTCGTTGAGCTGTCTGAACATATCCTTGAATCCCTTCGATAAGCTGTCTGAGCATATCCTTGCATCCTCCTGTCTGAGACCTCATAATGCTGTCTTGTCCCACACTGTGATAGGCATAGCTCATCCCATCTGACCATGCACCAATCCTTCCCTTAACCTGTCTGAACATATCTTTGTATCCTCCTGTCTGAGACCTCATAATGCAGTCTTGTCCCACAGTGTCATAGGCGTAGCGCATCCCGTCTGAACATGCACTGAGTCCTTTCCTTAAGCTGTCTGAGCATATCCTTGAATCCCTTCCATAAGCTGTCTGAGCATATCCTTGAATCCCTTCCATAAGCTGTCTGAGCATATCCTTGAATCCCTTCCATTAGCTGTCTGAGCATATCCTTGCATCCTCCAGTCTGAGACCTCATAATGCAGTCTTGTCCCACAGTGTCATAGGCATAGCGCATCCCGTCTGAACATGCACTGAGTCCTTTCCTTAAGCTGTCTGAGCATATCCTTGAATCCCTTCCATAATCTGTCTGAACATATCTTTGTATCGTCCTGTCTGAGACCTCATAATGCAGTCTTGTCCCACACTATGATAGGCATAGCGCATACCGTCTGAATATGCACCGAATCCTTTCCTTTAGCTGTCTGAGTATATATTTGTATCCTCCTGTCTGAGTCCTCATAATGCAGTCTTGTCCCACACTGTGATAGGCATAGCTCATCCCATCTGACCATGCACCAATCCTTCCCTTAACCAGTCTGAGCATATCTTTGTATCCTCCTGTCTGAGACCTCATAATGCAGTCTTGTCCCACAGTGTCATAGGCATTGGGCATCCCATCTGAACATGCACTGAGTCCTTTCCTTAAGCTGTCTGAGCATATCCTTGAATCCCTTCCATAAGCTGTCTGAGCATATCCTTGAATCCCTTCCATAAGCTGTCTGAGCATATCCTTGCATCCTCCTGTCTGAGACCTCATAATGCAGTCCTGTCCCACAGTATCATAGGCATAGCGCATCCCGTCTGAACATGCATTGAGTCCTTTCCTTAAGCTGTCTGAACATATCCTTGAATCCCTTCCATAATCTGTCTGAGCATATCTTTGTATCCTCCTGTCTGAGACCTCATAATGCAGTCTTGTCCCACACTATGATAGGCATAGCGCATACCGTCTGAACGTATACCGAGTCCTTTCCTTTAGCTGTCTGAGCATATCTTTGTATCCTCCTGTCTGAGTCCTCATAATGCAGTCTTGTCCCACACTGTGATAGGCATAGCTCATTCCATTTGACCATGCACCAATCCTTCCCTTAACCTGTCTGAGCATATCTTTGTATCCTCCTGTCTGAGATCTCATAGTGCAGTCTTGTCCCACAGTGTCATAGGCATAGCGCATCCCGTCTGAACATGCACTGAGTCCTTTCCTTAAGCTGTCTGAGCATATCCTTGAATCCCTTCCATAAGCTGTCTGAGCATATCCTTGAATCCCTTCCATAAGCTGTCTGAGCATATCCTTGCATCCTCCTGTCTGAGACCTCATAGTGCAGTCTTGTCCCACACTGTGATACGCATAGCGCATCCTGTCTGAACATGCACCAAGTCCTTTCCTTAAGCTTTCTGAGCATATCCTTGTATCCTCCTGTCTGAGATCTTGACCTGCAGTCTTGTCAAACACTATGATAGGCATAGCACATCCCGTCTAAACATGCACTGAGTTCTTTCCTTTAGCTGTCTGAGCATATCCTTGTATCCTCCTGTCTGAGACCTCATAATGCAGTCTTGTCCCACACTATGATAAGCAAAGTGCATCCCGTCTGAACATGCACCAAGACCGTTCCTTAAGCTGTCTGAGCATATCTTTGTATCCTCCTGTCTGAGACCTCATAATGCAGTCTTGTCCCACACTATGATAGGCATAGCACATCCAATCTGAATATGCACTGAGTCCTTTCCTTTGAAGCTGTCTGAGCATATCCTTGAATCCTCCTGTCTGAGACTTTAAACCGCAGTCTTGTCCCACACTGTGATCGGCATTGCGCATACCGTCTGAACATGCACCAAGTCCTTTCCTTTAGCTGTCTGAGGATATCCTTGTATCCTCCTGTCCTAGACCTTGATCTGCAGTCTTGTACCACACTGTGACAGACCTAGGGCATCCTGTATGAATATGCACCAAGTCCTGTCTTAAACTGTCTGAGCATATCTTTGAATCCTCCTGTCTGAGACCTCATAATGCAGTCTTGTCCCACACTGTGATAGGCATAGCACATCCCGTCTTAACATGCACCGAGTCCCTGTATTATACTGTCTGAGCATATCCTTGCATCCTCCTGTTCGAGACCTTGAACTGTAGTCTTGTGCCACACTATGATAGGCATAGCGCATCCCATCTGAATATGCTTGGAGTCCTTTCTTTGAGCTGTCTGAGCACAGAGATGCATTACTGGTACTCGGGTACTGCATTACTGTCTCATAAAATGGTACTGCATTACTGATGCTTTTTCTATAAAATAATAAACTTGTTAATCTCATACATTGTATATCATTTTATTATTCATGAAAGAGCAAACTTTTAAATCTGAAATATTATTTAAGAGAACCTACCATGTTATGGAAATTTATATGTAAAGTTGTAATGTAGCTTTAGAGAAAACATATCTGGTAGTTTGAAAATTTCTTTAAACTTTCTCAAGCAGCTTTAGGTAAGTAGATCTTTATTTTCATAAGTTGAATAATAAAAGTGTTATATATACTAAGTAGATGCTACTATTTTACATTATCCAAATAAAAAATGGTATTGCTTGTAATTGCATGTACAATAAAAGTTGTCAATGTCTCCCCAGATAAAAAATAAACAATAGAATTGCACTAAGGTGTTAAATGAAACAAAAGGCTGATGCTTTAAGGTGAAATGTGATTGTATTTTATTACAGATGACTAATTATTCAACAATAGGATGATGACATGAATGGCTTGTTTTAAATTTAGAACTTTTGCTAATATGTTAAAAATAATATGGTTAATCTGAAATAGTAAATTAAATTTTTGCTGAATATTTTTTTATGCCCCCCCCCCCCCCGATCTATCGATAGATTGGGGGGCATATTGTTTTTGGTCTCTCTGTTTGTCTGTCTGTTTGTCTGTTTGTACCAAACTTTAACCTTGCCTATAAAATCAAAACGCCTGCACCTACATCCATCAACCTTCATATGTAGATTCATCATGACAACCTCTACAGGACCTGTGCATTTTCAGTTCAGTAGTTTAAAGGTCAAGGTCACAGGGGCATTGTGTTTAAAAAAATCCGACATTTCTTTTAGGATACTACTCCTACATTTTTCATGGGATTTTGACGAAACTTTCCCAGACTTGTTGTTACCAACAACCCCCACACATATATTCCGGGTTTTGTGATTCGATAAATTTTGACAGAATTATGGCCCTTTGTTTATTTTGTGTGATGTAACCGCGAAATACTCTTGTTTTCTCAAGGGATTTTAATAAAACTTTCATTGAACTATTGTTATCGGAATACCCAATGCATGTTGTAAAGGTTTTATGATTCGATAAATTTTTACGGAATTATGGCCCTTTGTTTATTTTGTGCGTATGTAATATTTAGAGAAATATACTCTTTTGTTTGCAACTACTTCTGTATTTCTCAAGGAATTTTTACCAAACTTTGATAGAACTATTGTCACCAAGTTCACCAGCACATATTGTTAGGGATTTGTGATTGTATCATTTTTAGCAGATTTACGGCCCTTTGCCTGTACCGGAATTTAACCTTGCCTATTAAATCAAAACGCTACCACCTGCAATCATCAAACTTCATATCTTGGTTCATCATGACAATCTCTACAGGACCTGTGCATTATCAAAAAGGGCAACTGGAGGGGGCATGGTGTTTATAAAACACATCTTGTTGTATTTTTTATTTGTAGTGCAAACACAGGGATGAATACTTTACTTCTTGTGAGAAGACTGCCCCTAGCCAAAAGAAATCTCACAACACAATTGCATGCTATGCCTCATCTTCAGAGCTACAAATGAATGATGAAATATTTCAAAATCTAATGATGATAAAATGTAACCAATGAATATTTATCTTAGTGTATTCACATAATTTTATTCTAGGAATTCATATACCCTGTTGATAAATGTATGGTAAAGATAATAAAAAATGTAAATATGTAATGTGTGTGTATGTACTTGTTGTTTGACAGTGTGTCAGAACTTTCATGTAAAATATGGTGAAAATATAAAAAGTACTGGTACTTAATTACTTCGAAAATAAAAGTACTGGTACTGCATGCTGTACTGCACTAATATCTTGTACTGTCACTGATACTGCATAATAGGCAAGTACTGGTACTGCACTCCTAGTACTGATGCATCTCTGTCTGAGCATATCGTTGCATCCTCCTGTCTGAGACCTTAAACTGCAGTCTTGTCACACACTGTGATATGCATAGCGCATCCTGTCTAAACATGCACCGAGATCCTTCCTTAAGCTGTCTGAACATACCCTTGCATCCACCTGTCTGAGACCTCATAATGCAGTCTTGTCCCACACTGTCATGGCCATAGCGCATCCCGTCTGAATATGCACCAAGTCCATTCCTCAAGCTATCTGAGAATATCCTTCTATCCTCTTGTCTGAGACCTCATAATGCAGTCTTGTTCAACACTCTGATAGGCATTGCACATCCCGTCTGAATATGCACCGAGTCCTTTCCTTGAACTGCAGTCTTGCCCCACACTGTGATATAGGCATAGCTCATCCCGTCTGAACATGCACTGAGTCCTGCCTGAAACTGTCTGAGCATATCCTTTCATCCTCCTGCCTGAGACCTTATAATGCAGTCTTGTCCCACACTGTGATAGGCATAGCGCATATCGTCTGAACATGCACCAAGTCCTTTCCGTAATCTGTCTGAGCATATCCTTGCATCCTCCAGTCTGAGACCTTTAACTATAATCTCGTCCCACACTGTGATAGGCATAGCGCTTCCCGTCTGAACATGCACCAAGTCTGTCTGAGCATATCATTGCATCCTCCTGTCTGAGACCTTGAACTGCAGTCTTGTCCCACACTATGATAGACATTGGGCATCCTGTATGAATATGCACCAAGTCCTGTCTTAAACTGTCTGAGCATATCCTTGCATCCTCCTGTCTGAGACCTTAAACTGCAATCTTGTCCTTTCCTTAAGCTGTCTGAGCATATCATTGAATCCCTTCCATAAGCTGTCTGAGCATATCCTTGAATCCTCCCGTCTGAGACCTCATAATGCAGTCTTGTCCCACCCTATGATAGGCATAGCGCATCCCGTCTGAACATGCAAAGAATCCGTCCCTTAAGCTGTCTGAGCATATCTTTGTATCCTCCTGTCTGAGTCCTTTCCTTTAGCTGTCTGAGCATATCCTTGTATCCTCCTGTCCTAGACCTTGAACTGCAGTCTTGTCCCACACTGTGATAGACATAGGGCAACCTGTATGAATATGCAATAAGTCCTGTCTTAAACTGTCTGAGCATATCTTTGAATCCTTCTGTCTGAGACCTCATAATGCAGTCTTGTCCCACACTTTTATAGGCATAGCGCATCCCGTCTGAACATCCACCGAGTCCCTTCCTGAAGCTATCTGAGCATATCCTTCTATCCTCCTGTCTGGGACCTCTTAATGCAGTCTTGTCCCACGCTATGAAAGGCATAGCGCATTCCGTCTGAAGATGCACCTAGTCCCTTAATCTCTCTGAGCATATCATTGCATCCTCCTGTCCGAGGCCACAAAACTGCAGTCTTGTCCCACACTATGATAGGTAAAGCGCTTCCACCAAGTCCTGTCTTAAACTGTCTTGAGCATATCCTTGCATCCTTCTGTCCGAGACCTTGAACCATAGTATACTAATTAGTATCTAACTAGTACGTACATTATGTTTAATTACGTATAATTTAGTTTTTGATCGAATAAGAGAATATGGTTTAATAGCTAATGTCTTAGACACGATGAAGGGAAAATGATTGAACAAACCATGTACTGTATTATGTGCTAATGTTTAACTTAAAAAGAATAGAATACTTTCTCTTACATGAAAAAACATGATTATATTAAAGGGTCATTTACTGTACTCCATTTTAATAGACATGTCACATACGTGTATATAGATTATATTTTTAAACTGAATACATTTAATGGGATGGTATGTGAAAAATATGCGGAACTGAAATTTTTGGCGCGTAAATATCCTTATGTCGTATATTTGATATGTTAGGAATTATAATTCATATAGAGTCATTCTCAGTCCGAATATCCACAATAATGTCAGTGCATGAGAGTATATCATCTTAGTAACTGTGTTTCTTTTACAAATAGCACGAGTGTGTTTGTTTGGTTACAGGGTATGGTCTTGAATATTTACAATATAAGTGAATCTGAAATTTCATCAGAGTGAGGGTAGTCATGGACTAATATTGTCTAAGATTAAGTCCTATAGCTGTATTATTTTCGACTCGACTTGTAAATGGACATTTCACATCAACTCATTGCTGGACTCGATCAGTATCTTCTTTCTATTCCAGTACTGTACATAACAAACTTTAATTAGGACAATGTCGTGTAGTTTTGAAATCTCGTGCAAGGCGCGCTAAAGTGTATGTTACTAGTTTTGCTAACCTTTATGAAAAAAGCATCTTCATACAAAAAACATAAACCAATGCTTCTTGTAATTCGTCTACCTATATAACTATAAAATCAAACTTTCTTTTCTTTATGAAAAAGAGATCGTGGTGATATCAAACTAAACAACATCACGGGAATGAAGGAATTCGAACCCCTGCATTTTCTTTGTTGAAATTATTGCATTATACGTACGTAGTACAATGGTATTAGTATCGCGTAGTTTTGTAGACTATAAAACTACATGTTAGTAAAAAAGTAAATTGTCACTTAATTACATGTGTTGTTAGCTTTTATTTCACCAGCTCGTATTAACGTTTATTGATGTGTGTTCGATTTGAAATACCATACATAGCTCTCTCCGATGCGCTCAGTAAATTAGTAAAATTATCCGTGATTACAAAAATCTTCATGTTTGCATGTGTGCGAATCATTTCTCTACTTTCTGCAGATTTCGATGGCGTCGTTTCAACAGGCCCCTGCAGCCCTTTGATTACTACAAAATGTATCGTGTTGGTATTGGTTTTGGTGTAATCCTGTGCTATGAGGATAGTTGGGCTTGTTGAATCAATTACAACACCAGTAATTATTATTTGCCAATCGATTGTTTGCACGTGACTTGTTCAGTGTTTTGTAATCCGTGCGTACTTCTCTTCACTATGATATCGCTTGTATATTTTCACTTGCACCGCGCAGACTAGCTAGATCATGTTACATAAACGTCAAAACATTATATTTTTGTATAGTATATAATTTATATTATGCAATGGGTTTACTACGGTAATACATACAAATGATATTGTAATTATACATGATAGTCATGGTGTAGAATTGAGTGGTAAAACATTCATGCTAAGCATTTATCTATCTTTACCATTATACGTAAACATTTGCAAATTTATAAACATTAAACAATTTAAACGCATATTCACACAATCAACAAACATGCATGTATTTTAATCTTATACATCATGGGGTATATCAAAAGTTACGTAAACATTTTCCGTCGTATAATTATTGTGCATAGTTAGTACCCTAATTAACGGGCACAACACGCATGATACACATGCAGTTGATTTTTCATTCAACCAACAAAAGCAAATTACGTATACGAGCATCAGTTTAGTCTGGTCCTACATGACTCTTCGAGATAAAGAAGTTTTGCAGTACATATTTTGGTATATACAGAAAAACGGTTCTTCAGAAAACAGCCTGCTATACTTGAACATATTTTAATCATTTGAATGTATTGTCAAAATTCGACATATATCGAAGATTAATATCGATCTATATCTTGAATATAACACAAGCATGGTTTTAAATGTGAGATCATGGCATATATATGTTTACATCCTTCTGTGTCACTCAGTGGGAATTTAGTGTCTGGATCGGATCAGGATGACATGTCATTCATTTCTTCATTAGCGAGTCTTCTGCGCCGTGGCCAATATACAATAACCGCAATGCTAACATATAACACAAACAAGACACATCCAATTCCAACCGTCAAACCTTAAATAGAAAAAAATAACAGTTTAAATTAATGAATGTTATACATGTTACATGTAATTATTATCGACTTGGACATGTGCACGAACGGACGTAAATATATGAATTGTTCGCAACAGAAAACATGCAGGTTTATAGCTTTTTATGTCCGTCAATGTTCAGCATCATACATGTAAATGAACACAATTCATATTTAGGCCAAAGACCTATATATATACTGCACAGGTCTTTGTTGAGGCCTAAAAAATGTTTGTTTCTAGTTAAATGCTCATTAAACATAGGGTAGATATAGGTCGAGCGTGTAGAAGGGTAAAAGTTTGGGAAGTATACATAGATTTTGTGTTCATCGGGCTAGTAAACGTCTAGGGTGACGGGAACAAAGTTGATTAGGTCTGGGGCCAATAAACCCGGGACATATTATATAATGGTCCCAGGTTATATAGGTTGAATAACCAGAAACAATTAAACAGTTTATCACTAAGTATAGGATGTTAAAGATATCTGAACCTATAATTCCATGATCCTATAGTTAATTGGATTGTCACAATTTATCAAGTGATATATAATATTCAGCGGTATATAATTACAAATAATTGTTGAAAATTAAATTTTTAAATTATAGTAGAAAGAAAAGATATCAAAAGTTCTGGCATCAATATAATAATGATTGTATATCAGAGTGCTCCGTTTACAGTACGTAGTTCTAACCTGAGATCAACGTACGTACCGGATTTATATATTATACCACAGGAACCTGATATTTAAAAAAAAACTATGCCCAATAAAATGTTTTACTACGTATCATCAAAGACCTATACTATACATGTTAGTATAGGTCTTTGGTATCATATACATGTACGTAGTTCCTGTGATTATACACAATATATATTGGTCCCAGATAGAACCTTTACGGTAATTCTAGATCTACATATTAAGTCACATGGATTTCATGGATGTAACACAATAAGTGAAGCCAAGTAAAACCTACCTAGACTTTGGTGTTTTAAAGTTGTTGTTGAACTGTCCCCATCCATTTTCATATGCTCACTTTTAGTTACATGTACAAAAGGGGCGTGTTTGTTTACATTATGAAAATCGCTGAGCGCATCTTTTCAATACCGGCTAACCGGTCAAATGCTTGCGGTGTCAGGCTACTAAATTATTATATATATATATATTTTAATATATAAATGTTAAAAAATATATCCGAGTTTTTATAATATAGATTATTTCTTTAAAGGTCTATTTACTGCGGCCATACCCTTATCCTGTGTTTGTTGAAACCTCATGCAGTCTAAGTGCATCTAAAATAACCAATGTGTGCTGTGATAATTAGTGGCTTGATACCTCAGGTTTTGCTGGAGTACATATTGAAAAGAGCGTTTACAATGAACGATCTTTCAGCGAAAAGACTAAAAGAGAGTTTTCACAATGTATTATCAAATTCTAAAAAGGCAAATTTAGGATTATTTTAGTAGCAGATTCTCGATCCTAGGCAATGTCTATGATAAATTTAAGAAATAAATTAAAAGTGTTCCGAGTTCAGTAAACACTAACCAATCAAAATTGATTTCGCATTCACCTCGTTCCAGCAAGATGTCAGCGCCCGACAAAAAGTATTTTGTATTTTAGATTTAATTCATAATAATTATCAAGACCTCATTAACAACGATTGGAAATGTATAAACTATTCAGCGTGAATGTGTTTTTATAGATATGCAATAATTAGAATGGATGTATAATCCACTATGTGTCTGTATGAACGTTCTGTTTACGTTTGGATAATGGCATTTTTGTGGGTGGGGTACCTAAATGTAACGTTTTATCCGTTGTTTACAAATTGAAGGGTTTGTCGCTGTAGATTATTTTAAGGCTTTCGTGGTCTATATCTGTTTTGAGTATTTTTTATTAATTTAATATGGAACTTCCTGATATTTGAGTTGTAGACATTTTCATGCGCCCTGTTCTGTTAAGTTGTATACAGGCTGTCCCTATTACCACCGCCTAGTAGGCGCCTACCTAACTCTTTACCAGTGTTAAAATGCACGACAGTGCAAGTCTGCAATCATTCAACCTTTTAATCCTCAAAAGCAATTCTTCTTGTCGAAAAATATAAAAATACTCTCAAGAATAAAATAATACATCAATTGAATTGATCGCATTTCTTGACACACAGACGATTATAGTGATTTTTGCTTGATGACCTTATTACCGCCTATCGACCAATCAGTTGCGAGATACGTAGTAATGTGGGAAATTCCTGCGTCAGTACTAAATTCCAACCAATGTGCAGACCATCTAGCATGTTGTGTTCTACTTATTTGGCGGATGTTGATCATGTTCAATGTGTTAATGTATATATATTTGAGTAATATTTTACTATTTAATTTTTGTATCAATATTGTTAACATTATTGACGATGATATATGGCTATGATAAAAGTTAATTGATGAAAATATCTCAAGAAATTGCATTTAGTTATGGTCAATTTAATCTTCTCTGAAGGATTTTCTGTACTACAAACTGATGTAAATATGGAAATAATTGGCTGAAGGCCTCTTGTTTGACAAAAATAGCTTGCTGCGTTTGATTTTCAGGATATTTAATTTGGCTGTATTGACAGCCCTGGATATTTCTGTTAAATCATAATTTTATTAAATGCAGGACCACTTCTGGTACAAGGCATCGTAATGTGTAGCTGGACGTTGTATTGCTAGTATGGGAGTATTGAAGCTCTCCACCTAGTATAAAAGTAACTAAGAAAGTACCGGGTACATTAATTTTGTATGCTTCTAGGTATGGTTTGTTTATTCCAAGAAATTTGAAAAAGTCTGATGTTAAAGCTGCTAATATCTTCGACAATGATGATGATGATACACCCAATCAGGTTAGAGCATGTAATAATTGATACATGTATAGCAAAATTACTTAATGTGTAAGACTAAGAAAGATGTGAAATTCTGTTTGGATTTACAGTCTGTGAAATTAGTGGTTGTCCTGTTTTCCGGGACAACCAATATTTCTTTCGGACAACCAAACTTGGTTCGGACAACCAACTTTTCATTAACAAATCAAATACATGTAAGATAAAAAGCAGTTAAATTTTCAGTTTCGGGCAGCTACATTTCAAACCTTAATTTCACAGACTCGATTTATTGCTTTACTGTATAAAGATACTATAATTATTGTATTTTAAATCATTCAAGGACTAAAAGATAAAGGTATTACACTTTAGATCATCCAAGTTTATACCTTTAAAAAAGTTTAATGACTGTGTATTCTGATTGTATAAATTAAAATTTGGCACAATTATTGAGTTTTTTGTGAAGCCTCATGTACAGTAAAAAAACCTGAAATTCCCATTCAAAAAACTTTGAAGTCCCTTTTTTCAGAATTTTCCAAAAAGGGTCTGGTTTTTAGAGGTTTTACTGTAGTTATTGAGATACTATGAGCAGTTGAGCACAAGAATATGTTTAAGAATACACAAATTGTTTTTTCAGACATCAGTGATTAAAGGTGTTACATCAAAGTTTGGTAAAACATCAAACAGTAAAAATATTATCAAACGCCAGGTAAGAAAAAATTCAAATTAAACAGAATAATTGACATAGTCTTTATTAGATCTGTGTTTAGTACTTGTTAAGTTTGTTGATAAGGCTCAATTCACCTGATGTAAATATATACTGTAGGACGCAGTGATTTTTTTGGGGCTAATTTTATAGCCGATTTTTGGTTATATTCCCAATCGAAAATAGTATCTTTTTCCCAATTCACAGACAAAAATTCCAAATTGAAACTTCCAAAATTAAAAGAAAAAATTAATAAAAATATTTTAAAAAATGACTCAAGTCTCTGAAAAAGATGTTTTCACAGTAAATCACTGTAATAGACTTTTAATGATTGAAAGTACCCCATCATTTGACTGTGATTAATTGTGTTCACTCAAACATTGCAAAATTGCATATTTTCCCAATTTTTGAATTTCCCAATCCCAAGGGTATGGGTCATGTTCTCAAAATATTGAGAAAAAAACCTGGGATGGGACTGTATAATATTCTGTGACAATTTTTGTTTCATTAAATCATTTTCATTTGTGTTAGATTTGGGTGTTTTAATATAATTAATTACAATTTTACCATCACAGGTCCATTACCACTAACTGTCATAGAATGCTAGTTAATACTGATTATAAACTGCTAAATCTTCCATTTCCATTTGAATTCATGTTTCAGACTCAGTTGGACATAGACAAGGCATTAGCTGAAGATCCCAATGTGTTTGAATATGACAATGTCTATGATGATATGCAGGGTAAAAAAGAAGAAAAAACAAAGTCAAAGAAAGTTGTTGAAAATAAAGTATGAGGCTTTGTACAGATTTCTTTCAAATGTTTATGTCATTGAGTGCAAAATATTTTTCAACATACCTAATTCGTATTGATTTAAACACTGATAGAATAAATTACTCAATTAAATTTTAAAGTATGTTTGTTGTTTCTGTATAAACAGTGTTTCTGCGAGAGTGTGTTTCTTGTTTTTTTTACGCATTTTATTAAAACTCAAACCTGCATTAATTTTGCTTTGATACTTCTTAATAAATATGTTTCAGAAAAAAGCAAGTACTTAAATGTCCACATTCATGTATATTGACTAATTGACAAACTGTTGATATGCAAGATGTTTACAAATTTATCACTTTATCACAGGATTCACCCCTTATTTTGGACCATGGGGTCACAGATTACCCCAAAAATACTGGCTGGCAGAAACACTGAATTGTTTATATAATTTGAAGATCAATTTAAACCATTTTTTTCATTTCTTCTAGTCATTAATGCAAGTAAAACTTGGTAAGAAAATTAAGTATAAGTTGAAAAGTGTTAAAATGCGTTTTTATTGACAGCTCATTAGTCCTCTTTGACCGAAACATGAAACTGTCTCCTTTATCGTTGACTTCAAATCATTGTAACTTCTCACTGATAGTTGGTCTTGGGTTCGAGCCTAACTACTGACCATGTCTCTTTATGTGAGAAAGTAAGCAATTGCTTACGGGGGATGGGAGTCCAGGAACGATGGTTAGGTGAACTGTCTGCTTCGTATGGCACTGACTGTTGGAAAGGGGCGTAAAACTCAAATTAACAAATTGACTGAAACATGAATAAACAAAGTTAAAATCTAGCTATTAGTTAATTTGTTTATTTCATACCGTTGCATTCTTATTCATCTTTACAGCCAAGGTATATTGAACAGCTTCTTAAAATGAGTGAAAAAAGACAGAAAGAAGAGGAAAGACGCCAAGAAAGAAAGATTCAGAAAGAGCGTGAAGCTGAAGGGGACGAGTTTGCTGATAAAGAAGTATTTGTTACATCAGCATATAAGAAGAAAATGGAGGAACGCCAAGCAGAGGAAGAAAGAGAGAGAAGAGAAGCTTTATTGGAAGGTAGATATATATATGTGGCTTTCAATAAGGAATTAACAATCTTCGAATTCGGCCAACGGTTCGAAGACTGAGTACGCCTAAATCACTGCCAGTCCGGTAAACATTTACGGGCCATCTGACTAATAGTTAAATTTTAAGTTGATGTCTTGTCTAAAATGCATAATGGAATACATTGTTCCCACATCTACAATATTTACCTCCCTTGGTGGCCATCTTGAAAGTCTAATTTGACTAGCATTGATAGAGGACATTTATATTTTTGTTCTGATAATTCTAAATATAGGATTTTCATATGTGACTACTACATTTTCTTAAACCTGATATGCTTATGTTTTTTCTAACTTCATGATTAAGTTATATTTTGTAAATTGAGTTGTTTAATATCCGTTGTTTTTTTTTCTATTAAACACATAAGAAATTTGACTTTCAAGATGGCTGCCAATTCAAAACAAGGGAGGTAAATATTGTAGTTGTGGGAACTATGTACACCCAAAACTAATTTTTCCTAGTGTATAAGAACAAGTCATGATAATAATTATAAGGTCATCATACAAAAACATATGTATGTAAAAATGTTCATTGATGAATGTCATAGAAACAAAATTTAATCACGCAAAGACAGGTTAATGTTTGGTCTGGTAAAAGTTCATTCAGTCTGTCATCTTTTAAGACGACTTCTGGAAGTTTTCTAACAAAATACCACTCTCGGCATACTTTCAAATTATTACAATGTAACATGTTTTAGAGTTTATCTAACATAAGTTCTCTTGATCTACAATATAGATATATATTATAATATTTCTGCATTAGTCAATGTATTGTTTTATAAATATTGTATATATATCACCATGTAATGTATTATGTAAATGTATATTTTTGAGGCTCTCATGGAAGATTGGTTTTATTCCAATCTGCAGCCTCTTGAAATAATGTCTTATTATTATCATACTGATCCATACATTTTAAGAAAATAAAATTTATTTGTAATTGATTAGAATGTTTAATTAATTGTTTAGTTTATTTATGATAATTATCATAGTTTCCTAAGTATGTGAGTGTTTCTTAATTTAACTATTAATTGTGATATTTTCATTGCTATTTTAATCCCCATGTAATTATAATGTAAATTTGTCTCCTTATTTGTATTAAATGTTAGATTTTTATGTTGTAATTATTTTTTTCAAATGTCCCATTTTTGCAGCAAAGCAAGATGTGACAAAACAGGAAGATATGACTGGGTTCTACCGATATCTACTTCATGAGAAAACTAAAGATGTATCTATTAAAACAGAGGTAGAAAGGTGAGTATCTACCATTCAAACATTTAACCTTTTACCAAGATATGTTATATGGCTCAAAGTCTCATATTTATTAGATAGTTTTGTTAAATATTATATTTTATGTTTACCTGCTTCTGTAGTTAAATAGTTAAGCTCGCTTACTTCAAATCACTGTAACCTCTCACTGTTAGAGGGTAGTGGGTTCGATCCCAGCTACCGACCATGTCTCTTTATGTGAGAAAGCAGGCAGTTGCAGAGGATGGGAGTCTAGTTCTGGTTCCTCCCAGAAACGATGGTTAGGTGAACTGTCTGCCTTTAATGACTCTGCCTGTTAAAATGGGGCGTAAAACTCGCATAAATAATATTTTATGTTTGTCTAAATATCAGTTCCTATTATTTAATCATGGGCTTTGGCTCTATTGGTGGTCAGTGTTTCGCTGGTTATACCTAGACTTATGAATATTAAAGATCTTTAATACTTAGTAATCAATGCTACCAAATGTTCTTTAAAGAAAGGTAACTCTTTTAGCCTTAAATAACGACTTATTTCCCTTGATAACGTGCGTCTCTGTTTGTACTGTTTTTGTTAGTATTTTATTTATATAAGTGTTTTAAATTTATATCTTTCAAAATTGGATGTTATCATTTTCCGTATTAAAATTTTCTATACTCAAATGATCCTATCAAATTACCCTCATTTTCACATCTTTTGCATTAAATTTGTGTTGATCTGGAATTATTATTTACCAAATAAATAAGACAATTATCACAATTAGCGATTTTATTATATAAGGTGATAATTATATTGCTTTGCACATGTCAGTCAGAAGGAAGGACTGTCCGTCTGTCGGTCTGTCCAACCTTGTCTGACCAATAAGAAGGGAACAATTCTGCCTAAGTTTGACATGCAGATGACCGCTATTGATTTTGAGGTCAAAGGTCAAGGTCGAACCATCCAGTTGGCCTTTAGGGGGCATCCATGTTTCACAAACTCTTCATTTCATTCAATACCAATTTTTACCATGCATTGACACTGTTGGTTCATTTTCTGACCATCTTGAAATGACTTTTATTTATTTAGTTCATAATTATTAAGGTTTAAATTATATATTATCTGTTATTTCTGTTTACAGTGATGATGAGAAACCAGTGAAGTTAGATCCAGATGGTGACAAAACAGATAAAAAGAAAACAAAGTAATTACACATATTATATTACATTCAGAGTCTCGTTTCCTTCTATAATAGAGGCCGAAATCCGGTTACTTCCCAATTTCAAAAAGTCTCTTTTCCCAATTTGATGAAAGAATTTCCTAAAAAGTACACTGCTGAAATTCTCAATATATGATGAAATATGTTTTTAACCAAAGTTTAATGTAAGTTTTTCATAACTCGTCATTTGTTTCTTCTTTGGGAATTATTTATATTCTTTTGTTTGCAGAAAAAATACTGGCACGGAAACAAGTGATTCCGAAAGCGAACCAGAAAACACATCAAAATCATTGAAAAGTGTTCGTTCTGAAAAACAATATAGAAAAAGAAAAAACAGTGAAAGTAGTGACTGTTCTGATGAGACTGAAAGAAGCAGGAGGAAAAGGTCAAGGTCAGCTGAAAAAAATTCAAGGTCATCTGATAAAAGTTCAAGGTTGAAAGATAATAGAACAAGGTCACCAGAATCTAAGTATGATAAATATAGTGAAAGGAAACATAAAAGTCGTGAATATGATTCTAGAGGTAGACACAACAGATCAAGATCACGGGATCGTTCTAGTAGAAAAGAATCCAAAATGAACAGCAAATCTCACAGAAGTAGGTCAAGGTCGAGGGAAAGAAGGAAGGACAGATCTGCCTCTGTAGAGCAACCTAAAGATAAACACTCAGTGAAGCATGAAGATTTCTCATCCAAAAAGAAACTTACTAATGCTGAGTCTAATGAAAGTAAGTCTGCTAATAAAGAAATGAAAGATGAAGGCAAATTAAAGAAAGAATCTTTAGAACAGAAATCTAAATATGCTAGAAAGTCCACAGAAAGTCATGTGAAAGATGCGAGAGCTAGATATCTGGCTAGAAAACTTGCTAAGGAGGGAATAAGGCCTATGGGAACTGTAGATGAAACGTAATTGGTAGATTTAGGGGTGACAATATTCTGAATGTATCTTTCTTAGCAAAATAAAAGTTATTTGAAGAAAATATCTCCAGAAATGGCAAAGTTATGGTCAATTTAATCTACTCTTAAGAATTTTCTTTAATACAATGGAAACAATTTGGTTGAAGGTCTCCTGTTTGGCAAAAATATTTAGCTGCATTTCATTTTCAGGATTTTTAATATGGCTGTATTGACACCCCTGTAGATTAATATAATGCTTTATATCATGTGCAGTTTTATTTTCTGTTGAGCTGTTATTTCTATCCGTCTAAATCATTGAATGAAATCATATTTCATCATGTATTGTCTCTCAGATATTGATCAGAAAAGTAATAAAATATTTTTTTATAATAATAAATATGGTGAAAATTTGAATTTTGCTGTTTGTTTAAAATTTGATACTTGTAATTATAAATCATTAAAATAGTATTTAAATGTGACCAGACGTTTGAAAATATTTTGAATTCTTTGACCTATACAGTCTTTAAACAAACCAATTTATCTGTATGGTATTTGCATGAACTTCACAATTATTAACTTTTTTAAATTTTGCGAAAACAACATTTCTGATTAATTCACTAGGTTAAATGTTTGTGAATTTCAGTTTTCAGTAAATATTTAGGGAACATTTATTTTCACGAAAAAATCTTCTACTCGCGAAATTACCAAAAGTAATCCTTTGCGAAAATTTCTGTTTTACAGTACTAGTGCTATACAGTTAAGACCCATTGTATCAAAGTTTAACAAAATTAGTCCTGACTGTATATAGTAATTGGTCCACATCTATTCATTCGTAGTCGAGTTGTTCACTGACTTCAAATCACTAACCTCTCACTGAGGGTTGGGGGTAAAAATTGTATTTTTAAATAATGCCTTATATTCTGTCACATGATAATGGAAAAACAGGAATATTCAAAATATAATCTTTATCCTAATATATTTATGAATATAATACTTGGTTCAGTATATTTATAATCATGAAATAAGATCAATGTATGTGTCTATCTCTGAACATGGAGGCGAACTCTGCAAGATGTATACTGTCAAACCTGTGTTAGTGGCTACCTCCGAATATAGGCCACCCTGTGAATAAAGGCCATTCTTTTGAAAGTGGTCATATATTTTTAGAACAAAATTACCTCCAAATTAGGACCACCTGTCAATAAAGTCCACATTGTTTCTTTTCCAAGGGTGACATTTGTTCAGCGGTTTGACTGTATATTAAAGTATTGTTACAGCTGATGGCTTCGTGTGAAACTATATCAGCCAGTAATCTCTCAGTATATTGTCTTTTATAGTATGTTCTGTTCTGGTTTTATTGACTGTGAAGTGTTAAACAACATTAAAGATGGTTCAGTACTCCTAATTCAATGATCACAAGTTCAAATCCCGACGGTATATCACAACGCATGAGTAAAGTGTGAATTAACTTATCAGCTAGAAAAGTAACCCCAGGGAATGAAACCGAACCACTCGACCAAAGAGGTCACTTGACACAACTTCCAGTAGTCATTCATGAAACAATCATAAAATACATTTGAAATTTAGGTAACTTTAGCTCCGCAAATTTCAATTAATGCAACAATATCTATAAACACCATTGGTAATCAATATGTAACTAGCCTCAAAATTGATATCTAAATTCCAAAAGCTGGCATCAATTAATGTTAATCAATGAAAGTAAAATAAAGATGTTAAATAAAATGGCGTGTTTAATCTCATTTTATTTGAACACTATCTTAGTTTTTCTGATGTTATGGTTGTAAAAAATTAAAACAGCAATGGCTACACCACTAGTGAAAGAGCTATTCTTATACTAGGGACGTCGTGTTATGAGTAATAACAAGAATGTTCGTGAAACACGAATGCCCCCTTAAGGCCAACTGGATAGTATGACCACAAACTCTAAAGGGGTTATCTACATGTGATGTCCAACATCCCAATCAAATCTGTAGTGCTTAGGCCAAATCGTTCTCTAGTTATTGCCCGGACAAGGTTTAGTTACGGACGGGCCGACTGACCAACATGTACAAAGGAATATATCCCCCTTGTGCGAAATGGTACATCTCTTATGTACGACACTCAACTTATGATGCGACTTTTTATGCTTTCGTCATCTTGAATGTAGCTCAAAAGCTATTTAAAGTTTGTGTTATTTTGATAATATTTTATTTGATGGCCACCCTGTTTTTACAGGGGCGTAGCATCCTATATAGGACGTCTAGGCCGTGGCAAACGTTAGTCACTTTGTCAACATTGATGTTTGTGCCCTTGTGTGCCAACAGACCCCATAGAAATCGGCCTACATATTTATTTAAACCAAGCTACACCCGTGTCAGTGGCCCGCCTTCGTGGTCGAGTAGTTAAGGTCGCCGACTCAAATTCACTGTGTTCTGTTACTGACAGAGAATCGTGGGTTCGAGCGCGATGTCCTGAAAGAGCCATGATTTCTGAGCAAAATAATAGTTATTTGATGAAAATATCTCCAGAATTGACGAAGTTATGGTCAATGTAATCTGCTCAGATAGATTTAACTGAGGTACATTTAGAAACATTGTGGTTGAAGGCCTCTTGTTAGGCAAAAATGGTCGGTCACGTATGATTTTTAATTTGTCACCCCTGTATTTCTACAGTTTGGTGATTTACACATATTAAGCAGGGCAGTGTATGTATCTAATTGGTGTTAATTGCTTTATAAAATGCTGTACGCACTCGACCGCGTGTTGCTTTATCCGGCATCACGTGTTATTAACTTATTAGAGCACAGGGTTTTTATACACGCCCAAAAATACTGCGCAGTGGTTACAAACCACACACCGCACGGATCAGCTTCCAAAATAATGTAAGGAAAAGATAAATTAAATCAAGTCAATTTTAAGGGTTTTCTTGGTTAAAGTGTTAATTATATAAAGGGTCTAGAAGGACTTGATTAAGTTATACGCGGATATGATGCTAAAATAGTTGATATATTGTGGTTAGCAGCAGATTGCGGCCTGATATTTCCCACGCTTATATGATACCATTCGCACGTTATCGGAACCACTCAAACGTTACTTTCTGAATGATATAATAAAAGCAATGAACGATTAAAACATTTGTTAGTATTATGTTTGCGACATAATCTCTCGCATGTAGGTAAATGTAATTTTAATGATTATAATAAGAGACGTGAAGATCTTGGGTCAAATTGTTCTTATAGACAATACTAATTAGTTTAGATTGGGGTCATTATATATTGGTAAACTGGTTCCCGTTGACTTTTCTGTACAAACCCCTTTGGTGCACTGCAACATGGAACGGGAAACAGTTTAAGGGATGGACAATCGTCGATTACTCCCAGATATCTTGTCTACGGTTCGGCCTTGTATGAAGCGCACTGACTTCTACTCGAAGACGCTTTCAGTAAAATCAGCGTCTTTTGTACACGCAATTATTGCTTTTTAACACTATGTATAATGGTCCCAGTTTTGTAAAGATTTCATCATGGCATACATATACAAATGTATAGAATAAATTTGTACAGAAGAACACTTAAAACGCCCAGTCAGTATGTAGGACGAATGACGGTGTACATGTCGATATACTGAACTGACTACATGACCTGAATGTCAGACATACTATATTTATATTGTACACTTTTTTTTATATATATTCGTCTATAAATAAGTTCCTGAATACATTTCACGTACAGTACAACCTCTCTTGAGCTACAACCTCCCTTCAACAATAGGATGATTTTTCCCACTGCATGATTTATTAGTAACTATGGATTTAACCTCCATTGAGCAACAACCTCTCAACAACAACATACATTTGCCTCTCCCAAAGGGTGTTGCTTTTAAGAGGTTGCACTGTACTTTAAACTTGCCTGAAAAGAAATAACGTGGCATACTCGTACATAAACTTCGGCGATACAGAATGTCAGAAATAAACATGAATAATAATATAATGTATATACATGTGTTTAAATTAATGTCGCCGGAAAATAAAGTTAAACATGGAAATAAACGAGAAATTAAGATGTTTCTGATGTACATGTATTTATTTGAGCTAATACTAACTAGTACACGAGTGTGTTCGTGTATTTCTTATCATGATTCATTTGCATTGTGGGCAAAGGGGTAGGTTCTCTTAGGGGCCAAAAATGGTCCTGTATCAAATTCAGTCCAAAATCTCATTATTATATGTTCAATGTTCATCGTATTTGAAGAACACATTATTTTTCTGAAAGATTGTTTTGCTAGAATATGAAAAGTGCAATTTTTCATCTATTGATTGGATGAAATGTGATCAGTGTTGTTTTATATGTAATGAAAAGGGACATGGTCAGTATTTATAATAGTATTCTTTTAGTTGCCATGGTAACATATTGTTTCTCGATTAAATTTTTCCTGCACTAGTATGTTCACGTAGCTTGTTGACTGCACACTTAAAATGTGGTTTTGCGTGCTATTTTTTAGATCATAAATTTACCCAACGAACATAAACAAAATCAAAGTACTGAATGTACTCGTGGGAAAAATGAACTTGCACAAACTTGCACTGCGATATGAAATGGGAACTAGTTTAACAATTACTTGGCGGATGTTGAAAACGTAGTATCTTGGTTCGCATCAAAATTCATGCGCGCCCTGCGAGTGATAGCGATGGACAGCTGGACTATCGTCCAGATTCCAAATTTGAACTGAAGTCTAAAGGTTGGTTTGTCAAATACATAAATTCATTACGACTTTTTCCGACAAGTGACCGTTACATTAAGAAACTACTCTCAATTTTTCCCAACAGTGGTCTCTTCGTTTATACAAGTTGAACGGTCCATACGTCGTCAGCGACTATGCAAGAGCGGTTGTTGATAAGCACCGTCTCGTGTAGCTGTAGAGACCGATTTTAGATTGGCATTTCCTGTTGCATCCCTGGCATGGGAAGAATTGTACGTGCCTCTTGTTCTCTGATTAAAGCTGGCTTTTCTGTTGGCCCTTTTTTCTTCGTTTTTTTATCTCGCCTAACTTCAGACCTTACGACACATGAAGCTACCAGCGGGCTCTGTTGTCGACAGTGACCCCATTGCTCATTGTCAATGGAACAAGCTTTCATATCCGGCTTGCAAATATCATTGAAGCGCTGATGCGGACAGCCTCTGCTCTTAATGCAGGAGCATGTGATATGATATTAATTTAATACCTGTTTGATTTATGTGCTTAAATATTTTTAAGCACATTGCAAAACCGTGTTTTTCTATAAAATATTGGTTAGAATAAACTGTACTTAGTGCATCGAATGGAATTATCGATCACTACCACACCTTATTCATGTTTGCTCTACTTACGAGCGTACAATATCAAAGAGACTATCAAGAAAACTATTCATCCTATAAATGCAAATGTATATATGTATCGTGTGTAAAGATTCTGTCTTATTGATAAACAATTCTTGATAAATACGACTGTGAAACCAGAGCCACTTCCGCTTCCGTAGAATGATCACGTGACTGAATCAACATAGATAAATATTCATAAAACCAGTCAGCATGTCAAGGCAATCGGAACTCCCCGGCGTTTGTCTAAAAAATGCGTCGGACATAATAGGCAGGCCGCCATTTTGTTAATTTGTTGTTGTTCACGGGCTACTTTCCTCAATGGCTGATCTTTGGAATCCAACGATGGAAACAACCTGTTTCTCTTTCGATGGGAACTTGATGCCCATTTTATCAATCGCGAACGATAAACTCGTGTGGAAAGTCTGAAATTCTGAGAAAACCAGTACCTAGTGTTGAAAAAGTAGTGACCGGAAACCAAATAACCAAAATTTGTAACTCTACACTTATGTACGAGACGTATTTCTCAGTTACGGAAATGCCCGAGTAGTAAGCTTAAGACAGAGAGGACATCAGTCCGCGTATTGTATCTGGATAGCCATCATTCAATTCATCCAGCATGTTCACGATAAAACAGGTTTTCTTCATTTTACATTTGACGTTGAACTTACGTACGACCCTTCATTTTATTGTAACTGATTAGAGCTGATTACAAGTGAGGAAGTTAGCTAGTCATGAACCACTTCCGGTCAGTTTATTTGTGTTCAAAAAATCGATACGATTATGACGTTCCTTGTTTGTTTTATCAAGAGAATATGTTACAGTTCAATGTTTGGAACAACTCTGGACGTAAGTTGGTATGAAAGGTTATTAAGAACGTTTGCTACAGTTTTCACATAGACACATATACGGGCAGAATGAAAACTGTTTCACATTTTTTTTAACTTTGCACGATCATAGCATATGAAAACAGAAACATTTCAAGCGAAAAAAAAATGGAGTCAACGATCTCGTTTTTTTTAGTTATCTGCCTATATCTCAGTTTGAAAATTGTAGCAAACGTCAGTTTTACTTAGACACTTATCAAACATGTAGTGGATATTGATGCTATTGGAACAAAGTAATGATGTATATTAAAAATGTATACTTTTACATTCGAATGTTTCCTGGTTTATCTAATCCAGTGTTTTGTTTATTTATTCTGAGTGTAATATGTAATCTAGCACTGAAATTATTCATGGAAACTGAATTTACATAGACTTGCGCTGCAACATGGAACGGGAACTAGTTTAAAAATTGCGTGGCGGATGTAGATAAACGTAGTACTAAGGTCCGCACAAAAAATTAATGCGCACCGAGCGAGTGACGGCTATGGAAAACTGAACCATTGTTCAGTTTCCAAAAATCATGATGAACTCGTATTAAATGTTTTAAATGCAACACGAAATTTCCTACATAAGGAAAAAATAAGTCAACTATAGACACGATGGTGTTTAAGAACGTATATCACAATAAACTATAACGGACAGATTCTTCTTAAACTTTGCATTAACGTGTATAAAGATTAATCCCTTCCTACCACAAAATTATATGTCTCCATGCTCATTTACGAGTTACGTCCGATTGTTTGGAAAAAATGTATTTAATTAACGAAATCCCGCCAAAAACAGGGAGACGATCCAACATATGAGGTGCTTGTTAAAAATTGCTAAGCTGTACGTGACGTTTCACTTGTACTCATTGTTTGGTAAATGTGATTGGATTTGTACAAAAAATATCCGCCTAGGATTTCATTGGCAATTTATTTAGTCTTTACTTTCGTTATATGACAAGTATGAATTTCTTATTTACATAAGAATGGATGAACATGAGTCGAGGGGTCTGTTTAAGTTACATTTACATAGATTTAATCTCCATGCATCATTACACGAAATGCATAAATGCATGATAAAGTTGGAATTCTTTACACTACGGAACAAAGCGGAAGTACTGATTGCATATTTCCTAATAAGAACTGTTCATCATATCAATAGTGCAAACAGAAGGAAAATGCGTCACAAAAGTTGAATAAACTCTTATTGTGAATCGTTATGAAAATGCATGCATGCTACATCGGTCAATTTAGATGTTTAGAGACGATTGCTATGTACAATTTGCTACAGCTTTCACATAGACATGTATAGACAGAATAAAACTGTTTCACAGATTGTTTTTGAAATCTTGCATGATCATAATATGATAACAGCAACATTTTAAGCGAAAGAAATAGGGGTCAACGATCTCCTTTTCTTTAGTAATCTGGCCTTGAATTTGAAATTTGCTTATTCAAAAAAAATTGTAGCAAATTGTAGCAAACGTCTTTAAGGGAAATTCCGTGAAATCATGATTTCAACATTTAGTGAGGTTGTTATTCGTTAAATGATTTAAAATTGTCTCACATCAGTAACGTGATACATTATTATTGTAAACAATATCCAGCAATCGATCATAGGCAATGAAAAATCATGGTAAAAGATGCAACAGCACATTTTCAATTTAACTAGCGATTTTGAGTTATCTGCCCTTCGGTGACCCCCATTCTTTCGCTTGAATTGTTTCTGTTATCATATGTTATGATCATGCAGAGTTTTTAAAAATTCTGTGAAACTGTTTTCATTGTGCCTATATGAATATGTGAAAACTATAGCAAACGCTCAATGCTACACAAAAATGATAATATTACAAAAACAGTATAGCCCGACTTTGATAGCTACTTTTGTTACTTTAATCAATTGTACGACACATTTTAAAAAGATGCAAGAGTTGTTGCCCTTGCTGAAAAATAAAAAATATTAATTTATGTAGATATTGTATCTTTATACTATGCATGGTTTTCTTTGAAATGGATATGAATCATATAAGTTGCCGTTATTATAGTTGATTGCCTAAAATACGGTTATCCCACCTTTGTTTTTACCATCGAGTACGTAGAAAATAACAGGTTTAAGTTGGCGGCGAAGACAAAGTTCCAACTCCAGACACTGCATTACAACAGCTATAGACAAAAGTCAATAAGACTAATCTACACTCGTAATGCAACCTATAGCGATAAATTCTCATGATAACTAATAGCATCATAAATCATTTCCATATTAATAAATAATGCATTGACAAACACCGGCATAACGTGCGCCGAAAGGCTGAAGACAAAACCTATGTATTTCATATATTTTTATTCATTTTATGTATATTTATTTTAAGAGAAAAAAGTCATTCACAAATGTTGTAAAAACTATGTTCATTAATATTGACACGACAGAAGTTTTTGGTTTGAACAATTTTTACATGGATTCGAGACTATCTTAAAATCGAGCGATGAATTATGTATGGTATTTATACAAGTCAGACATATTTGAAGTTATCAATATATTCATATTTCTTATAAATTGAAATTACGAACACATAGCAGAAACTCGTGAGATTATTTTCAAACTTATTTATACGACATTGTTCCCTGATGAATAGATGAACGTGCTAGATAATCCTGATTAATTGAAATACTTCCAAACCGCATGTTAGACGTACACAGCAATACTTATACAAAATGTTATAATGTATAACGTTATTGCATGCATATATTATATCATCGGGTTATTTCTACAACCCCGTAACTCGACTTTTGGCGATATTGTGATTTTGGTATAATTT
This sequence comes from Lutraria lutraria, assembly GCA_964023205.1. NCBI lineage: Eukaryota > Metazoa > Mollusca > Bivalvia > Venerida > Mactridae > Lutraria > Lutraria lutraria. The sequence continues at coordinate 10,750,002 of OZ026846.1, read as the reverse complement.
GTCGTCTCGGTGAGCAATGAACATACGCACCAGTCCTGCCTTTAGATCTCTCCCCCAAATAGGGATAATCTTAGTTCCAAAAACTTGGAACTGACTTATTTACGCCATCGCCGACGAGGAGTTTATACACAGGCTTTTGTCGTCCATGTCTTTGTTTCCATCTTCAGGGTAAAAAATGTTTGTTTCTACCGACCAACCACTTTGAATTAAGGCCCCAGGAGCGATACATACACTTTCTCATTTTTTTACCTTTCCGCACTCTTTCAAGAACCTAACTAAAAAGCCACAAAGAGGTATTTTACATGCCGGACAAAGTACGGTGTACTCCTGAGCTAATGTTTTACTGCACTCAGATATTTACGTATCCGGTAACTGGGGTTGCATAGATAAAACTATATTTACTTAAGATAAAGATTCTGCGGCCGTGGTCTGCTGGTTAGTACGCCGGACCTGTAACCCGACGTTCCGGGTTCGAATCTGGGTCGTTGCAGGTCATACCATTCTATGGAAATTTCACCGAAAAATATCGATTAGATATAGAAGTTGCCAGCTCATTGTGGAAGGGTTAGATTACAGTCCAGGAAAACAGGTTAAGTGAACCGGCCGCCGTATATGGTGTTTAATTGAAAAACACACTGAAACATCTTAAAATAAAATGTTGCAACTGTGTTTGGTACTTGATGTTTAGTCGCATCAGTTGTATTGATCTAAGATGACAGCACACTTGTTAGACTTTTACTTAGAATTTGTTTTTATATACGTTAGGTACAAGATAATGTATCACATTACACCATGAACTTTGTTAACATGTCAGAATGGAAAATATACACGCAAACTAGCAGCTACCATTATGTACATCAACTAATCATTTTACGTGTTTCAAGGACAATCCGACACTTTATGTATTGATTAGGGTAGGTAAAACCTAACCAACTTTAGGAGTATAGAGTTATTCTGATGACAACTTTGAACGTATGTTGTATTGAATTGTTTCGTACAAAATAAAGACGTGTCACGTGATAGAGAATTCACACGTGATAGAATCTCCTGAAATCATATTCACGTTGTTTGATATGATAAATAATCCAAACAAATATAGAAAAAAGGAAGCGGACAAAACTCATGTAAAACAAATGTAAGTTTATCAATGTGCTTAGATAACATTTACTTCCATTGATGTTTGGACCTCCTCCGTGGTCGAGTGGTTAAGATCGCTGACTTCAAATCACTGTATCCTCTCACTGATAGAGGGTCGCGGGTTTGAGCCAAGCTACAAATCATGTCTCTTTATGTTAACAATTAGACAGATGCTTACGGAGGATGGGAGTCTAGTACTGGTTCTTCACAGGAACGATGATAAGGTGAACTGTCTGCCTCATACGACTATGAAACAAACACATCCATTGATTTTTGACAATATTTACCCAGGGTTGCTAAAGGAGCCCAGTCGTATCAGAGCCCGCTGTTTTATAATAAAACCTACAAAACGTCCGTATCCATTGAAGTTTGTGGCGGTAAAAATTCTCTTGCGGATTAGTAACGTGTACGTGAAATTTATGATATCGTAAAGTTGACTAGTGAAGGTTTATTGAAGTAAAAGTGATATTTCTGATAATTGTTCTTGGTTAGTATGATTCATGGATAATACTGACATGTGCACCAATGTAAGTAAATCACATTTACCAAATAAATCACCGGAACAAATTGACAAACCAAAACGCATATTACAAATAATTCTAATTAATTAGCAAAAATATACAACTTAGTCAATAAATAAGCTAGAACTTGCTCTTGAATTAATATGTCTCAGGTGCCATAACTCTAGTTGTGGTGTGTATGAATAACAATATACAAATACATTGTACATGAACTATATATTCAACTACTTTTAACAAAAGGTTAAACGTGTGCAGTTAAATCAATCATTCTAAAGTGTAATGATCCTCACTGGCAATTCCAAACAGATACCATGTGTATCTCATAAATTTACAAAAACAAATGACATTCATCGTAATTCAGACCCAGTGAAGAGACAGTCCATACATTTAATAATTTTTAATTCCAATGCATTTATAATCTATAACCTTGAAAAATTACAACAAAACTATACGGTTCTTAAGGGAATTCCATACATAGAAGAAAGTGACGTCATACATCAGGAAATACCAACACGTATCATTCCAAAAATTCCACCCTGGCCGCAGATGCCGTAATTGATATTACGTGTAGCATTTTTTTTTATCTTGACGTTGGATTTAAGAATGGGTGTTCAAGTGCTGTAAGCTATTAACTCCACTGTTGCTGATGTGTATTTTACTGCTAAATATCGTGTTTTCTTGTCGTAAGAAAAGTATAGACAAGTATAACTAAAAAATACGGATTCACGGAAAAATGAGTGGCTAACACTATTTGTCATATTGTGGAATAGCATGTAAACTGATGTAGTATATATACCAACATGCTATAAACACACAACAGAATGACAATTGTATCAGGACACATGAAATTTGATAATCCATTGTGCAACCTTCAGCAAGATATTTTTGCATTAAACATAGTTGTTTTCTTGAATATAAACATTATTTTCTGTCTCATTCCGCCGAGGTCACCTTCATTCGACTTAAATCATACAGAAATAGCTAAACAAAAAAAATTACTTATTTCATATACTGTAGACATACACCCCAGACAAGACGCACGTGCATCTCTGTACCCATTTTATGTCAATACATTTAAATGTACAGTGCAATCTCTCCAAGGCAACACCTTTTGGGAGCAACAAAATAATGTTGATGTTGAGAGGTTGTTGCTCTAGAGAGGTTAAATTAATAGTTAAATCATGCATCATGCTGTTGTTGAAGGCATGTTGTTTCTTAAGAGAGGGTAGCACTGAAGAGGTTGCACTGTGCTGACAGTTCTTTTAGTTCCCACCCCTGATTCACGCAGACAACTGAATGCTGCCGCATCGCCAGAACAGAATAGCACGTATTAACATTGGATCCCGTAAACATATCTGCAGTTTTTAATGACAGCCCATTCGACAGATATGGTCATTTTAGAGCCGCCCCAGAGGGAGGGGAGGGGAGAGACGATGTAGGTCTGAGGCCCGAGGATTTATTTCTCTACTCTTATTTCGAATAGTTCTTCCTGGTTCTTTGTCGTGCCCGGTGTAAGCACCGATACACGTCTTATCCCCTTTCTGTGATTTTCTTAACACAGGAAAGGACTCGGTATTTTGAAAAGGGATACTGAAATAGTTTACTACGATGAAGGAATATATTGAATGTTAGTACATGTATTTTACAATACGTCAAAACTTAGCGTCCTGTTACGTTTTATTATATTCCAAACCATTTTCTCAGAGAGAATCCGAATGCATATTGATAAATCCATGTCATGGCTTGAGCGTTCTTTTTATTGGCGATTTATGAAATTTTACTTATGAAACTCATTCATTGTCGACTCCACTTAGCTAAATGTGTCAATCATGTATATAGTGTCGTACTTAAAACAATATTTGGATGAAATAAAATATTGAATAAGAAATAGACTCATTATCGCAATAAGTGACTCTGGATTAAATGAATTCAAACTCGATTGAGTTATGGAGTTCTGTAGAGCATGCTAGAGTTAAGCGGATCTTAATACACTAAATGTTGAAATATTTGTATGGAGTGAAAGTGAATCTGATTGATCTACTTCAAATTAAACAAAACAAAACGATGCGGCTTTAAGTGATTTACGTCTTTGTGTAGGATGCTGATGACGTCACGGGCAAGGGAACGTCGGTCTAAGTCGTTCTTTATACTATTATATTATTATCTTATCACCAGACAAATGGTCCTTCCTTCAGTATCTTGGTACATGATGCATTGTTTGTATGACGTGTCAATGTAATCAAGCATATTTGATATACTCACTTTTGAAAACGTCACTCAACTCTGGTTGCTAAAGCAACGTTGGAATTGGAAGCGCTGTAAACAAGCAATGGCTCTTGTAACTAACGACGTAACATGTGCTTATCTACCATCAACTTGTACTCTTATCATTGAAATTGTAGATTAAACATGACTCTAGTCAGATTTGTCCAATTCACCAAAAAATTGACAAGAAACGCCGCGCTGACAGAAAGTTGTGATTAGTTCATCACTTAGGCGCGTATTGATCTGTGAGCACTTGTGTCATCTAATACGATTGGTCAAAGATGAAGAATTATCGATAAAACGGATGTTTGGATTGGCTGTGACTTAATGCTAACGCATTAGTGCTCATGTAGTCCCAGAGACAGGCAACTTGTATAAAAGAGTCAAACAGCTTTTATATTCGGCAAATCAAAAATATTAATCAACCAAGTATCAACCATTTGGATTTTGTAGGAACTAAAACAAAACTTTTAAGGTGAGTAATGTGATTTTCATCTTATTTTATTTCCTTCTTTCTGAACTAACAGTATTTAAATGACGCGCTTTGCAAATTTTATACAAAATCAAAAACTATGAATGCTGGTTTAAATAAGATCAACAAAAGGCAGTAAATGAGATATTTTTTAATTTGCTTTCAGGAAATATAACTTCATTTTAATTTTTGTTTTAGTATTAAACGGATATAATATCAATATTGCATTTCATGTCTGACATTATAATCGAAAAATCACAATACTGCTGGATGAATCTCTTAAACGAACGGAATAGAATTATTTCCAGTTTAACGGTGCGTATTTCCGTGTCATAATAACTTTGACGTAATTAAAATCATTCATTTAGGGTTTGATAATCACAAGGAAAGTGTCGGAACATGAAAAACAGATTCATGTAATTAATATCAGATATTCAGAGTCGATCTGACTTTTTGTTTTGATGACTATCATATTTGAAAAAAAAATCTCGAACCGATCAAATCTGTGTTTTTTACATTTAATTGCAGAAGTATGTAATTTCAGTTCATTTCTTTTATAAATACTTACATATATTAGTCTGACATACATGAGTACGAGTAAATGAATGGGATACTGTGGCTTCTAATACGTCGTTAGAGTAAAATAACAATTACAAATGTACGGTGCCTGACTTCAGCGGTCGAAGGATTACTTTGCTATGTTACGATAAATTTCAGAATAAAATTAGCACTTCTTTTTTGTCACAATCTCTAAATATTTAATTGTTATCTTGTTATTAAATTCGCTATTAAATGAATTATTCATTTAATAGCGAATTTAATCTCAGAGTACAATAATAGAAAATAGCTGATAACTGAGTTAATTGTGAACATGTCAAGAGGAAGAATATTTGTCAATGACATTGAAAACACGTCCTGATATAACTGTCACCGCTGTATCGGTACGAACTAACATTTTTTAAAATAACTACATTATTATGTAGGTATTTTAATTCAAGCGACAGCTATTTTTGAGGATGATTTCAAAATAACGTAGATGTACTAAAAAAAGTACAAATAAAAAATAAGTTTTTTTTTGGTTTTGATTTAGTTTTACGTTACTTTTCAACAGTCAGAGTCATATGAGGCGGACATTCACCCAATCATCGTTCCTGGGTAGAACCAGTACTAGACTCCCATCATTCGTACACAACTGCCTATTCTATATCACATAAAGTGGCATAGACAGAAAATTACGAATACTAAAAAAAATATACCTCTTTGAAAATACATTATGGCATCGTTTTCTAAATTTGACAATTTGACAAGCTGTTAATATATTATGTTGCAAGTTAGAAATGTGTTATGATAAGATAGCCATGCGTTTGTTTTACATCAATCACTGTTGTATATCAAGTAAATAATTGGACAAGAAAGCAAAATTAGGAATCACGAGTCAAATCTAAGACACCTTCCAGTAATAGTCTTGGCAAGCAATATAAGTATTCATGTTTATATATTTAGACACAGGACAATAAAACGTTGTCTATTTATAATGACTAGCTTAAATCTGAAGCAGTTACGTTGATATTAGAATCGTGTTTGCTATTCGAGTATATGACACATTCTTGGAAAAGATCTCACTTCTCAATACTAAATGGCTTATCAACGCAAAAGGAGAACATCTCAATTTACTTTTTCCTTTTCTAGTCATCTAACGTCTCATTTAGGAGTGTTTTTTTAAAGAAATGCAAGAGTTGTACAAAGACCCGTATAGTATAGGTCTTTGATTCGTACTTTTGTTCATATGTGCAGTTTCGTAAATACTTTCTTATTATTGATAAAATATAATTTTTATTTCATCTATAAAACTGATAATAAAATAAATCATTAACGAGCATACAGCTGTGAGGTTTATGTATTTATAATAAAATATAATTTGATATAATATAATATAATATATAATAATATATTAAGTGAGAAATGCAGTAAATTTGTCGAAATAAAATTATTTGTGATGTACATGTATATACCTGATCGGTTTGTTCCCACGGCCATCACAAACATTGTATGAATTTCTGGATTAATGATTACATGCAATATATAAAATAATTATAATACTGCAACATCGCATTGTCATCGCAGCTAGTGCAATTGTTTGCATAATGCTTACTACTAGTAACTACAGTCATGTTTTTTGATAATCATTAATATAAAATCATTTTGTATTTAAAACATTCTCGAAATTTTGCAACATGTACAGAACAGTCCCCTAAGGACCGCGGTCGTGATAGAGTAGTAAATGCCCTGGACTTGTAACCCTGCGATCTGGGTAGCGGCGGCGGGGCGTACCCAGGAAAACTGTGTAGATGAACTGACCAGCGTATAAAACTGAACTATTGTTTACAAAAAATTGCCCTTAACCCACTGAAACAATGACAACTTCCTCCGTACTTTGTATACGGTCAAACCTGTGAACTAAGGTCATCCTTGGGAAAGACAAAATGCGGCCTTTATTGACAGGTGGTCTTTATTCAGAAGTAATTTTGTTGTGAATAATTAATGACAATTTTCAAAGAATAGCCTTTAATCAAAGGGTGGTGTTTTATTCGAAGGTGGCCGCTAACACAGGTTAGACTGTACTGGCATCAATTTATGCAACAATGAGACTCCGACAGTTCGTCACCCCTTCATTCTCTGTTTGTGTGATATTTCCTGCATAAGAGCTGATTTTGAAGATATTTTCATTAATTCAAAACACGTTTTTTGAAACGGTTGCCTCCGTCATCCGAGGCGTCGTTCGTAAATGTTTTATTGTTTAAAGAAGCCATTTCAAGTTATAGACATTGGGGAAAGGATTTTATGTCTGTGTTATTGTCTTCGATCTGGCTTTGTCTAAATTCTCAGTTCCTTGTACACAGTAAAAGTGATAATATCGATACCATTGTTATACGTGTATTACGTCATGTACTCGTATATGTGTGCTATCACGAAAATTTACGACAATCACCATAAAACTGACGACGCGACATTTTGTAATCATTTTAGTTTGAAATGTAAAAAAAATCAGGATGGCCAAACACTGTTCCCGAAGCTTATTGTGGCTTTAAAGAGGCAACTTGATGAAATACTTCAAAATGTTTCAGTGTTTTTATTACAAGCACAGGACACTAACTACGTTACGGACCCCCGACGAATGTACGTTAAACACAGTTTAAAGATAAAAGAAAATCAAATCAGAGTTCAAAGTGTGATGATGTCCGTCCATTGGTACAAGTATTATCTGATATACAGTAGTTTTGTTCTTTTTGAAAATTGAATGATAGTTCAGTTTCCATAGCCGTCACTCGCTCGGCGTGCAGGCATTTTAATGCGGACCAAAGTAGTACGTTTATCTACCGTGACCCGTCATGCAATTGTTAAACTAGTTCCCATTCCATGTTGCATGTGCTGTCAATATAAGTTCAGTTTCCGTGAGTACTTTCAGTACTTTGATTTAACTTATAGCACCGCGCGGCCAGCTTAATTTGAGATCAAAATTTATAACAATGAAGAGCAATATAAAAACTGCTCCTAGATATGTAAAAGTGATTTGATTAACTGTCCTACTGTCTCTGAACAAAAGATATAAAACTGTGACTTCAGTTAGCTAGTAATAAATCATCTTTATAATGGAAAAATATGCCAAGTAACGAAGCCATTAAAATCACGTTCACACCCCGAGAGCTGGAAGAGAGAGAGAGAGAGAGAGAGAGAGAGAGAGAGAGAAATTTCCGAGTAAAAAGTAGGACAGTAGAAATAAATGTTTGTTTATTGTGTTTGTCGATAAATTAATAATCCGGATGACTTAGTTAGATGTATATTAAGTAGAATTTTGAAAGCGTTTCAGATCGTTTTTATAAAGGTAAAAAAGTACTAAGATACTTCTACTGGTAATATGTCTACCAACTTGAAACAAAGGAATCTATCATTACCACCTGCTGTTATACCATTACAGGTCTTCCCTTGAAACATATCTCTGCTCTGTTTTAATTATCTTGTATGATTTACCTGTCTTTGATCTGTTGATAAAAATATGACATCTATTAGATGCTGTAAATGGTATTTAAAATCAAAACACCCAATCGGAACTCCTCGGTACTTGTCTAAAGAAAAGTGCCTTGAACATAATAGGCAAGCCGCCATTTTGTTGTTGTTGTTGCTCACGGGCTACTTTCCATCATGGCTGACCATGGAAATCCAACGATGGAAACAACATGTTTCTCTTTAAATTGCCCAATTTATCAATCGCGAAGGTTAAACATGTTTGAAAGTCTGTAATTCTGAGAATGGTACTTGAAAACGAGTACCTAGTGTTGAAAAAGTAGTGAAACCATATAACTAAAATTTGTAACCCTACTCGGCTTATTTACGAGTCGTATTTTTCAGTTACGGAAATGCCCGAGTAGTTGCGATTGCAAAACACTGTTACTAATGTTTAATACGGTCTTAATAAACAAAGACAATTATAATAGATATACGTGCTGAGTGTAGTTCTTCCAGTCAAAATATTTCGTGCTGTAAGCGTGTTACAAGGCAGTCTGGAAAAAACATTCCATTTTATGCACGCCACGATCTTATTTTAACTATATAACCTCGATTTTTATCAGCCAAGGCCAGTGGTCGGATACTCATTGGTTATAGTCCAAATTGATGCTTTCATTTAATTCTGGGGATGATCAGTGGTCCAGTGACTACTAATCGAAATGTCGTGAGTTCGATTCTGGGCTCCGCCAATCGAATTTTTCACAGACGCTTTTCATTGTCGCTATCCCAACTGCCGAGCCAGTTGCATGTACTGTATATAGAAAAGCACAGGAAAAAGGGGCTAGGCGTGTATTGGTGATTTACACCGGGCATGATAAAGAACCAGTAGGGATATAAAAGCCCGGTTCTCCTGTATCATCTCTACCCTGTCTATGGGGCGGCTCTGAAATGACCATAGCTGTCGAATGGGTCGTTTAACAACATACACAACATATACAACATATACTAGTATATATATTCACAATAATTCGCAGAAAGTTGATGAACTGTACACGACCATTATTTATTGTATTATTTATATGAGCATGTCATTATTGTCATCATTTGACCAACTATAATTTTAGATCAACTTGACTCATGAAATTACTGTGGCTGGAACCATGAAATTAAAGATTCAAATCGCTGCTTATATCTCCCGGAGAAATCAAATTAAGTTTTATAGCTGATTATATATAACCTAAACAAATTTCTACATAAAGGAGATCTTGATATTACTCAGAGACAGAGCTGATCGTATTGTTTAGCCTTAATGTCGAATTATTAATTGCTTTAATGGTTGTGATAAAACGTGTCAATTATAACTATTAAAGGTTTATTTGATTTCTGTCTACATGTATCAATTCATTTCAGTTTATTCACAAATAGGCAAATTCTGGTACATGCTGAAGGTAAAATTGAGAAATATGTATATACATCTACACAGAGCGGTGCAAATACTGTGTGTATACAATATACATTAAGTAGTAACAAACAATAGTAGAATCATAAGATCCTAAAATCCTTTACAAATTTTAATGTAAAATGTATCACCCTCGTGATACGCTCCCCAATTCTCTGATCCATAAAGTAGTTTAGTTACAACCATGGTGTCGAAAGGAATAAGTTTGAAGATTTTTCAGTTTTAAGCACGTACTAGTCCATAATCTAATTTTCTAATGTTTTCTTAAATACAAGTTTACATTATTTAAGAGAAAAAGAAAAGAAAGGTCATGCGTACTGTAAATGTTTGCTAGACGAACAATTCGTGAAAAAAACAAAACGTTTTGAATATTTTGATTTAGCCCCTCATTGACAGAGAGTCGTGTGTTCGAGCCCAGCTACCTACCATGTCACTTTATGTGAGAAAGTAGGCTGTTGCTTACGAAGGTTGGGAGTCTAGTATACTAGTTCTTCCCAGGAACGATGGTTAGGTGAACTGCTGTCTTATATGACTCCGACTGTTGAAACGGGGCGTAAAATCAAATAAACAAACGAACGAACGAACGTAGCAAATCCAACCATTTACGCAGTATTTATCGTTTTTATTTTATTGGCCGCTAATATCAGTAAACTGTAACCAGAGTATCACTGTGACGGATTGTGACTCTTTAAAGCGTATTAAGGGACCCTGTTCGGACCCTCACAGCGTTCTCTCTGCTTCACTCCATTATAGATATCTGAATATAAAAAGGATCCAGCTAAGATCATTGTATTTGTAAGTCACCTAATTTAACTTTTATAATGCGGGTAATTTTTATTTTTGACATTGATAAATTGTCAATCTATAGCACTTCTGATTTTTTAAAAATTATTCTATTTATTAATGCAGCTAACGTGTTTGTAATTTCCGGTCACACGACCGTCATCTAACAAATTAATGTATAATTCATTTCCATCGCAATTGCTGACAGTTCTAGTTATATTAAAACTTACAAGAGCAGTAATAAAGGGTTAATTGTTAAACAACATTATTTAGAATCAGCCTAATCGATACGTAATTATTCGGAAATAAATCTGATTATGTTTAGTATCATGTGACATGTGTTGCAAATTAAGTATAATAGTATACATTATACTTATGGCCGCGACCGTGGTCCGGTAGTTACAGTAATGCGCTGGGTTTGTCACCCGACCATCCGGGTTGGATTCCCGGTTGCAGAATAAACTTTTGATAACATGTGGACAAGTCGTTGGTTCCCTGTGAAAGTGTAAGTTAGTATTGGTTAGAATACCGTCCAGAAAAAAAGTTAGGTGAATCGACCGCTTATACATCTGAAAGAATTGTTGAAAAACGGTGATAAACCCAAATAAATAAATTACCTCTATGGCAAGGTCTTAAGTGCTTGTCGCAACGTTTCTAACAATTTTGTGGCATTTTGCACACACACGCAAAAAAAAGAAATAACAAAGAAATGTTATTAAGAATTCGAAACACATTATTCAGTAATTTAACATGCAACGGTCGGTCATAAATGGACAAGCGTTAAAATCACAAATTATCGACAGACTTTTAAAAACCCCACTCACATACTTTGTTAGGAGATTATCAATGATTTGTAACGGCGAAGTTAATCAAAGCTTGATATAAGAGAGCCGGACGAAGTAAGTCCATTCTGAAATCGGTGATATTCGATTCTCTATTTTGTATTTTCTTAAGAACTAAAATCCCCCGACTTTATATCTGTATTTATAAATACAATCCATTCAATTGAAATTCATACAAGTTTGAAATAATGCCATATCAAATATCAAAATGCACTTAAGGTATGTTTGTCGAGAACTGCTACATTTCTTAGATGTGTACAATTATACAAGTATTGTTGTATTCTAAATAATTCTGTATTCTTTCAATAAAACAGTCTATAGGGAAAATGATATCAAATTCTGTATTTCTTAAGCGGTGGACAGAATGCAAGGCATAGTTTCGTTTACTTTATGTTGGCATGGGAGATTTCATGTCAGTGATGACGTCAGTTCGTTTTTCTCTCTATAATATATTGAGATATTCTGTCCATAAATACCTTAAATATTTGGAATGCTCGTTTCATGAATATAGTATTACAGGTGTCTCTGACAAAAACATTAAATATTGAATACAGCTATTATGATTCTTGTGTAAGATTATATTTAGGACACCTACTGACTTCATCCATAAATATATCTCCCTGATTATGTTGAGTCATAAGAAACCGATGCTTGAATTGTCATATCGAAAATATGTAATCTTGCTGTATTTAATCAATTGGGATTAAGCAAACGACAGCAAAATCCACCACCTCATTGTTGATCGAGGGCTGATAACATGGGGCACCGCATTTTTGACCGGATGTGCTTATCAATAAACTTAGCGTTTGCTCTACAGCGCCATCTGCTGGTTATAATGTCGGCATGGTATTATTGCACGTCGTCACACTTTAATCAGTGACGTCATGAGATAACAGACGCATATAACGTGACGGCTGTTGAGTGTTCTAATAATCAGTACGTGTGGTCCATTAATTCATGTGAAAATGGTATTCACTTTCAACCACATTTTTAACAAGGGTTGCACTTTTGAAATATCTTTACAAAATAACTGAAAAAGTTGCCATTTTATCGAATACTTCACGATTTGTTAACAATCTGAAAAAAAATGTTTCATAACATATAGCTCTAAACATATTTATCAAACAATTGTTCGTTAACATTGTATTTATATGTTTCATTTCTGAAATACAATTCTTATGTTCATTATTGATCGCTTATAAAACCCATTTGATACGTTGAAGCAATTTAATGAGTTAAGGGGGAAATCAACAGTTTTTTTCCAGCAAATTTATTATACCAATTATACACGTTTATCGTTTTTAATGACCATAGTATTAATTGGCTTAATTGATTGTCATGGTAAAATTTCTCATGGATTTATAATCAGTGCCAATCTTGTTCATTGACATCAAATTGTGATTCTTTACATATATCATACATACTTGTTTATTTATTTCCGTTTCATTTATGTATATAATTATACATATAACATACACCATATCGAGAGCTCAGCGCAACACTAAAACTAAGAGACTGTCCTTAATACGTTGTACTAAAAGAAATTTAGATTTGTAAATGGGCACTAATTTGCTAATTAGAAAAGCAGTATTAATAAATTATTTATCGCCCCGGTCAGGCCATAGACGAACTAATTAAGAACAGTCTCTTAGATGTCAGTAAAACTAGCAAGAATTAATAGGAAATTACATAATACATTATTTACACAGATAAAAAAGTCGTATTTGCAAAAATCATAAAACAGGTTTTGGCACTAATACTTAAAATATTTTTCTCTGTAAAAAGAAACCCTTAATTTGTCAATACCATTTAAGGAGCTAAGGTCTGGACGAACAGTATACATGTCGACATCTGTGGGTTGAGCATTATCTAAACAACACCGCTTGTAATTGGTCATCTGTTAACCTTGTTTGTCAATATATTAATCAAGTCAGTATTTGTTAAGATAACAATGGACCAATAGCCTCATTACGGTTTGGGTAGCAACACTAATGGTCACTCGATGGTCACTCGATGGTCATTTCATCTGCATAATACAGCCTGTTCTTATCAAATGTAATGTGTTTGACAAGAACCAGAATAATACAGAATGACGTCATGTAAGTGATGGATATAAAGGAATGGTGTACGACCCGTTCTTATCAGCAATATGTCAATAAAAGAATCATTTGGCTTTAAATGTTACAATAAGTAATTATGTATTTAAGTGGTAAATTGAGACATCTGTAAGATATTATATTGGCTTTTGTTAATGTTTGTGACACAAGTTTCTCACTACATGTATTTTTAAAATGACAGTTCAGTTACTTCGCCATTTCTAGATTACCAATCGTAACTATTCGGGTATTTCCGTAACTGAGAAATACGCCTCGTACATAAGTGATTGGCTACAAGTTTTGGTTATTTGGTTTCAAGTCACTACTTTTTCAACACTAGGTATATACTCGTTTTCTCAAAATTACAGATTTTCAAACGTGTTTATCGTTCGCGATTGATAAATTGGACATCAAGTTCTCATTGAAAGAGAAACAGGTTGTTTCAATCGTTATATTCCCAGGGTCAGCCGTGATGGAAAGTTGCCCGTGAACAAAAACAACAACAAAATGGCGGCCTGCCTATTATGTCCGAGACACTTTATTTAGACAAACGCCGAGGAGTTCCGATTGCTAGATTACATGACAATTCAATTGTAACATTGTTCTTTGATGCAAATCATAATTAGGAATAATGGTAGATGTACAGTCGGATAACTGATCTAGCATCCATACGAGTGTTGATGAATTGAATAAGTTAACTATAAAATATACAGGCAAATTCATATACACTGTTGGTGGCCATGAAAGAGAATAATTTTATAATTCACTTAGCGGGTCAGACAGCTTGTTCCGATAACATTTAATGATGCTATGCCTCTGAAGTAGCTATTGTGGTCTTGCCTAGTTGAAACCTGAGCTGGGTTTGTCGGGTGCATTACGCTGTGCTTATAAGCGATACGCAATAAATCGTCATTTTGTTCACAGTCGATCCTTACTCCAGATTCCCCGAGATTTCATGAAAATCTCAGATAATTGAATGATTCACGCTGGGTATTACGTCTTCCGCTCGTATCTAAATGTTTTATTAATTATAACTTTGATTAGTTCTGAATTCAACATGAATTTTAATTATATAATGTAAGTTATCTGTATCTTTCTCGAAAGGAACAATATGATTCTTTACGCAAGTAAAATACCGTTCGTCCATCGTTGTTTATTATCAATCATTCAACAATGAGAATAAAATTTAGTGAAGTTATGCAAATAAACAGAAACTAGCAAATTCTATGAAAATTGCTCTAGTTATGTAACCATACTGTGTTAATCTAAAAGCTGTTTGTCTATTTAATTGGCTAAAAGGCAATGTATGGTCGTTTACTTACCAGTCGTGATTTTGTTATTATTATCTATACTATACACGGGCATTATTTATCATCATTCTTATTATAGTGAAACCATTCCAAACCGAAAGTATGTATGACTTTATGTACAAGTGTGTTTAAATTTACCAGTTCAATGCCTTAAATAAATCATAGCATGTCTATTGTTTAATTGGCCATTGGGTATGGTGGCTGATTTCTGCCATTTCAAATCTTCGTGTCTTCGCCCCCAAAAGTCAAAGCACGACTTTATTAAAGAAGAGTGCGTGTGTTCGCCTAATAAAATACCGTTATTTCGCCTTCACTATTTTTGACTTCGTGTCCTCGCCCTCAAAATATGAAGGCGAAGTCACTATAAGTGAACAGTTTATCGTGTGTTCGTGTCTTTTGGGGCGAATACACGAAGATATGAAATGGCAGAAATCAGTCACCATAATTGGGTGATATTTTGGTGTGAACAAATAATACAAAAAATGCAGTTAGAATAAATAAGACAAATTCACATGTACTTTTATTTTCTATTTTAAAGTATGCTTTCTTTTAACATCTAGTGAAATAACTACTTAATAATTTAGGATCCATATATAATTCTCATTATTCAATAAAAAGAAGTTTCTTTGATGTTATTAACACAGTTGAAAGCAAAAGTATGATTTTTATCAAATTCCTAAATTGCCGTACCATGATTGTGTCAGCTTACAGTCCAATTGGGTCAAGTATTCAAAAGTTGATATTAGGTCAGCTAAATAAATACGCATTCTGTCATATCTACTAACGCTTGCAGGAAGGAAGAGTTTCTTCCAAATCAACCAATAGATTGAAGAAATTCTTCTGAATAATTCATACGTCATGCCAAGAAATATAGGTCAAAAGTAAGCTTAGACACCTCCGCAAAAAATGCACAGTTTAAATGTATCAACTATAGGTGGTACGTTACGCCCCATTAAGGGTACGCTAAGCAAAGGCGCATTTAGGAATTGGTACACAAGGTTTGACATCCATTTAGACGATATTAAGTTTTATGTTATTATTTTAGTTAAGTCCCTATTATCTTGTTCTTCAGAGATGACTGTACAATTGAAGACATGTGCCCTTGCAGCGATACTGGTTGTATTTCTGGGACTTATGAGTTTTACTTCAGCTAGATATTTACAAGACACAGATGACAGGTAATTTTGCTGTTTGTTTGTTTATATGTTTGAGTTTTATACCCCTTTTAAACAGACAGAGTCATATGAGGCGGACAGTTCACCTAACCTATGTTCCCCAGAAAAACCAGTTCTAGACTCTAATCCTCCGTAAGCGAATGTCTACTTTCTCACATACAGAGGTCGGTAGCCGAGCTCCATCAGTGAGAGGTGACAGTGATTTGACAGTCACTGAAATTAACCGCTCGACATGAAGGTGGGTCAGATGACAGGTAAACAGTTCATTGAGTCATATTGATACATGTATGTGGTCTATACTTATTGATAGGAAACCAAAAATACACGCTTGCGTAAATATTACTATACAAAAAACGGGGAACCAATACACCATTACGTGGTAATAGGGATAGGGCAGTATTTGGACACTTATGAAATCAGGGATGGTATCACAGACAGCAAACTTTACGTTCGAGCCCCGCTTCGGGTACATTATTCTCCTCCTCCTGTTACATTTCTTGCCGTGAGTGTATGACTAGTATTGGAAACCTAGAGCTAGGGTGATGCCAAGGCTGAGTTAGTATAAAGAACCTGTGGTGGTCGCGATTAATTACTTTGAGAAAAAGGAAGGAGGAAAATAGCAGTATGGTATATAGCATCTTTATTTATAAATTGGCTGTAATATTAACAGCCCAATGATCTCAGTTGCATCTGACTTGCAAGCAAGAGGTCGCGGGTTCGAGCCCCTCATCGGGTACATTATTTTTCTCCTCCCATTACACTGCATTTGATTCGATTCTTCAGAGACAAACGACAAGTAGGAGATTTACGCACAGCTGAAATACTTGCCCTCATTACATTAGATAGAAACAGACATCAACAACAGCTCCAGTTACCGTCACACTGCG
Organism: Lutraria lutraria; assembly: GCA_964023205.1. Lineage (NCBI taxonomy): Eukaryota > Metazoa > Mollusca > Bivalvia > Venerida > Mactridae > Lutraria > Lutraria lutraria. The sequence continues at coordinate 10,733,050 of OZ026846.1, read as the reverse complement.
CCAGTATAGCTTGCGGATTGGTTGATGTTTACTCTAGGTAAAGCGCATGAGGAGATTTGTACCCATGCACCGGAATGGCACCGACGCATGCGCATGCGCACTGTTATCTATTATCATAAATAGCGAATGGTAGCGTTTTGAAAAGTTAGCTGCATGCGGTTTACCATGATTTGCACGCACATACATATAAGCAAAATCACTTACATGTTTATTGTTTTGTATATATATATACTCATTATATGTATCATTATACAAACATTTTGGATTAGATATATGTGTTTGTTTGCCAAATAGTTTAAATATGTACAGTTATAATCATATATTAACCATTCTTTGTTTTGCTTGTTGAAAATATATTCAAACCGATCATTGAATCGAAATGACAACAGTCCATGACAAGCGAAGTATACCTCATATATTGAGGCGTGTTATCATGGCAACAGTCCATGACAAGCGAAGTATACCTCATATATTGAGGCGTGTTATCATGGCATAAGGTAATCCTTCCCAGCGACCAGAACATCACGACAGTCATTGGTTGCTATTAATATAATTTTTTACGTGAATGCAATTGTATTTTGACATAAATTTTATTTTGCATGCGATTCAATGCACGAAATAATTTCTGTGAATAAGACTTCGTTTACTAAATGTGAGTATATCAAAATTTAGTACATGTAAATTGCTGGTTCCACGTAAAATTTAACTTTAGGTAGCAAGAAAATGGTACCATCACGCAGTGGAAAATTTAATGTTGCGTTTTTTATTATGATTTCTCCTTTCTATAACATACTCGTGCTGCGATTTTATATGCAAGACTATCTTTGAATATTTGAAATAAAAGACGATTTGCATATAGATACATTCATCTCTCCGGCGTATTGTCTTAATGACGTGTTGTTGTGTAAAAGCTACGTATTATTTACAGTAAAAGTTCTTATCTGAAATGTCTGTTAGCAGTGTTCTCAAAGATACTTGAAGTATTGTCTCATTCACAGAAGTACTTTTGTTCAGTACAGTACAACCTCTCCAGAGCGACCCTCACTTGAGCAACAACCTCCCTTCAACAACAGCATGTTTTTATTCCACTGCACGATTTAACTATTTATTTAACCACTATATAGGAGAACAACCTATCAACAACACTATAATTTTGCAACTCGCAACATGGGTTGCTTTGGTGAGGTTGCACTGTACATACATGTATGGTTTAGTATTTGTATACATATTATAAGTATGCGATATCATGAACATATTTCGGTGATTTAAAGGACATCGAAATTAGGCCAACTTGTGTATAAACACTCTTCTTCCACCGGGGGGGGGGGGGGGGGGGGGTGTTCTTACCTAATGGAAACCCGAGTAGAAGCAATGTATGACCATCATTTGGGACATATGATGTAATGTGACCTTTCTTGACAAATGACATTTATTCAGAGGTCATTTTGATATAACTTTTAAATAGTCAATGATGGTTTTTAAAAGAATGGCCTTTATTCACAGAGAGGCTTTTTTCGGAGGTGGCCTCTAACACACGTTTGGCTATACTTCTAACACCAAGGAATGTTCATGATGTGTAAATATTTAATCCATCCAATTGTTTGCATGTTGATTTTTGAACAGATCATATATCTTAATAGGAATATATTATGATTTTAAAGCATGCTTTTTACTTTGTTTATATTTACCAAGAATGATGAAAAGGACTATGTCAGACCAACGTGTGGCAGAAATATTGGCAAACATCGCCCTTAGTAGGGGTCGAGGGATCCCCATAGCTCACGGACTCCTTGATCCAAATGTAGTGTAGGTATCACGTGATTGTGATTGTAAATACGACACATGTTGGGTAAGGTATCGGTTTACAGTTTAAAGTGCATCATGTTGTATCATGACATGCGCCAAACATGCAGTCTTGTAAAATTGAAATGGTGCTTAATAATTATTTTAGTTAACTAAAGTGCATCAAATATCGGCAAGCTTTCATTAAGTTGTGGTTTTATTTACTTTTTCCTTCAACAACTAACTGGACAATTATAACTAACTTTAGTGGTGTATCCAATGGTACAAGGGTACTAACGAATAACACAAACTATTAATGGTTACTTAAAATAGGTTGCTACCTTCAAGTATCAAGCATTTTGTGTTGGAGATTTTATAACAAACATTCAGTTTTAAGTTTCAAATTTATCAAGCAATTTCCTACTTCACTTTAATTGCATTGGAGACGGGGTTTTGAAATTGAACCTTGTCAAATGAAAGGCTTCGTAAAATTAACGACCCAGTCTGTAGCAAATGGTGGGAAGCCTCTAGAACTCTTCAGCAATTAACGAGGAAAAGAACAAATGTCTATGAATATGCTTGGTGATATTTTTCACCATTATGAACGAGATTTAATCGTGACTTATCACATGTATAGAAAAGTTATACGATGCTCGTCTGTCCGGATAGTTAATTACAAATATCAATTCTAAAGTAGGCCATTCATCTTATAATATAAGCCAACACGTGAACTGTACATTTATAGTATAGGGCTATAGTAAATAGACTTCTTGTACTTTTCTGACATATATCCTATACACACAACTATTAATAAACACGTATTACAAGAACAGTACTGTCCAGTTATCATTATTTCTTTCATAGTTACCTCAGATACATCAGTTTTTACGGCACGTTTTAAAACTTTCTGTAAGAGTTGTTGTCCATGTTGAAATATAGAAAATATCAATGTCAAAGGACAATAACTCAACGAATCATCATGTTTTTTTAAATATCAAGTTAAATTATTTTCTTTCATGGAAACCTATAAAAATAATAAGCGATTCCTATGTTAAGATAATAATTTTGGACATTAGGAACAGCGACTCAGAATCCATTAACTCTAATGATGATAATATATACCACAGGTATACTAGCCCCTGTGACATCATTATGTAAGGTGTTATATAACTGTTATACACGCCTCATCTCGAATATACAATATTCCATACACAGACATACCTCCATTATCTGTTACTTAATCACGCATAGACAGAATGCCATCTACAACCCTTTTAAGGTGACAGATTTTCTCTAACATACACGTAATACAACATGAGATCAAAACAATTCCAACAAAAATAGAACTCAATCATATCCGTACCATACCGTACATTTCAATCAACTGTTTTTTAAAAGCGATGTTATCATTCCGCGAAAGGTTCGTCATGTTCATGTTTGGTAAATGATTGATTGCTTTTTTTGTTTCCATTCATTACAGCGCTGAACATAATTATGATCTATAAAATGATAGATTTCAATACTAAAACAGTAAAAAACTAGATAACCATGGGTATCAAGTATGATCACATAAAATTGTTTTTGAAATTGCTTACTATAAATTGGAATCACCCTACGGATCAATCGGAACTCCTCGGTATTTGTCTAAAGAAAGTATTTCTCAGTTACGGAAATGCCCGAAAAGTTACGATGACACTTAAACTAACACATTTTCTGTATGTATTTACGTTATGGCTTAAATATGGATGGACATAAAATCAAAGTGTTTTATAAACAAACAAACAAATGTTATGACTGTTTAGACATTGTCTAAAGAAAGTATTTATCAGTTACGGAAATGCCCGAATAGTTACGATTACCTACGGATGCTATATATGTACAGCATTACATCTCAGTCCGGGTATACTAAGAATTACAGACGATATTTCTAACCTTTCAACCTTTTTAATTAAATTTTCATTGAACGTTTATAAATCATTCACCTCCAGCTTTTTCTGAATTTTGGAATTTGTATACAAGAAATTAATAAATGCTATATATAATCATATAAAAAGAGAGTGTACTAGTTAGTAATATTACCTCCCTTTATGATATAAAGTCAATTATAACTGATCCGGGTACAACATTCCAAAAAGAAAAAAACAACACAACATGGACATTTGTATTCGACCCTATCTCCAGTAACACACCCGCCGCCGTGGTCGAGTGATTAAGATCACTGACTGCAAATCATCGTGACCTGTTACTGACAGAGGGTCGTGGGTTCGAGCCCAGCCACCGACCATGTCTCTTTATGTGAGAAAGTAGGCAGTTGCTTACAGAGGATGGGAGTCTAGTACTGGTTCTTCCCAGGAACTATGGTTAGGTGAACTGACCGCCTGAAACAAAAACATAAAAAATCAAAAAAATCCAGCAACAGACTCGGTTTGAACAATTGTCAAAAGATCGACCCCTGGTTTACCACACGTATAGGTGACAGCAATGAATCACAGATTTTCATTTTAACCTTTCTTTTAACCTGCAATATTGTCAGCGTGAAATCTTTTCTTAATACTTCCCCGATGATTCCAGATAATTATCGTCATCGTCTCGTTTTTGTGTATCTTACTGAATATCCGAGAAAATGCCTGAATTATGAGGCAATTTGTTTATTTCCTTGATCTTAATCGCAATGAATTAAGTTCGTTGTAAGACAAAGAAGAAGCAACTACAGCGTAATTAATATAAAGAATGTGTGATGAATATCAGTCAGGACTAGACAGGCAGGGTTTATCCAATTATATCCTGCTACCCAAAACACTCGAACTTTAATTCTTGTGTAACTTTAATTTATTAATTTCTGTCAGTTGATTTAAATACAGTCCAACTTGTAATTCGTGCAAGAGTTTCTAGTTTTCGGAATTACAGTACAACCTCCCCAGAACGGCCCTTCAATCATAGCGTATTTTTCCCCATTGCATGGTTTAACTATCCAATTAACCCCTCTTTCTAGTGCAACAACCTCTCAACAGTAACATAAGTTTGCTACTTCCAAAGGTTGTTCTTTCGTATAAGTTGCACTGTACAAGAGACCAAAGTAAGATATATGATAAAGGTTGGACTTGTTCTTACTTTAGTCGATAAAATGTCCAACTAGTAACATAAGTCTTAATCTTCACATTGGAGCTTTTTTTCATACACATTATAATTATAAGATATGTTTCTATTCAGGACATCTCGGTCAATTCCGTACCTCCACTTATTATGCAATCGTAACTATTCGGGCATTTCCGTGACTGAGACATACGCCTCGTACATAAGTGTAGGGTTACAAAATTTGGTTATGCGGCTTCCGGTCACTACTTTTTCAACACTAGGTACTCGTTTTTTAAGAATCATTTTCAGAATTAAGACTTTCAAACGTGTTGCATCGTTCGCGATTGATAAAAAGGGCGCTTTAAGTTCCCATTGAAAGTTTCCATCGTTGGACTCCCATCATGGAAAGTGGCCCGTGAACAACAACAACAAAAATTGGGGCCTGTCTGTAATGTCCGAAGCACTTTTCTGTAGACAAACGCCGAGTAGTTAAGATTGAGCCGAGACAGGACGTGGTCGACCGAGTAGTGCCAAAGGTTTTATCAGTATTTTTCTGCGTTCCGTGCAGCAACTAGTTTTCAAATACAAACATATATTTTTATTCATATATGCAGCCGTGTTGTTATATGATATGTAGAACCTGAGTGTTAAAATCAACAATGCAAATTACAAATGTCTTATGTGTGGAACACTATCATGACACGCCGATATGCTAACTTCAAATACTTGATACATGATAAAATCAAATCTATAATATACAAATGTACATGGTTATTTACATAAAGTTCATTATTGATCACGCCTTTGCAAAACTACATCTTGACATGAATATATAGACGTAGACCTTTGTCTCGCAAGCTTGTTCGAGACAGTATATAGCGGAGACTTTACACCCGGTTTCAATTTTACTAAAATCATTCAAACTTTGCTGCTCAAAACGAAAATGGCATCACGGGCATAACATTAAAGAAACCGACGAATACTTTTTGGCGTCATGAAAATAAAAGTCAAAATGTTACGCGGGACGGCGAAAGAAATAAGTTTGACGATATTTTAGTGTACTTCGCAAGAAATGCGCATACTGTGTCATGCGATATTAGTGATCAAAAGAAGGAACAATTTAAGTTGATTAATTTGCTATAAGTTTTTTAATTATTTTCTGAAGTTTCGAAGATAGGCCGATGGGAGTTTTTTTCAACACGGCATCATTAACGTGCGATTCTATGGGTAGGGCGTCACGTACGGGAGGGTAGGGATAGACTTGTTTCTGAGTCAGGAATCTAGTTATTATATAGGAAATAAAAGTCTGATCAACAGCGGCTGTGAAAATTCATTTTCTAAACAGTTCATAGGCGTAAATGTAAAAAAGTGAGGTACTGCCCCACACAGCATTGGAAACATCATATCTTTAAATAAAGTTTTACATAAATTGTCAATTTGACAATGATAGTCATTTGTGTTATTGCACGAGACCATACTAAGTTACGAGGCCGTATTTATTAATATGACATGATACACAGATTTAACAAAACACAAACAGGCCTCGAGGTTATACAACTTGAAAACAGTCTCCTATCTCAAGTCTCAATTCCATTCTTAAAGTATTATGGTTGAAAAGATAGGAGTTGATTAACGTTTGAAAATACATACAGATTTATTATACTGTAAGACTAATGTACTAATAGTACTCTACTCTCAGTTATTGGTGTATTTATCACGTCCACTGTAATTAAATTTCAATACTGCAACAGTTAACCTGTTTTACTGAAACATGCATAGTATTCGGACACAATCGATTTCGGACACGATGTATGAGGAACAGACAGGTTTATTGGATTAGAACGAAATAGCGCTGAAAATGAATATTCGAATATATTCGAATAAAAAACCGAATATTGGAATATCATAAACCATATTCATCCCTAGAAAATAGAGATGGCTGGTGTAATGCATTAGAAAATGCAGTTATCATTTTCATTATGCATGACATTGTATAGACTTGAAGTAAACAATATACATGAAGTTATGTGTTTTGTTTTATCCACATCTTGCCGTCATTAAATGACGTCTGTATATCGCCTTATATGGAACTAAACAGTAATTACAATGATTCCCATCTTGATTAAAACCCGTATAATTTAAATTTTGCACTTATTTGGCTAATTTTACACTGATTAATCAATAATTCTTTATAATACTAAATATTTTTAATAAGTTATTATTTGTTTTCCTGGAAACAGTTTTTTAAACGTTTAGATTTTAATTATTGCCATAGTAATTGTTTATTTATTTATTTTTATGTTACAGTCCTGCCTATATAAATATTGTATAGTCAAACTTGTGAACAAAGGCCACCCCTGGAAAAGTGACCTTTATTTGGAGGTAATTTTGTTCTTAAAATCAATGTCAATTTTTAAAAAAAAGCCCTTTATTCATAGGGTGGCCTTTATCCGAAGGTGGCCGCTATCACAATTTTGACTGCCAGTCATGATTATACTTTTTATAACGACTACTGATATCAGCTAGATGCTAAACTAATTGCTATGTTATTATTTAATATAGTGGAAAACGGAGGAGAAGATCGTTAGATTCAGTACTAAATGGAATGAATGATGAACAGAAATACAGATTATTGAATCTTCTTGTAGCTAAAGATGTCAACCAGTTGTCATAACATCATAATTAAAGAGGTATAGTATTCCTTTGATGTTTTAAAATCATCACACATTGTTTTGTGTAATAAAATTTAGAACGATGAGTTCCGTATACTAGTATGTATCTCGTACGATATGAGGAATATTGTTCATACGATGGTGTGTATATGTTGCCCCAACGATAGTGTACATATTGCCTGAACAATGGTTCACAAGTTTTCCGGTGATGCACTCATGATAATGTAGATGTTGACCGTACAATGGTGTAAAAGCTAAGCATAGAAAAATGTGAAGGTTGCTCACACAAAATTACGTGTAAAGGCCGTCCGTGTAATAGTGTACAAGTTGCCCGTATGAGTGTACACAACTACATTGTAAGGTGACCGTAAAGATGATACAGCCATCTGATAACCTGTTTCATCTTCATATAAAAGACATGGTTTTAATCCGGCCTCGACGTAATCAAGTCATTGAGACATTCCCAGCCAACGTGTGGTCATATCATACCTTGTATTTTGAGATGTAATGCCCATTATTAAGTATCATATTTCAAATTATTCTGCCGTCTCTGTACCGTGCACATAATTACGATGATTGAATGATAGCCACAGCTATCTTCTCTAACTCGGCGACCAAGCCTGCGCCGACTGACCTTCGATATTAAAAGAAATGAAAGTTTTGTAGTATAAATATACGTGAATATCCGAATGTTTGATTCCTAAGACGAAATGATTATACATGTACTAATTGTCCGCCATGTTTGAATTTGAAAAGTTTTTTATGCTTTTTTAATGCATATGCATACAGGTGTGGAATTCTAGTATATCGTGTATCTTTATGAAGCTTGTTGCATCCTAACTAATTTCCCATGCCCACTTGCCAGAGTTTTCTAGTATACTTAAGTTCGTAAACACCCAATAACAGCTGCCGGAAATAGTCGGAAAATGTCGAGTATCGCAATGGATTGTGGGATCGTCTCTCGATATCGTTTCAGTTATTTTAGCAGTTGCGAATCCGTGTAATACTACATGTATATGTATTTAAGTCCTTGATGAGACTAAGTGCTGCGGTAAATACGATCTAGAGTCAGACAAGAGTTTTGTTCAATTAATATACATTTGCTGCATGACATTTGTTTTGTTTTGTTGCAGGCTCGGAAGAGTAAATCTCCGTCCTCCAAAAACAGTAAAAACATGTTCAGTTTTATGAAACTTTTAACTTTACAAGAGCTGGTTAGAAATCTACAAATGAAAACAAACAGTTATAATCCTAGGTGGGCTTCGGCCATGAATTTTGCGACATGAATCTTTATTTAAAAACTATAAAGAACTAGCCAGTAGGCGGAGAAAATGAACGAGTATAATACTAAAAGGAGAAGGGATTTCACAGCATTCAACTTGAAGTATTTCGACAACGTGAAATAAACAACCAGCTTTACGAAACACCTGGCACTATATAATAGAACAAATTGAATATTATATAATTACGATGTATATTTTGTATCAGTTTATTTAATCTAATATTTCTTTTCTAATAGTATTTAATGCAAAGTTATATCTCTATATCTATGCGTTGAAATATTTGGCAATTAACTTATACAATAAACGGAAGTAAAACTTAATTTATAGTTTTGTTGTTATTGTTGTATGTATGTATATAACGTCATTTGAGAAGTGTCGGCTGCTGTCAAATTGGATCAAATGTCCTATACTACATGTTGTTTGTACGTTAAATGAAGCAAATGTGCGTGAACAAAACGTCACCTTAGAATCAAAATGGCTTATCTGCCTCTTTAATACTTGTAAGATAGCAGTTTAGAGTTATCTGTCCCTGGCGCTACGTCACTAATGTCACAACCAAAGTAGGCTCGGAACCAGACCAGTCAGATAGGTCCCTTAATTCTAAGGTGACGAAAATGCCATGGTGCATACGTCACGAAGTGACTGTTATTTATTCCGATTGTTTTCTGTAATAAGTAGCCATGTGATATGAAAAGAAATGAAAATCACAATTAACACCACATAGCACATTATATCAACATCAACATGTTGTTGTTTCTTGTCACCGAATTATAAACACTCCTATAATTGTTGTTATATAACATGTTATACTCACATCGAATGAATGAACAAATTACAGGCGTCATTGTCCCGCCATATTGCGATGATGTAAACAAAGGGATACCCGTCTATAAAAGGACTTAATTAGTATGACGTTTCACCTTAAGTCATCAATGTATAACTTGATAACATAATTGAATCGATTGCGGACGAGATGAGTTCCGTGTGTGCATGAAAGTGGGCTTGGTTCAGAAAATAATTATAGCGTATCACGTGACCATAAAAGTAGTCCCACATTAAATGTTAAAGTCATGTTCTCCACTGTCTCACTACGCTACGTGTACCATGAATGGATCGGTCGTAACGAAAATGACCATTAAAGAGGTCGCCGAGAAGTTATCAATTGTTTATATATTGACCGATGATGGTTTGATTCAATTAAGCCATTATTATACAAGTGTGGTAATTTCTTTGAGTATTTTGATAAGCACCCTCAAAGACCGATGATAGGATGACATGAATTGTTAATGGGAAATGTGTCAGGTTACTCGACTACCTATTCTATTTTTTTCTCAGCGGCCTAATCTTTATATTGAAGTCCGAGGGATGGTACAAACACTTTCTCACGTTTGTACCTTTCCACGCGCTTTTCAAGAGCAAAAAAACAAACAATACAAGAAGTGTTTGTGAAACACGGATGCCTCCTAAAGGCCAACTTGATAGTATGACTTTAAAATCAGTGGGGGTCATATACATATGATGAATAACCACCCAACCAAATCTTAGGAGCTTGGGTAAAATTGTTCTCTAGTGATTGTCCGGACAAGGTTTGGTTACAGACGGACCGCAAATTGGTGTAGCGGGTACTTTTTTACACGAAGCCAGAAGAAATGAAGCTGTAGTATTTTACTCCAATTTCAAATTTCACCACACATAGCGCAAGCTCAGTGGCGAATTGTATATGTTCCACGTATAGTGTCTTTGTATTTTGTACAGTTTTCTGTAACATACGCGCCAAATGCTTTGGGTATGTACAGCGGGAAGCCATGTAGTGTATTTTTCATTTGGCGTTTGGTGTTACAGAATACAAAGAAATGAAAACTATACGTGGAATATACATGTGTCGATATCCACACTGAATAATGATAATATACTTCTACATATAACAAGCCTAGTATGTATTATTTAACTGGTACCCGTTGACTCTTTGGTTCACTGCAACATGAAACGAGAACCAGTCAATGTATTATTCAACTGGTTCCGTTGACTCCTTGGTACACTGCAACATGAAAAGAGAACCAGTCAATGTATTATTCAACTGGTTCCCGTTGACTCATAGGTACACCACAATATGAAACGAGAACCAGTCAATGTATTATTCAACTGGTACCCGTTGACTCCTTGGTACACTACAATATGAAACGGGAACCAGTCAATGTATTATCAAAACAGATACATTCAATAGTTCTCGTATTTGAAATTAATTGTGATTATTGCCATCGAGTATAGACGTTCTATTTACGGAACAAAAGGGATTCTTAGAACTAAAATACATACAAAACTTCACACTTTCCATAAAATACTACCCTCTTCGACCCCCCCCCCCCCCCAAACCGAAAACCATCCAACGCATAAGACTATATAAAAATGCAGAACAAATCATAAAACCACCTGTACCGACTTGGAATGGTTCATTCATATGGCAGTATAAGTCCAATTCCGGTCAAGGATACGGTCAAACCTAGTTAAAAAAGAAATAGCATATAACATCATTAACCCGGGCAATATTAAGTTAAAACCGAGGTCGGGTAACATGGGCCCATTTGGTATGGTCCAAGGCAACAACCGCAATGATATCAAAGAGATGCATTGAATAATAAAATCTAGTAAACTACGAAATAGACCATTTGTACAACATTTTAGTCCATAGCCACAATATATATATATATAGGGAGGAAAAAATACGAAGTAATGCTAACAAGCTAGACGCTCTCCTAAATTCCATAGACAATTATGGTTACTCGTGATCTATCTTAAACAACTTACACAAAAAATATGCGAGACCCACTATTAGTTCATTTCATAAATTTGTTATAACGCCTTTGATACGTACATGAAAAATCACAGACGTTATGATTGTTTAAAACATACCTAGCGGTATTTTCAAGGTTGGGTTTCTTCAAGAGGTAGACATGCAGGAGAGTCAGTTGCCGATTTCTGATAGAGACGCGTTACATCACCTAGAACAACATATGCCCTTAAGTGCTTAGTCATCAATCGTAACCCAGGGTCAGCCATGATGGAAATTATCCCGTAAACAACAAAAACACAATGGCGGCGTGCTTATTATGTCTGAGGCACTTTCTTTAGACAAACATCGAAGAATTCCGATTGTAGAGTCATGGAAAAACACGTTCAGTTATCAGCACCGCCGGTAATATCATGTCATTACAAGTTCAGAGTTATAAGGGGAATAACTCTTCCAGCATCTAATATTGATAACGTTGTCTCCCTTAGGCCGACTAGCACTGTTTGTTTTAGTTTAACAGTCGGAGTCATAGTAGGCTATAGGAGGTGGACAGTTCAACTGTGAAGAACCAGTACTAGACTCCCATCCTCCGTAAGCAAATGCCTACTTTCTCACATACAGAGACATGGTCGGTAGGCAGGCTCGAACCCACGACCCTCTATCAGAGAAAGGTTACAGTGATTTGATGACCACGGAGGCGGGACACACCGTGTCAGAAGTACACATTCGTTTACATGGCATTTCGACGCAACGTGTCATGCAATAAATGTAAGTTCATTATGTAGTTTTAAATCACCTCAATGTAAAGCACTAGGCCACGCCCTCACCTATTTAATGTTATTAAATTTTAATGTAAAATAAATCAATGCTATATTGATTTAACCTAATGAAGTAAAACACTGTATAAATAAAATCCTATTGTATTAGTGACGCTTAAGTAACCGCTATATAAAATATGTTATTTAAACTTCGTTAAGATATAATTAATCAGGGAACGGAATGAATTTTGTTATTTAAGATTATTAAAAGAACTACACAGACAGTAAGCAAATAGACGAACATATTATGTGATATGTTTTACATTCCATTCAAATGGAGTTTACCTTACTGTATCTAATATTTTGTTTCATATTTGGAATAATCTTTGACTTTAACTCATTGGCATGTTGTCTGTTAATGTTATTTGTTTGTTTGTTGTTTGATCTATATCACGTGTGGACGTTCTCTCTGTTTGCGTTGGTTAGTAAAATCAAACGGCTTAATCACCCAAAATATATTCTGGAAACTAAAACTTATAAAAGTAAGTAATTAGGTGAGAATGTTTTATTATTGGTTATGCTTCCTTTCGAAGAAAGGGGGGGGGGGGGGGGGTATATTACTTTGCACTTGTCTGTCGTCCGTCCGTCCGTAACCATATTTTGCAATTTCCATGTTAAAATGTTTCGATCCTCAAAATTAATGATCCTATCAAATTACCCACATGTTCACATATTCTACATTTAATCTGGGATCTGTTGATCTGGGATTATGATCACCAAATAAATCAGACATATCACAATTAACATTTTTATTATGTCCCCTTTCGAAGAAAAGGGGATATACATGTATTGCTTTGCATACATGTATGTCAGACGTATGTATGTTAGAGTCTGTATGCCAGAGTCTGTAGGTCGGATGGTAAAGGTCAAGGTCACAGTGACATTCAGCACAAAAACCTTGTCACACATCAAACACGTACGTTTGGTGTCCGAGATACAGACAGTGTGAGCCTCGCCCAGGGCTCGATTTCACAACCTCTTGATCGGCAGACAAACGCTCTAACCACTCAGCTAAGCGGACAGGCTTAACATTTCTATCAATATATTTGACATGGTTTTGTTATTTGCTTCACACTGTTTCAATATTCCTCCTATACTGAATGACTTCCGATATTCCAGGTTTCTGCCATCTCTTTGACGTCAATTACAACTTGCGACTAACAGATGAAAGTCTTTACCGGAAATGCGACATCGCGCATGCGCAGTTCTTCACTGAGAATTCAGTAAATGATGCCTTGAACACCCTCGTGGCCGAAATGCATCTTAAACAAAGATATGTACAGCATATTCAGCAAATTAAAGTATTCGAACGTTTTGAGATTCTTACAAAGGTAACATGTTAAAGTTTATTATGTTGTGGAATTTATTGGATTAATGAAATTGTATTTGACGACAAAAGCTTGTTCATCCCAACTAGACCCGCCTCTGTGGTCGAGTGGTTAAGGTCGCTAACTTCAAATCACTGTAACCTCTCACTGGTAGTCTGATAGAAGGTCGTGGGTTCGAGCCCAGCTACTGACCAAATCTCTTTATGACTTTATGATAAAGTGGGCAGTTGCTTATGGAGTATTGGAGTCTAGCACTGGTTCTTCCCAGGAACGATGATTAAAGACATTGAACACGGCTACTATATATAAGTGACGCCCCCCAAAAATCCATCCACCGTGATGAGGTCTAATTTCTTAATTGTTTTATTACCCCAAATCAGATGAATCCTGTCTGGTCACTGTCTGTAAACGGTCGATTTCTTCGAGTTATTAAAAGCCTATACAAAAATGCAAAATCTTGTGCCAAACAAGCTACAAAAGTAATGTACGTATTAATAAAACGGTCGAAGGAATTACACTTACCAATAGACCTGACTATTGAACAATTTGATAAAATTGTCAAACCGATTCTTTTGTATAGTGTGAATGTTGGGACTACGGTATTAATAACGTTTTAGAGAAAGTTCAGCTCAAGTTCTTGAAATATATAATTATTAGGTTTAAAATCAAGTACTCCAAATAGTATAGTTTATGGTGAAACCGGTACCAAACCATTCCATATTGATATTGAAACAAGAATGATATCATATTGGTCAAAATAACAAGAAATATTGACTAAATGTGGACTGATAAACATCTGGGTTAATCATAATTTTCTAAATAATAAGTGGCTCAAAAACTGCATCTAAGCGACCTTTTTTATTAACGATTGGTTCTCAATCATCAATAACTCCAGTAAATGTAAAAAACTACAAATTATATAAAACTAAATTCAAAATTCCCCTAAAGTACTTAAGATATGTAATTGTGTTCAGAACAAGGAACAATAAACAATAAACTACCAGTTGATCAACTAAGCTGGATAGACAATTCTACATTATTTTTGCAGAACAACGTAAACAATACGAACGTTATATTTGTTAGATAACACCATTATGAATTGAATGTATCATATTCACTTTTAAAATTGTATTTTGTACATTATATCCTCTGTATCTTCTTCAATTATGTTTTTGTTTTGTTTTTCTAATATATGCTTAAATACATGTATATATAACTAAATTTGCATTTACATATTTTCAATTATTACTGCTACTATTGTTGAACCATTAAAATCAACATAATGTTATATATTTTTTATTGATAATAAGAGAATATTGACTATCCTCCTATGGCATTCCATTTTCATAGTTAAACTTTGATCTTTTTTCTTTCACTTGACTTATAAAAAGTAGGAACCTACAAAAATACAATTAAAATTGTTAATCATACACAAGTAACGTTATAATTATGTCATCATGCACTGGACCCTTCTCGATAATCATGTAAAACATTTTATTTTCTAGTAGTGATCCTTCTCCCCCAACACTTTAGAAATAATACCATGTACTTTCTTGCTTACAACTACCGCCTTACTGTATTTTATTATTTAAACATTACACTAACAATTTCATACATTATGTTAATATCATGTTCTATATTGCCCTTTTTGTCATGTAAAAACATGAATTTAGCAAATAAAAAAAGTTTGAAACTTTGAAGAAGACTTGACACCTATTCAAAAAGTAGGGTCATATATTTTATTGATTTATGGTGATACTAAATTCCTGTTGTTTTTATAAGCATAGAGTGACTGATCAGATGTAAACAGAAGCTAGTCTTTGAATGATCATGTCTGTTTTATTACGCCCTACTGTGGAAACCTGGGTCCTGCTGGTCCATAAGTCACATGCCTCGCATTCCTGGTTCAATGTCTTTAACTGACTTGTCCGCCTCATATGACTCTGACAAACAAACAAACAAAACAAAGAAAATCTACTCACGTAGAATCTTTATGTTACCTTCATGTTTGTTTTGGGGTGATATCCGCCATTTATGATTTCGCGATTCAATGTTAAACTAACAGATCAGCCACTTGATATGTAATTAACACACCCTTCGTTGTCCGGTAATGTTTCAAGTTCTCTTGAAATAACAGTGTCGATGTTTACGATCTGGCATAAATGTTTATTAAGGTAAATCGTAAAATCATATGTATCGACAGAGAAAGGAATACATTTGAATATAGAATATATTTATTTGAATCTTTAGTCCTGAAAAGGACGCAGCAATGATATACATTTCACAATAAACAGCATGGTGACATACGGCGTGAATGCATGTAAAATGAAATTTTAAACAAAACGTGGAAAAATCGTTTATATATGTAACGAGTAAGACAAATTTTGAATGTTGGTACGGATCCGGGAGAGCCTGTGCTATAAGAAAATTTATATATTTACATTTGTATATGTCTGCAGTCGCCCCTCAGTTTGGCTGAATGTCTAACAACATACAGGTACATCAAAATCAAGGTGTTGTATTTTAAGAAATTTCTATTGCTATAGTAAATAATGTTACAAATATTTCGGGTTTTAATATAATGCCGTTTTTTAACAAATGTTCAGTTATATACAGCGGACGATTCACCAAACAGTACCAGTACTAACTTAAAACCTTTCCACTAAGGACCGTCAATTTCTCTACTTGTGGAGGTAAATCGACATAGCATCCAAATTTTCATGGAAGGGTATAACTTGCCGCGACCGGGAATCGAACCCAGATCGTCGAGTTACTTATCCAGAGCACTAACCACAGATCTTCGGTCGCAACATGTCAGAAAAGAAACTACAAGCAATAAAAAAGCTGGGCTGTCTGATTGTAAATAATAAAAAAAAACATTTTGGAGACTGCGCCATGCATTGTCCAATTTTCAAGTTAAATTTATGTAAACATTTCTTATTTACTCATCTTGTTCTTCTGTTTGTTGTAGGTTATTTATTGGGACGAATCGATAATATACGTGGAGCAGTCAATTCTAAGAAATTCCGACCACTTCCGATGTGCAGCAGTCTACAACATGTTCCACATATCAGGGACGACAACTCCAGCATTGTTAGAACACATTCATGTAAGTGATGATCATATAAAAAAGCCAACAAGGACGGGGCTTGTACAACATTTGCAAGAACTGCAGGACGATGTATTAGATAAAACCCAAACAAATACAAACAGGGAACACTGATAAACCCGGCAAACAGTAATACCTAGTACATGTACCAATTGTGTTGACTTTTTTTATTGAAATAGTGTTGCTCTATTCAATATATATATATTTGCAAAATAAAACTACAGCATGGACCAGTGATGGTTAAGAGATGAGCATCATCAGTGATGCTGCTAACGAGGTACTTAGATACTACTTAGTTCTTGTCATTCATGACTTTACGTATGCTATAAGCTGTGAGAATATACACCTACTATATACCTGTATCGTCCTTTATTCATATATAATACCCCCGTCACACCAGACTCGCGTTCTTACTACGTCCCAAACTGTCAAATTGAGGAGGACGCCGATGGTCGCATTGAGAACGCCAATGATATTTTCTATTTTCTGAAATAAATCCATATTTCGGTTACCCGTCACTGCTTGGCGATCTGTGCATGCACACGACGTTCCTATCGCGACGTTACCACATCCTTGCAGTTTCCTTTGAGTTTGTACTGCGTCGAGTTGTTACGGCGACCATGGCGACCTTTACTTTGAACATGTCCGCCGTCGTTTTGTGTCCTTGTGGTCCCAGCGCATTATTTTGCGTTCTCACCAAGACCCACGGCGTCCAATGTACATGTATGGATGGACCGACCGACATGTACAAAGCAATATACGCCCTTTTCTTCCAAATGGGGCATAACAACAGAATGACTAAAAAAACACTATGTCCAAACGTAGGTTGGAAATACATTGTACATGAAAACAACCAGAAAGGAAAATAAATAATTATCTTTGTTATAGTCAAATAATTTTATGGGAATGAGATCAAAAAGAATTTCCCAATATGACATATTTTGCATACTTTACTACAAAATATAAATTGGAAAAATCATCAGATACAACAGCTGTTTCGTGTGCCATTATGTCCATGTCTGTCAATCAGTGATTGCTGTATATGATAAGTAATAAAATCAAGCATAAACATACTCTTAAAGTATACATATTTGGTCAGTGTTTTCATTTATTAATACAAAGGATACAAATGAGTTTTATAACGGAAAGTAAAATCAGACCAGCTGTGGCATTGTCCATGTCTCATATGTCTATCTAAATGTAAGCAATTGTAATATAATCTAATGTATAAATTCCTTTCACATAAGACACAATTACTAAAATAGCCTAGCTTTAATTTGTTATGTTAATCAAGACTATAATTAAAGTCAATTATTAAAGATAGTGATAGTGAATGTTCACCCATGATAATAAGGGTATCAATATTATAAATTTATTGTTTTCACCTCAGCGTAATATATTAAGTAAACCCACCTCCGTGGTCGAGTGGTTAAGGTCACTGACTTGAAATCACAGTAACCTCTCACTGATAGGGGATCGTGGGTTTGAGCCCCGCTACCGACCATGTCTCTTTATGTGAGAAAGTCGACATTTGCTTAAGGAGGATGGGAGTTCAGTACTGGTTCTTGCCAGGAATTATGGTAAGGTGATCTGTCCACCTAGTATGCCTCTGACTGTTGAAAAGGGGCGTAAAACTAAATCAAACATAATACAATTATGAAATGAGGGTTACAATAAAATATATACATAATACGAGTACAAGTACTAAACTGTATGGTTAAAAAAGCCTGCACAGTGGTGGTAATGAAAAAATGTAACGCGGTTTAATGAAGTGATTTCTAACTACTAACAATATTATTGAACTTAATTCACAAAGATTATCGTGGTGGCGATCGATGCCGCGAGTTTACACGAAACAAAGTCAATAACTTGTGAATAAATGAAGCACATTATGAACAGTTTGTGTACCATAATCACTATCGGTGACTTTATTACAGTGTATATAATGTTTAAAAGTCCTTGAAGCTATTAATCAATGAAGCTTACAAAGCTGTGATTCATTATACAATTGATCTGAAATAATAGTGTTGATACATTTTCTAAGGAAAGGGGAAAAACAAATCTATACAATTTCTACGTTTGGAGTGAAGATCGTCACTGCGTATAAAGTTTATGACGTCGTACATCTATACATTTGTACAGAGGGTTCTTTGACATCAAAGTGATGATTAACACGGACTGTTAACTTTTTGATCGACCCTCGCTCAACATGCATATTTAAAGATATACAATACACAAATGTATGACAGCCGTTAGGTGAATACTCAGCATGAATATATTCATTATATGCTGAAACATGAAGACTAAGTTAAACATGGATTTTAAGCAAACTCATTACGGTAAGAAAGCTTTGTTACTATGCACATGTTTAAATGTATAATAACTGCATTTATACTAACTTGGATTCATAAAACCGATCATAGCTGTACATTTATATAATTATACTATAGTCTCATTATGTGTTACAAATTATTGATAGTTTGGATATTTAAGTTTTGTAGTATTTTGAGGAAATTCGAGGTTTCATTTTATACAGACTGTTTATATCACAATGAAGAACGAACGCTAAGGGTGATCAATCAAAGATCAAACCTATCCCTAATTAACGACAAACCCGAAATTAAGAAAAAAATTATATATAGCAGACCTCTATTACGTAAATCGTAAATACGACAACTTCCTCCAAACATTTTGTATGTGTGTACATCCTTTCTGACTCCGATATTAAGATATATGTATATCGTTTAACGCGTGATTTGCAAAAAAGGTACTTTCCAGAAACTAACTTGGACAAAATTAATTTAACTGTCTCACGCGATGTTGAAAATTACGATATATTAATGATACTTAACTAAGTAAATGTAAAGTCAACACTCCGTTCATAGAAGAAATATGACACGTTTACACATTAGTGATAAATTAGTCAAGCAAGCTCTAGTTTCAATAGAACGTTAGTTTTTTCACTCTTCTGATTAAATAGTGTATGCATACAGAGGAGAGATACGTAACAATGTTTATTGATGTGAATTATCATTCACTACCTGATGTTATGATACTTATGCAGTGCAAACCTCTCCAAAGGAACACCCTTTGTGGGTTGCAAAAATATGGTGTTGAGAGGTTGTTGCTATAGAGAGATTAATTGATAGTTAACTCGAGCAGCGGGAAAAATTCATGCTGATGTTGGGGAAGTTGTTGCTCAAGATTGTTACGCTTTGGAGAGGTTTTACTGTGTGTATGTGGATAGTTTGCGTGACTATTCCGTTCAAACAATGTATACACAGTCATAACGTTTGTTTGTTTGTTTATAAAACACTTGAATTTTTATGTCCATCCATATTTAAGCCATAACGTAAATACATACATAAAATGTGTTAGTTTAAGTGTCATCGTAACTCTTCGGGCATTTCCGTAACTGAGAAATACTTTCTTTAGACAAATACCGAGGGGTTCCGATTGACGCATTGTTTAAACCATTTTTTTTAAAGATTGAAGACGGAAGAACATCCATTTGAATGTAAACTCATGGTAAAAAGATGCAAGTACACAATATCAATATAATTTGATAAAAAAATATAGGTCATCCTGAAATATCAAAAGAAATATACATTTTTCTATTTTTCAACAATTGCAACAACTCTTACACTTCTTAAAAATGTCGTAAAGTAAATTATAGCATCCTATGTGACTATCAACGAAATAATGACAGTCGGTGAATACTATTTTCTGTAATATTAGCATTTTTGTGTAGCTCTGAGCAATACATCAGAAAAAATGGCAGTTAGGATCTTAATACCTTAATACTACAAAATTAATGTAGTTAATGATTCCTAGCAACTCGAAAGAACGGGCCCGCCCAGCTAGCTCAGTGGTCAGAGCATTTGTCTATTGAAAAGGTTGTGAGTTCGAACCCCGGGCGAGGCTCACCCTGTCCGTGACAAATTTGACTGAAGATATTACATCCTGTGTTAAATTGTCATCCACTTCTAGATTATGTGGGGTAGCTTGGCAGAAGCTTACGGATAAAGTGTAGTTAGTACTGGTTAAGGACTAAATGAAGTCCAGGAAAGCTGGTTAGGATTATAACTGGCCGCCACGATATAACTGAAATAATGTTGAAAATGGAGTTAAAACCCGACGAAACAAACAAATAAACAAAGAACGGATTATGCGTATACCTAGGTACAATCGAATGCAATCAATACCTACACATCATTTCAAGATCAAAGGTAAAACAATTATACGTTAATCATTAAAGTAACTTAGCAACGACAGAAATAAGTGTTAGCAATAGTTCAAACCAGAGAGGTATAATATATTATACGTCTCCGTTCAAACAAACTCCTAGATCGCGGAAAATATAAATATTTCACTTTTTCACTTGATTAAAGATAAGTTCCTTGTCATTCATTGAACTGGCAAGGTTGAATTTATGGTAACGTTTCACTGTGTAATCTTAAAATACATTTTTTATTATTTAATTTATACTCACGTAATTTCTAAATCCATGCCGACACAGCGAGTATCATTAGCTACAGTACAACCTCTCTAGAACGGCCCCTGTCCTGAGCAACAACCTCTCCAGAACGGCCCCTGTCCTGAGCAACAACCTCTCTAGAACGGCCCCTGTCCTGAGCAACAACCTCTCCAGAACGGCCCCTGTCCTGAGCAACAACCTCTCCAGAACGGCCCCTGTCCTGAGCAACAACCTCTCTAGAACGGCCCCTGTCCTGAGCAACAACCTCTCCAGAACGGCCCCTGTCCTGAGCAACAACCTCTCCAGAACGGCCCCTGTCCTGAGCAACAACCTCTCTAGAACGGCCCCTGTCCTGAGCAACAACCTCTCCAGAACGGCCCCTGTCCTGAGCAACAACCTCTCCAGAACGGCCCCTGTCCTGAGCAACAACCTCTCTAGAACGGCCCCTGTCCTGAGCAACAACCTCTCCAGAACGGCCCCTGTCCTGAGCAACAACCTCTCCAGAACGGCCCCTGTCCTGAGCAACAACCTCTCTAGAACGGCCCCTGTCCTGAGCAACAACCTCTCCAGAACGGCCCCTGTCCTGAGCAACAACCTCTCTAGAACGGCCCCTGTCCTGAGCAACAACCTCTCTAGAACGGCCCCTGTCCTGAGCAACAACCTCTCCAGAACGGCCCTGTCCTGAGCAACAACCTCTCTACAACAACAACAGCATGATTTTTACCACAGCACGATTTAATTATTAATTTAATCTCTCTAGAGCAACATTCTCTTAACAACAACATAATTTCGCTACTCCCTAAGGGTATTATAATATAATTGTATTTATTCATACATTGTGACTATGTACTATTTGTACTTGTCTAAATAATGTTCAGTCTGATCTGTTCTGGTATTACTTTGGACACCCTGAAAACAAATAATTAGTTTTCACTCTTAAAAAAAAACACGACCCGAAAATTGTACTGGCAAGAAGATTTACCTATCTACATACCTACCTACCTACCTACTTGCTGTTAAAATGTTTGGGCCGAGTATTCCATATAACCGGGGTGGACTTAGATGTCTTTGTCTTCATGTATTTTGTCTTTGGGGCAGCCATCTGTCAGTCTATCAATATTCGTATTAGTTATGAGAGTTTCTGACAATTATTTGAATAGTAATTATGACTTGTCTATGTATAGCCCGAGGGAATTTCACCTAACTGTACTGTACAAGTATATATACATACAAATGTAGTTGCAAAGTAAATTAATTTAAAATCGGTCCGACCGAAAGTAAACCTTGTCCGGTCAATAACTAGAGAATGACTTGGCCTAAGCTCTTCAGATTTGGTTGGGATGTTGGTCATCACATGTAGATAAACCCTATCGATGTTTTAGACGCGGCTAATTAACGTACATATTGTTACAGTAAATCATTGCTTTGCATTTTTGGTCCTGAAAAGGACTTTTTACAAAGCAATAATGATACATGTTTCACAATAAATAGCATGGTGACATAAGACGCGAAGGTATGTAATACAATATTATACCAAAGTGAGAAGAAATCGTTCATACCAATCGGAACTCCTCGGTGTTCGTCTAAAGAAAAGTGCGTATTTCTCAGTTACGGAAATGCGATTGTTTTCATAAATGTAACGATTGAGACCGGATCCGGTAGAAACAGTGTTTCTAGAAAATTTACAAAATGTAGTTACATGTGCACTCCTATTATACGTTACGCATTATCTCCCTTTAATTACGAGAATATGTTTACCAAATTTTCGATGGACTAATGATGTGCCATGATACGTATTATTTAAATATAAATAAGTTTATTTATTCCTGTGCATTTACAAATACATGAGGACATAATTATTAAGTAAATACAAAGAATTTATAATAAGCCCAGGTCCTTGTATATTAGTCGTCGGGTTATTTCTAATTTTTTCCCATATTGAGAAAATCGGTTTGAAGTTTGGCGTAAATATGAGATACGATTTTGTGGATATTGGATTCACCCTGTTTAGGGAAGATCTAGAAGCAGGTCAGTAAGGTTATCGTAAAGAATTCATCGAGACGAATAAAATGATACCAATATCACAATATCGCCAAACTCTAAGTTATGGGGTTGTAGAAATAAACCGACGTAAGTCCCTGATCAATTCTTCGCGTACAAGACGGTTACTTAAGAGAACGAGACTATCGCCGCGTATGTTTACACATGGATACTCTATCACATGCACATTAAGTAATTAATCATAAGTGCTTGTCAGAATTTCTTTTTCACAAAATTGATTTTAAATTTTATCTTAAGAACAGTATATTGATTTATATTGGAAGATAAAGTAACCAATTATAAATTTGCACACGTTGTAACCTTTGTTACAGTACGTAGAATTTTGTAACCATATACCGCCGTTGTGTATATAATTCAACTTGTTTGGAGAAGAACTATGAAGTTAAAAGCCAATAGAATACTTGATTTTTGACTTGACTCGTTTACAAGTCTGATTTGGTGTAAACATTAAATAATTGTTAACATATTGGAGACCAGATTACTCCAATACACTCAATATGGTTACAGTATATTTCAATTGCGGACTTAATTCGCGATGTCAGTTACAATAAATACAAAGTGCGTGTTCATTCAATCGTGACTGGATATTTATAACGAGAGGGGCATTCATCAAGTCACCAGCGTTGACTTAAAGACGTTTTCGATATTTCGCTACATTTTTCACATGGACATATAAGAAAAATTAAAATTGATCAATGAATTATTTTAGTCAAATCACGCTGTCAGACTTGTGTATTAGTAATATCATTATTGTCTGCTCATAATTAATTTAGAAATTTGAAAAAAAGAGATTTGAGCTCGGAGACCGATCTAAAATTTGATTACCTCGGACACTGGTGCCAATCTGAAACTCCATGTATTGTAAAAATGATGCTTAATAAGGCTATAATAAACAGTAGTTTATTGCTTCTTGGCATGAAAATAGAACAGGTTGATTCGAATTTTTTTATGTTCGGGTAATCGGGTAGATCTACAGAATACATATAAGTTTGAATGCAGAAACTAAAACATATTTTTTGATTTACAGAGGAGAAACGAACGAAAAGTGGACACTTAATTAATTAGTAAGATTAGTGTCTGTTTTTATTTGAAGAATATACGAAGTGAAGATGGTATGATGACGTCACAACTGTCACGTGATGTGAAAATACAGCCACATCTCATAAATATGTCCAGCTTACGGCGGTATAAGAATGTCTTCAAACATTACGCTTCAAGGAATAAATTTTACGTCGTTATTGCTGTCATAGCAACGGCGGTGCTCCTTAAATTTCGCAGGTATTATAAAGTGAAATAATCTTTCTATACATACTTATTTTTGAAAAAAAAACAAATCAACATTTTTTTACTTAAACATAATCTTACAAATTGTCTAGCTCCAATATCGCTTGCTAGAACACTTTGATACCTATACAGGTGTTGCCTATGACAATTCTCGATATAATACACCGATTTCATCAAACCTCACTTTGACCTTAATTTGGACTTAGCATGATTCTGTACTAAGTAGTGTAGATTTTACAGTTTTGTCTAGCACCAATACCGCTTACTAGAACGCTTTGATACTTACACAGTTGTTGCCAATGGCCATTTTCAATCCACCAATGTCATCCAACCTCACTTTGACTTTGACTAAACTTGGACTTAGAATGATTCTGTAAGAGATTAAGTAGATTTTACGGAACACTGCTTACTAGAATACTTGAATACTTACATACCGGGAGCAAATAGCGTTTATTGAACGCATCGTCTTGTTTTTCATTATACATATAATGTGTTGCTTTAGCAGTATGAAAATCGTCAAAAAGGTTTTTAAAAAAGAATTCTAAGACATGTAAACATAACATATGAAGAATGTGTTTACTCGTAACATGAAGTTGTATTACTCAAAAGTGATTAAAACAACTGCTCTGTAATTTCAGCATAGCTGGTGATAAATATACAGGATCCAAGTATAGCGTGTATACAAAACTATTTGGAGGTAAGTTCACTCATTTACTGTATTGAATTATTATCTTTATCGGGTTAAATAGGGTTTAATATCAAATAATCCGGACACTGTGTCACACCCGTGGTTCAGTGGAACGTGCGCTGGATTTGTTACCCAGCGTTCCGGGTTCGATTCCCGGTCGCACCATGTGAAATCATTTGAAATTGAAAGATGTCGATTTTTTCTTCACATGTGGAGAAGTTGCCGGTACCTTGTGGAAAGGTAAGAAAGTCTACTGGTTAGAATACCACCAAGAAAAAAACTGGTTAGGTGAAACTGCCGCCGTATATAACTGAAAAGTTGTTAATAAACGGCATTAAACCAAAATAACAAATAAATAAAATATGACATTGAAAATCACTGTAATTTCTGATGTAAAGTCGCATCACTAGTTGACTTTATCATAAATTAATTTTATTTTGAAGACAAGCGCACGAAAGAAAACATTTTTTTGTAATGTGACAAAAGCTTAAATCTTTTTAAAATGTATTCGTTCATTTTACGTCCTCCATCTTTGGTTATACGGTTAGGTTTACATATTTTTTTTATCAAAGTTATTGATCATTGTGTTTAATATATGATATATACAGTAAAACCTCGATTATCCGAACTCGGATTATCCGAAAACCTGTTGTTATGCGAAATGACTTTACAGTCCAAATTTCCCGCTAAATATTTCAATGTAAAATAAACTAGATTATCCGAATTGTGTTATCCGAAACCATAGACTATGCGAAATGGTATTTCGGTCCCGTCAATTTCGGACTGTCGAGGTTTTACTATTATTGTTTTATACGCCGAAAGAAAAGTTGCTAATATATTGCTCTAAAGCAGATGAAGCCCTTCCCGAAACGACACAAAGAGAAGTTAACTACTTCGCTCATTTCGTCCAGCTTAATTTCACCGTCGAAGATAACCTAGCAAGTGGAGAGATACTTGGTGGAGGCGGGTATTATATTGCTAGCATTTCATTGGTCAATATTGGCAATGACGTCATTCCTGCAAGTAAATGGCAGCTGTATGGGTATTTTATGAGACTTGCTGAAGCTGACTCGTATCCATATCCCGACGGGTTCTATGTACACAGCTGTGATTTAAGACTCTATCTCGTGGAAGGATCATTATACAAGTTCGAGCCTGTTGGTGGCAGGTTTCGAGGACTCAAACCGAAAGAGAGATTAACTTGTAAAATTAAGCTTCAAGCATTTCAAGTGGCACGCACAGACACTATGCCGCGATGGTACGTAAGCGGAGAAAATGTTGAACCAAAGGTGATCGCGAATACCGATGACGAAGCGTTAGCTTTCGTGACAGATTTCACTGAAGAAAGACAATATAAAAAACGAATAGATGACAAAGATATTCCGTATAGTCCTAGTGAAAGATATAGAATTCATAATGCAGGGAGAAAAGAAAGTATTACCACCTTTAAAGTTATTCCAACACCTCTTGAAATGACTCTTAATGATAAAGTTGAAATGGAATTTAACACAAATCATTGGGTTGTAATAAAATCGGAAGTATTTCAGAACGAAGTGAAAGATTTTGCAGGTAAGTGATTGTTCCTCACTGATATTGTATTCTATAAAAGAAGTTCACTTGACAGATCTGAAAACAAATCTAAGCATTCTAGATCTATAAGAAAACCTGATTGCCAAAGAAATGTCGCGCATGCGCACATCAAGATTTCAACTCTTCACAACACGTTTAATAACTACATTTATGAATGTTTTGTTAAATAGCGAATCGTTAGAGATTGTTTTTTCGTCACATGTACAACTACATGAATCTAAATATCATGCATTTATGTTTGAACGCAAACACGAACAATGTTAAAACATAATGATTTAAGTAAAATGTTCGTTTTATATTGGGAAAAAATGATGCGGTTCTTGAAGCGAAGTTGTTGCTCAGGAGAGGGCCGCTCAGGGGAGGTTGGACAGTATCAAGACTGTTTTATTTGCCAATATGTATGTAGTACATACTAGTATGTGTTTTGTGCACTATTTGCTAACTAATATAATATATCCCTTATTGTTAAGATGAACTGATTGCTCTGTTTCAGAGGGTATGAGAATAAAAATAGTAAAATCAAAGCCAACTCGAAGATATATTCAAGTGCTTAAAGCACCGGTGATTATATTCCTGGATGGTAAACCAGTACAACATCCCGAGGCCTACACTATAGAGGTTGATCCATTGACTGAGTCAATCATAATGCAAGCCTCAACTAATATCGGAGTTTTCTATGCCATGCAAACATTCAGTAGTATTGTGTTCGCGGCGGAAGCTCGTACAAATGTAGGGATAAGTATCAAAATTCCGGGCATAAAGGTCAAGGATGGTCCACGCTATACGTACAGAGGTCTTCATTTAGGTACGTACAGTGTACAACGCAACCTCTTCAAATCAACACCCTTTGGGAGTAGCAAAATTATGTTGTTGTTGAGAGGTTGTTGTTCTAGAGAGGTTAAATTAATAATTAAATCGTACGGTGGAAAAAATCATGCTGTTGTTGAAGGGAGATTGTTGCTCAAGAGAGGGCTGCGTTGGAGAGGTTGTACTCTATATGTAAAGTATTTGTGGTCCATGCTTTGTCTAATTAGGTATTCATTTCTTCTTTAACCCCTCCTGCTGCTGGGAAGGTCTAAATCCATAAGCTTAATTTCAATTTAGATACCATTTTTGGTCCTTATTTATTATATCTTCACAAAGTGATATAACGTTCGTGTTCAAATACATATCGCTGACTACAAACCTGCACCCAATTTTATAAATATTAAACCTCTGGGTTAAGTTTTAGATTGAGTTACAATCTGAGTTAAAGTTCATTAAAGCCATTGTATAAAATTTTTGTACAATTTTACAAGAAATTATTGTCTAGTATAGGATAAGAATTTTATTCACTCGTCTGAATTGTTGAGAACATCTAATGTTTGGTACAACAAGAGCAGCCATCATTATCTTGCTTCTGGTTAAATTTTGGTTAACATTTTAATCGACAAGTGCTGAGGTAGAATTATGTCAAGTTAATAATCGGCTCGGAGTCAGAGTCTTCTTAATTGTCCTTTATTGTTCTTGCATAATTTGTTGAAGCAATACGTCAGATTCATACTACAGTAACTGTAGTTGCACTCATTTTCGACGGGGATTTAATTTCGTGGATTTCGGTTGTCGGCTCATACATGAACTCAAATCCCCCACGAATGTAATTGTCGGAAAGAAATCAATTGAGCCCAAAGAAAACAAATAAAAACACAATCATTGTTTATTTAACCCCCCGCAAACGAAGTATATTGGGGTTACTATGTCGGTCGGCCGTTGGTTGGTCCGTTTGTGGAGCGAACTAACACATTCCTAAAGCGATTGCACTGGAATTTGAAATATGTCATCACCATGGAGTGTAGATGCACGACACCATATCCATGCCGAGTGATCCACATATGCCATAGTTATGTGCCCTTGAACTTAGTCATTATAGTGTACAATGGTGTTCTTGGTGTCAAAGTGGCGGCGGGGGTATTAGTCACATCATTGACGAAGCTCTAGTTTCGAGCTGGTATAGTTAAGTAAAAAGTCGAAGTGTTAAATCTTTTTGTCTTTAATGATAATTCAATTTCAGATGTAGCCCGAAATTTCATCGCAGTTGAACAAGTTCTCAAAATTATCGATGTTTTAGCGATGTATAAAATGAATAAACTTCATCTGCATTTATCTGATGACGAAGGTTGGAGGCTTGAGATTAGTGGAATTCCGGAACTGACCGAGGTAAGTCGTAAAATCTCGGGTATTTCCGTCACTGCTCGGGCATTTCCGTAACTAAGAAATACGTCCGCCAGCTCCCCGCAGCGGTTACTTCCCTTGATCAGTACATAATACGTATCTATAGTAGCAAAGCGTGACGTAACCGGTGTGAGGAGTTTGACGCTTCGTACATAAGTGTAGGGTTTCAAATTTTGGTTTTGCAGTTTCCGGTCACTAGATTTTTAGCACTCGTTTTCAAGTATCATTCTCAAAAAACGTGTTTATCGTTCGCGATTCGTAAAATGGGAATTAAGTTTCCAGTTTGCTGCCAAATAAATGAATTCATATCAATATTATATAAGAAAAGTATGTACATTTTGTAATTGCATACTGCAAAAATTAAATTACTAGTAATTGCAATGTACAAAAAACGTTATGAAAAACGCACATGTATGTATTCGAATATTTTCTCTATGTATCCCATCAGTAACATACAAAAATGTATTCAAGTACATGAGTGTTTCTGATTTCGTTTTTGGAGGCGATAGACTCACAAAGATGCCAAGTTTACAAGACTCAATTTTCGCTTACTGCCGACCTTGACACCTGTACTGTGCATTGCGCAGCTCATATAATTACTACCGGCTTATTGCCGATTCGTCGACTAAAACGGGGAACCAATTATGTTAACTATTGTATTGGATCCCATTCTTCTTGTCATGGTATGGTAAACTGGTTCCCGTTAACTTGTCTGTACAAAGCCTTTGGTGCACTGCAACGTTGAACGGGAACCAGTTCAATGAAATGGTAGTATACTCGTTTCGGGTATTTTGAACAAGAAAGCCTCTTATCAAATACTAGTATATGAGCTCTCTTGCTGGAGGCACGACATCTATTTCTACCTAATAATGTTCTTACACGTGGTCGTGATGACCAAGTAAATGACGAGCGTAGTTTGATTGGGCATGTCTTATTTGTATTCAACTACTTTACAGATCGGTGGATCGAGATGTCATGATTTAGACCAAGAAGAATGCATCCTGCCGATGTTGGGGTCCGGTCCGTACTCTAACACATCCGGAAGTGGATTTTATACCATCGGTGATTACCGAGAAATTTTAACTTACGCAAATGAACGCCATATTCAGGTAATTCCAGAGTTTGATATGCCAGGGCATAGTGCGGCTGCCATCAAATCAATTCATGCATCACCAACACAGCTCATGCGAAAAGAAATGAAAAAAGATGTGTATTCTGTAATAGACGACAACGATGTTTCTGAGTTTAGATCAGGTCAGCATTTTAGTAAAAATGTATTAAATCCATGTATGCCGTCTACGTACGTTTTTGTGAAGAAGATTTTACATGAAGTCAAGCGACTGCATGAAGACATACAACCATTGACATTTTACCATTTTGGTGGAGATGAAGTTGCGGACGGGGCCTGGTATGGTTCGCCACACTGCAAAAAATTAATCATTTCAAGAAAAGGTTCGTTATAATTATGAGTACATGTACTAAATGATTCATAGGTGCTCGGTTACAGAGTTCGTTTGATCCGATCGGTCAAACAATATTCTGTATTAATTTACATTTAAAGTATTATTACAGTATTATAATAATTTGCACTTTCTAGACCAAAGACATGTACGCAAATGACGCTGTGGTCTATGTTACTAGTTTTCTTGTTCATACAAATATATGACATATACAGTAACCCACGTGACTTTTGACGTCACAAATGGATAGCGCGGGAAGTGCTTTTTTGCACGAAGCCAGGAGAAAGGAAGCTTGTAAGAATTTTATTCCGATTTCAATTTTCACAACACATAGCGCATACTAAGCGGGGAATTGTGTATGTTCCACGTATAGTTGTCATTTCTTTGTATTCTGTAGTGTTTTCTGTAACGTTCGCGCCAAATGCCTCACCTTTGGGTATATAGCGGGAAGCCAGTTTTTTTTGCATTTGGCGCGAACGTTACGGAACAAAAATATTACTAATTTATATTACATATTAATTTGATCAACTAATTATTTAAAGCAGTTAGCATGAGTTCCATCAGTTTGTGTCCGTTTTTCAGACGTCAAAAGTGAATATGATTTTTTGATGAAGTATTTTGTTACAAATGTTACGAACATTGCGGCACAAGAAGGAATCTCTGTCGGTGCCTGGGAAGAAGCCATGTTGTCATATGACCTTGATGACGTCGGTATGCCATTGTCACGTGATGCATTCCAGAATAAGTAAGATTTATTCCTCTTCAGTATGATTGGACCCGCATCCGTGGGCGACTGTTTAATGTCGCTGACTTCAAATCCCCGTCAATCGGATTAATAAATGTATAAATATTGTTTTGATTTACTATCTTCTAGCGGCGTAGTATATGATATGAGAATAATTTTGTCTCATGCAAAATCGCAACATCTTAGTGAAAACACAAAAACGAAGATCATCGAACAGGTTGGACACGGAAGGTTTCGACGAATCAGTGTTTCGTATTGTTGTCGTCTCGTCAAGGTCGAACACCTATAAGTTACTAGAACATGTCAAGAATTTATAATATTATAAATTTAAACTGGTTCCCGATGCACTTTACATCTTGGAACGGGAGCTAGTAAAGAATTTATATTTGGGCAATACACTTTAACCGTAATTACAATAACGGAATATATTATTTTTGGACACAGCATGACGTCTGATACATGTATTAAGGTGATTGTTTCCCCTGATGTCAATGCACATTTGAATCACCTTTACGGCGGAAACAAGGAGCGCATATAGGATCTCCCGTGAACTGTTCGTAGTACCATATGAGCAGAGTCATGAAACTTCGTACAACGGCTGATCTTTCTGATCGAGATGATTGATTATCCTTCTTTAAGTTTTGGGGCCAATAAGTCAAAATTACAAATTAATGTGGTCTGAAACTTTGCACATTCGGATACAAATACAATGTACAACATAAGCCACCTTCTAGTAATTAATGGCCGGATGCAAATTTACGGCGTACAAACATTTAACTTGTCTTATTTTTATAGAGATATCTACGTGTATGTATGGAAGAAACCAAAAGAGAAGCTATCACCTCACAGAGCTATACTGTTCGCAAATAAAGGATACAAGGTTAGATTATAGCTCATTTAGACCATCCTTAAAATTAGTTTTTTTTGCTGTAACGCTACCTAATCACCAAAAAGGCCGCTATCCAACTTGTTTACCTCTCGGGTATTTTTTTAATTAAAATAAAAAAATAGAATTCTGACATGTATTTTGGGTTAAGTATAAAAATAAAATTGTAAAAAAAAATTCCTATAGATCTACCTACCTAACAACCCATTGAAAATTCTCTGGGAAGGGTTACCGCAAACAGACATTTTCTAGGGATGGCCTGACAAATAGTTTTACCAATATACTTGTAGTCTTGTCATTAGTCCACTGATCAAATTTGATACATTCATCTAGTTTAGTCACCAAATAACGTATTTGATCAAGAAAACAATTTTTAGTCATGGAATCATTTAAAATAATACAGTCAAACCTGTTAAGCGACCACCTCCGAATAAAGGTCACCCTGTGAATAAAGGCCATTAATTTATAAACCAACATTGGTTAATTAGAAAATGAACTCCGAATAAAGGTCATCTGTCCATAAAGGACAACTTTTGTATTTCATTAGGGTGGCCTTTGTTCACAGGTTTGACGGTATAACATTATACGAACTTCACTCATAACAAAAAATAATAAATTATACAGTGTAAATATCCCACAAGATTTTTGACGTCCCAAATAGGTAGTGTGGGGTGCACTTTTTTGCACGAAGCCAGGAAGGTTTTTGTAACATTCTCGCCAAATGAAAGAAACACTGGCTTCTTGCTGTATCCAAAGTATTTGGCGCGAATGTTACAGAGAACTGTACAGATTGAGAATATAAAGAAATGACAGCCATACGTGGAACATACACATTTTTCCGCTTAGCATGCACAATGTGTCCTGAAATTTGAAATCGGAGTAAAATAAGTGCTTCCCGCACTACCCATTTGTATGGTGACTGATTTCTGCCATTTCATATCTTCGTGTGTTCGCCCCTAAAAGTCGAAGCACGCCGACACGAACACACGATAAATTGATCATTTGTCGTGTCTTCGCCTTCGACCTTAGAGGGCGAACACACGAAGACACGAAATATTGAAGACGAGATAACGAAATTTTGATAGGCGAACACACGAAATCTACTATGACACGAACGCACGATAATATGCAAGGTTTCGTGTCGTCGTGTCTTCGCCTTCCGGTAGACATGCGCAGAACATTAAATCTAGTCCATCGTATAATAGTTCTGCAATTCAATAATATGTGTAATGGTTCTGCGCATGTCAACCGGAAGGCGAAGACACGACGACACGAAACCTTGCACTTTATCGTGCGTTCGTGTTTTCGTCCTTCGGGGCGAAGCACGCCGGCACGACGACACGATGATGTGCAATGTTTCGTGTCGTCGTGTCTTCGCCTTTCGAGGCGAAAACACGAACACACGACAAATAAGGGCGCCGATACGACGATTTCATACCCGCCGACACGAAACTCTACAAGAGTAGATTTCGTGTGTTCGCCTATCAAAATTTCGTTATCTCGTCTTCAATATTTCGTGTCTTCGTGTGTTCGCCCTCTAAGGTCGAAGGCGAAGACACGACAAATGATCAATTTATCGTGTGTTCGTGTCGGCGTGCTTCGACTTTCGGGGGCGAACACACGAAGATATGAAATGGCAGAAATCAGCCACCATACATTGGTGACGTCAAAAGTCACGTGGGTTATCCACACTAAACACAGAAACTGACCTCACAAAAAAGAAAGAAAATTCAATACACCCATTTCTTAAAAAGCAATACAATCAGATGCATATTGAACATGTGTCGCCAATACGTTATTGCTGACATTATACGACTGGTTGCAAGTTTAGTTGTATTATATGTAAAAACATCGTACTAAGTACAATCATGTTGTCTATGTGACAGGTGGTACTAGCTTACGGATCATTTCTGTATTTTGATCATCCTTACGAGCCTGACCCTGAAGAGAGAGGATTATACTGGGCAGCAAGAAAACTGTCAACAAAGGATGCCTGGCGTTTTTCACAGAAGATCATGTTTAAAGATGTTGGTAAACCATGCCCACCTTCCGTCAAGGATAAAGATATGTGCTATAAGTTACTGAAACCTGATAATGTAATGGGTAAATAATAATACAGTGCAACCTCTCCAGAGCAACTCTCTCTTGAGCAACAACCTTCCTTCAAAAACATCATGTTTTTCCCACTTCACGATTTATTATTACATGTAATATAACCTCTCTAGAGCAACAACCTCTCAACAACAACATAATTGTGCAACTCCAAAAGGATGTTGCTTTGGAGAGGTTGCACTGTACATATTCTTCTTCAGTATGAATCGTGGATTTGAATGAAGTTTTATTTTGTAAATCTTTTACAGCCAGTGCTATAGGAAAGGATACGAAGTAGCTATAAATGTATCATCATAACTTATATAGATGTTTTTTTTTCATATTTTAAACATATAGCATAAAGCCCAACGGCTTACATGCCAATTATATATACCCGCAAAACATGTATAGTAGCATTACATAATTATGATTTTTGATTCATTAACAATATTATAGAATTATTTTTATAAATAATGATAAAAGGCTGTAATGGCGGATCCTAAATCATAGCGTTTGTGAATTTCTTTTAACCATTTTTTTCTAATGAACTGATGAGAAAAAACAAGGTTTAGATCGGAGATACAAAGGGTCGTCATTTATGGGTGTACATGAGCTCGGAGATAAAGGGGGTCGTCATTTATGGGTGTACATGAGCTCGGAGATACAGGGGGTCGTCATTTATGGGTGTACATGAGCTCAGAGATACAAGGGTCGTCATTTATGGGTGTACATGAGCTCGGAGATACAGGGGGTCGTCATTTATGGGTGTACATGTATACCGAACGTTGTATAACTATTGTTATATACCAGTATAAAAAAATCATTGATATTCTAAAAATGAAATTTATCTTCAAGAAAATTACAAAGTTCACATTTATTTTCATTTCTGGGTGTTTTAGAAAATTTAATCCATCTTCTACCCTCAATTTCTAAACGATGACTTGACATTACTAATTGCTTATCGCTAAGGTATATATGATACAATTTTAGCTTATTTTGTTGACAATTATAGGCATACAAGCTCAGTTGTGGACAGAGACAGTAAGAACAGGTGAACAGGCAGAATATATGTTGTTTCCACGGTTATTGGCAGTAGCTGAAAGGGCCTGGCACAAAGCACCATGGGAAGACATGGATGAGAAAGAGGCAAATAAAATAAAGGATGCCGATTGGTCCAATTTTGTCAATTTACTTGGTTATCATGAGCTACCGAGATTAGACAAAGCTGGTGTTAAGTATAGAATATCACCACCAGGAGCAATGTAAGTTGAATATTATTTTTAAAGTTTGGTGTTGACGGTTTATAGTTCTGTCCTAAATACTTTTTGTCATGTTAATAGTTAATAATCACAGAACGAGTAATTAATATTGTAATATTGCTTGCGTCATTCAATGGCGTTCACGACATGAACACACTTCTCTCTCATCGACAGCACATAGTTCCGGATGAGCCGTTGGGGAATTCTTCCTCATTTCTGTATAAAGGTCTGCTTCAGTTCACGTAGGTAGTGAGGGACTGTCTGTCGACTCTGCATTTTCATTGGATTTTTTCGTGAATTGATTCATTTTGTAAAAGCATGTATTTGCTGTAAAGATATGGTTATCTAAATAAAATTTACTTATCTTTATAATGTCTGGCTTGCAACATGCCGATTGCGTGACTGCCCTCTTGAATATAGTGTGTTTTGGTCCATGTGGTCTATGGGGCAAAATGAAACATTTTACTACAACTAACTTGTCCCTTAATATGGGTCCAATTAAAAGAAATATGCATACTTAACAAATATATATATGACGTGCGATAAATGTACGTTATACACATGCAAAAGGTTTCCCGAACAGATAACGCACGAATGAGAACTACTGAGTTTTGTAAGCAATGTTTCACTTTGCCCCGGTCTCCCCTATTTATCCTACCTATTACAACGTTGCTTACGAACATTTCCTCGTGCAAAACGGAAAAATCGAGCACGTATCAGTTGCTAAACTGCTGGACACGTTTGAATAATTTTACAATTCCTGCGCTGCTAATGTAGTCAAACAACTCTGTGTAAAGTATCATGTCCATTCATTAAACGATATTCGAGGAATCGGAATTCAAAAAGTGTCAGGTTAGAAAGGAATCTTAGTGTTTTATGAAAAAGATGATTTGTTATATACAATGTACATGTAATTATGTCCGATTATCCGAATCGTGTTATCCGAAACCATGGATTATCCGAAACAATATTTCGGTCCCGTCGATGTTGGATAATCGAGGTTTTACTGTATTAAAATATATTTGTAAGAAAAGATGACATACATATTGATAATTGTGTTGTTGATAATGAAATTTCTGTGAAAATGTTTCAGTATTGTCAATCAAAAGCTACAGTTTAAGACTGAATTTCCCGGACAAGAAATCGAATACTATGATACTCAATCAAAGACATGGAAGTTTGTAACACACAATATGCCGATAAATGGTGTAATGACAGTCCGTGCTAGGTAAGAATATAGTGCTTTGTCTGGTATTTTCTTACACTGAGACATTTCAAACGCGTCGCCAAGCGATTTTATTTCAGATGTGAATAGCCTTCCAATTAATGTACATGTGTTAGGATCCGCTCAGAATTGTTATATCAAAATGTCGCGGACAGATTTCGAAAATGTTATAACTTTTTATAAGTTTCCATAATAAAGATGAGTTACCATGACATTTAAAAAAAACATTTACGATCTTTTGACCAAGTTAGTTCCCCTTAAAGTATGCATTGCACTCTGTTGGAGTAATTCATTTTTCAAAGACTCAATGAACATCCATTCCAATGAAAACTCATTGTAAAAAGATGCAATGACACATTCAAATGTATCAGTCTAACTTGATAAAGAGAAATACAATGTACTGGTCATAGTGCAAAATCTTACAGAATATTTTCTATCACGTGCGTAAATCGATAAGATGGCGATCGACTTACCTTTATGTTTTTATGCGCACGGAAGCGGCAAAATCTGAAGATTTTCTTGAACAGACTTGCGATATTTGGTGAAATTAGATTAAAAACATAACGTTCGCATTGGTATGAAACTCACGGAAATCGAGTGCCTGTAAGTAATGGTTTCAGTTTAATATATATGACATTCATAGCGACTTTATTTTGTTTTATCAGGTCAAGTGATGGAAAACGATACAGTAGAAGTATTGAGATTAACCCAAACAACGCAGGTTCCTTGATGGCGTCAAGTGTTACCATGGTTACGAGTAGTTTTATCATTTCAGTATTACATGCATTCTTTTCAATCTTTGTATTAAAACATTTAATGATTTTATAATACGTGTATTAACAATATGGATGACTAAGTTTATACAAATTGAACGAACTGCTCAGTACGATAAACATTCATTATTTAGTCACCGTGCAACCTCTCCAAAGTAACACCCTTTGTGAGTAGAAAAAATATGTTGTTGTCGAGAGGTTGTTGCTCTAGAGACGTTAAATCAATAGTTAAATTATGTAGTAGGAAAGATCGTGCAGTTGTTAAAGGGAGGTTGTTGCTCAAGAGAGGATTCGCTCTAGTCAGTTTGTACTGTATTTACGAATGTACATTAACAGTACTAGTACTCTTATCATTTTCTTTTATATCAGACATTAATTCAATTATGTACATGCTTCTGACAGTTATTTAATAACTGTTGGATTTGGTGAGGTGTGTGTCTTGCTGTTCAACAGTCATATATATCCGCCCATGCATTTCTACAATACATTGTCATGTATAATTATTTTTGTACTTTATTCTTTTTCTTCAGTAAGTAAACTAGACGTGATAAGATTTTACTGTAAAGTATATATTTAATAAAACTATATTTTCTGTGGATTCTTTTTATGTTTTATATCGTGTATCAATTCGTCAATTATGTCAATAGAATGCCGAGCTAAAGGAATTTGTTTTAACAATATCTATCAATGTTCATGGTCATACTATATGTTCATGGTCATACTATATGTTCATGGTCATACTATATAGTCATGGTCATACTATATGTTCATGGTCATACTATATAGTCATGGTCATACTATAAGTTCATGTTCATATAATATAGTCATGGTCATACTATATGTTCATGGTCATACTATATAGTCATGGTCATACTATATGTTCATGGTCATACTATATAGTCATGGTCATACTATATGTTCATGGTCATACTATATAGTCATGGTCATACTATAAGTTCATGTTCATATAATATAGTCATGGTCATACTATATGTTCATGGTCATACTATATGTTCATGGTCATACTATATAATCATGGTCATACTATATAGTCATGGTCATACTATATAGTCATGGTCATACTATATACTCATGGTCATACTATATGTTCATGGTCATACTATATAGTCATGGTCATACTATATACTCATGGTCATACTATTAGTCATGGCAATACTATATACTCATGGTCATACTATATACTCATGGTCATACAATTAGTCATGGTCATACTATATACTCATGGTCATACTATATGTTCATCGTCATACTATTAGTCATGGTCATACTATATACTCATGGTCATACTATATACTCATGGTCATACTATATGTTCATGGTCATACTATTAGTCATGGTCATACTATATACTCATGGTCATACTATATACTCATGGTCATACTATATACTCATGGTCATACTATATACTCATGGTCATACTATATAGTCATGGTCATACTATATGTTCATGGTCATACTATATGTTCATGGTCATACTATATAGTCATGGTCATACTATATAGCCATGATCATACTATATACTCATGGTCATACTATATGTTCATGGTCATACTATATAGTCATGGTCATACTATATGTTCATGGCCATACTATATACTCATGGTCATACTATTTACTCATGGTCATACTATTAGTCATGGTCATACTATTTATTCATGGTCATACTATATACTCATGGTCATACTATATACTCATGGTCATACTATTAGTCATGGTAATACTATATAGTCATGATCATACTATATGTTCATGGTCATACTATATACTCATGGTCATACTATATACTCACGGTAATACTATATAGTCATGGTCATACTATATACTCATGGTCATACTATATAGTCATGGTCATACTATATGTTCATGGTCATACTATATGTTCATGGTCATACTATATAGTCATGGTCATACTATATGTTCATGGTCATACTATATGTTCATGGTCATACTATATAGTCATGGTCATACTATAAGTTCATGGTCATACTATATGTTCATGGTCATACTATATACTCATGATCATACTATATAGTCATGGTCATACTATATAGTCATGGTCATACTATATACTCATGGTCATACTATATACTCATGGTCATACTATATAGTCATGGTCATACTATATACTCATGGTCATACTATATGTTCATGGTCATACTATTAGTCATGGTCATACTATATACTCATGGTCATACTATATGTTCATCGTCATACTATTAGTCATGGTCATACTATATACTCATGGTCATACTATATACTCATGGTCATACTATATGTTCATGGTCATACTATTAGTCATGGTCATACTATATACTCATGGTCATACTATATACTCATGGTCATACTATATACTCATGGTCATACTATATACTCATGGTCATACTATATAGTCATGGTCATACTATATGTTCATGGTCATACTATATGTTCATGGTCATACTATATAGTCATGGTCATACTATATAGCCATGATCATACTATATACTCATGGTCATACTATATGTTCATGGTCATACTATATAGTCATGGTCATACTATATGTTCATGGCCATACTATATACTCATGGTCATACTATTTACTCATGGTCATACTATTAGTCATGGTCATACTATTTATTCATGGTCATACTATATACTCATGGTCATACTATATACTCATGGTCATACTATTAGTCATGGTAATACTATATAGTCATGATCATACTATATGTTCATGGTCATACTATATACTCATGGTCATACTATATACTCACGGTAATACTATATAGTCATGGTCATACTATAT
This sequence comes from Lutraria lutraria, assembly GCA_964023205.1. Classification (NCBI taxonomy): domain Eukaryota; kingdom Metazoa; phylum Mollusca; class Bivalvia; order Venerida; family Mactridae; genus Lutraria; species Lutraria lutraria. The sequence continues at coordinate 10,692,639 of OZ026846.1, read as the reverse complement.
ACTCATGGTCATACTATATAGTCATGGTCATACTATATGTTCATGGTCATACTATATGTTCATGGTCATACTATATAGTCATGGTCATACTATATGTTCATGGTCATACTATATGTTCATGGTCATACTATATAGTCATGGTCATACTATAAGTTCATGGTCATACTATATGTTCATGGTCATACTATATACTCATGATCATACTATATAGTCATGGTCATACTATATAGTCATGGTCATACTATATACTCATGGTCATACTATATACTCATGGTCATACTATATAGTCATGGTCATACTATATACTCATGGTCATACTATATGTTCATGGTCATACTATTAGTCATGGTCATACTATATACTCATGGTCATACTATTAGTCATGGTAATACTATATAGTCATGGTCATACTATATGTTCATGGTCATACTATATACTCATGGTCATACTATATGTTCATGGTCATACTATATAGTCATGGTCATACTATATACTCATGGTCATACTATATACTCATGGTCATACTATATAGTCATGGTCATACTATATACTCATGGTCATACTATTAGTCATGGCCATACTATATACTCATGGTCATACTATATACTCATGGTCATACAATTAGTCATGGTCATACTATATACTCATGGTCATACTATATGTTCATCGTCATACTATTAGTCATGGTCATACTATATACTCATGGTCATACTATATACTCATGGTCATACTATATGTTCATGGTCATACTATTAGTCATGGTCATACTATATACTCATGGTCATACTATATACTCATGGTCATACTATATACTCATGGTCATACTATATACTCATGGTCATACTATATAGTCATGGTCATACTATATGTTCATGGTCATACTATATGTTCATGGTCATACTATATAGTCATGGTCATACTATATAGCCATGATCATACTATATACTCATGGTCATACTATATGTTCATGGTCATACTATATAGTCATGGTCATACTATATGTTCATGGCCATACTATATACTCATGGTCATACTATTTACTCATGGTCATACTATTAGTCATGGTCATACTATTTATTCATGGTCATACTATATACTCATGGTCATACTATATACTCATGGTCATACTATTAGTCATGGTAATACTATATAGTCATGATCATACTATATGTTCATGGTCATACTATATACTCATGGTCATACTATATACTCACGGTAATACTATATAGTCATGGTCATACTATATACTCATGGTCATACTATATAGTCATGGTCATACTATATGTTCATGGTCATACTATATGTTCATGGTCATACTATATAGTCATGGTCATACTATATAGCCATGATCATACTATATACTCATGGTCATACTATATGTTCATGGTCATACTATATAGTCATGGTCATACTATATGTTCATGGCCATACTATATACTCATGGTCATACTATTTACTCATGGTCATACTATATAGTCATGGTCATACTATAAGTTCATGGTCATACTATATGTTCATGGTCATACTATATACTCATGATCATACTATATAGTCATGGTCATACTATATAGTCATGGTCATACTATATACTCATGGTCATACTATATACTCATGGTCATACTATATAGTCATGGTCATACTATATACTCATGGTCATACTATATGTTCATGGTCATACTATTAGTCATGGTCATACTATATACTCATGGTCATACCATATACTCATGGTCATACTATATGTTCATGGTCATACTATATACTCATGGTCATACTATATGTTCATGGTCATACTATATAGTCATGGTCATACTATATACTCATGGTCATACTATATACTCATGGTAATACTATATAGTCATGGTCATACTATATACTCATGGTCATACTATATAGTCATGGTCATACTATATGTTCATGGTCATACTATATGTTCATGGTCATACTATATAGTCATCATCATATTTTATAGTCATGGTCATACTATATAGTCATGGTCATACTATATGTTCATGGTCATACTATATGTTCATGGTCATACTATATAGTCATCATCATATTTTATAGTCATGGTCATACTATATAGTCATGGTCATATTATATTCTCATGGCCATATTATTAGTCATGGTCATACTATATACTCATGGTCATACTATATAATCATGGTCATACTATTAGTCATGGTCATACTTTTAGTCATGGTCATACTATTAGTCATGGTCATACTATATACTCATGGTCATACTATATAGTCATGGTCATACTATATAGTCATGGTCATACTATATACTCATGGTCATACTATATACTCATGGTCATACTATATGTTCATGGTCATACTATATACTCATGATCATACTATATAGTCATGGTCATACTATATAGTCATGGTCATACTATATACTCATGGTCATACTATATACTCATGGTCATACTATATAGTCATGGTCATACTATATACTCATGGTCATACTATATGTTCATGGTCATACTATTAGTCATGGTCATACTATATACTCATGGTCATACTATATACTCATGGTCATACTATTAGTCATGGTAATACTATATAGTCATGGTCATACTATATGTTCATGGTCATACTATATACTCATGGTCATACTATATACTCATGGTCATACTATATGTTCATGGTCATACTATTAGTCATGGTCATACTATATACTCATGGTCATACTATATACTCATGGTCATACTATATACTCATGGTCATACTATATACTCATGGTCATACTATATAGTCATGGTCATACTATATGTTCATGGTCATACTATATGTTCATGGTCATACTATATAGTCATGGTCATACTATATAGCCATGATCATACTATATACTCATGGTCATACTATATGTTCATGGTCATACTATATAGTCATGGTCATACTATATGTTCATGGCCATACTATATACTCATGGTCATACTATTTACTCATGGTCATACTATTAGTCATGGTCATACTATTTATTCATGGTCATACTATATACTCATGGTCATACTATATACTCATGGTCATACTATATACTCATGGTCATACTATTAGTCATGGTAATACTATATAGTCATGGTCATACTATATGTTCATGGTCATACTATATACTCATGGTCATACTATATGTTCATGGTCATACTATATAGTCATGGTCATACTATATACTCATGGTCATACTATATACTCATGGTAATACTATATAGTCATGGTCATACTATATACTCATGGTCATACTATATAGTCATGGTCATACTATATGTTCATGGTCATACTATATGTTCATGGTCATACTATATAGTCATGGTCATACTATATAGCCATGATCATACTATATACTCATGGTCATACTATATAGTCATGGTCATACTATATGTTCATGGTCATACTATATGTTCATGGTCATACTATATAGTCATCATCATATTTTATAGTCATGGTCATACTATATAGTCATGGTCATATTATATTCTCATGGCCATATTATTAGTCATGGTCATACTATATAGTCATGGTCATACTATATAGCCATGATCATACTATATACTCATGGTCATACTATATGTTCATGGTCATACTATATAGTCATGGTCATACTATATGTTCATGGCCATACTATATACTCATGGTCATACTATTTACTCATGGTCATACTATTAGTCATGGTCATACTATTTATTCATGGTCATACTATATACTCATGGTCATACTATATACTCATGGTCATACTATTAGTCATGGTAATACTATATAGTCATGATCATACTATATGTTCATGGTCATACTATATACTCATGGTCATACTATATACTCACGGTAATACTATATAGTCATGGTCATACTATATACTCATGGTCATACTATATAGTCATGGTCATACTATATAGTCATGGTCATACTATATACTCATGGTCATACTATATAGTCATGGTCATACTATATGTTCATGGTCATACTATATGTTCATGGTCATACTATATAGTCATGGTCATACTATATGTTCATGGTCATACTATATGTTCATGGTCATACTATATAGTCATGGTCATACTATAAGTTCATGGTCATACTATATGTTCATGGTCATACTATATACTCATGATCATACTATATAGTCATGGTCATACTATATAGTCATGGTCATACTATATACTCATGGTCATACTATATACTCATGGTCATACTATATAGTCATGGTCATACTATATACTCATGGTCATACTATATGTTCATGGTCATACTATTAGTCATGGTCATACTATATACTCATGGTCATACTATATACTCATGGTCATACTATTAGTCATGGTAATACTATATAGTCATGGTCATACTATATGTTCATGGTCATACTATATACTCATGGTCATACTATATGTTCATGGTCATACTATATAGTCATGGTCATACTATATACTCATGGTCATACTATATACTCATGGTAATACTATATAGTCATGGTCATACTATATACTCATGGTCATACTATATAGTCATGGTCATACTATATGTTCATGGTCATACTATATGTTCATGGTCATACTATATAGTCATCATCATATTTTATAGTCATGGTCATACTATATAGTCATGGTCATATTATATTCTCATGGCCATATTATTAGTCATGGTCATACTATATACTCATGGTCATACTATATAATCATGGTCATACTATTAGTCATGGTCATACTTTTAGTCATGGTCATACTATTAGTCATGGTCATACTATATACTCATGGTCATACTATATACTCATGGTCATACTATATAGTCATGGTCATACTATATAGTTATGGTCATACTATATACTCATGGTCATACTATATACTCATGGTCATACTATATACTCATGGTCATACTATATACTCATGGTCATACAATATGTTCATGGTCATACTATATGTTCATGGTCATACTATATAGTCATGGTCATACTATATACTCATGGTCATACTATATACTCATGGTCATACTATATACTCATGGTCATACTATATACTCATGGTCATACTATATAGTCATGGTCATACTATTAGTCATGGTCATACTATATGTTCATGGTCATACTATATACTCATGGTCATACTATATAGTCATGGTCATACTATATGTTCATGGTCATACTATATGTTCATGGTCATACTATATGTTCATGGTCATACTATATGTTCATGGTCATACTATATGTTCATGGTCATACTATATAGTCATGGTCATACTATAAGTTCATGGTCATACTATATGTTCATGGTCATACTATATACTCATGGTCATACTATATGTTCATGGTCATACTATATAGTCGTGGTCATACTATATACTCATGGTCATACTATATACTCATGGTCATACTATTAGTCATGGTCATACTATATAGTCATGGTCATACTATTAGTCATGGTCATACTATATGTTCATGGTCATACTATTAGTCATGGTCATACTATATACTCATGGTCATACTATATAGTCATGGTCATACTATTAGTCATGGTCATACTATATGTTCATGGTCATACTATTAGTCATGGTCATACTATATACTCATGGTCATACTATTAGTCATGGTCATACTATATAGTCATGGTCATACTATTAGTCATGGTCATACTATATGTTCATGGTCATACTATTACTCATGGTCATACTATATAGTCATGGTCATGCTATATACTCATGGTCATACTATATGTTCATGGTCATTCTATATACAGTTTGTAGTCATGGTTAAACTATAATCCCTCGTGACAAAAAATCAACAAAACGTTATTTGTTTAAAAGTACATTAAAATGTACAACTATTATAAGAGACAACAATCGTAACAAAATAAATTTATTATTAACAAATTGACTGTTTAACTAACATACAACACATCTTTTTTATAAATTCTATACAAACAACTATACAAAACCATACACTCATGTTGATACTTGGCTGTTGTTTGCAACTTGAGTTTTATAAATCCATTACAATATTGTAAAACACTAAACGTTAAAGTAAATATTGAGAAACAAATAGGAATGATACTTAGTACATGTAGTATTCATTGAGATTCTTCATAATCCATTCAGATAAAAAAATAGTATCTACGTCAAATGTTGCATGAATGATACACTCACTCACTGGAATGATTAAAGTCGTCATGGAATTAAGACAATTCCTCGAACTATAACCCAGGTTTTGCTATTCTTGAAAGGTTGAATCCGTAGACAAGTAATGTCACGAGGAATTGATTTACCCATAGCTTTAGTGTCTATTTCTCCATCAACGAAGTCAGCGATCTTCGTAGACACACAGTTAGGTTTAGATAAACCACCTGGACCTTTAATCCCGACGTATAGTGAGGAATACATTATGGAGTCGTACGACTGAGAGGCGTGACCTGTTGATATAACAATTCTGGAAAAGTTTTGGGGATCTTCAAAGAGCAAATTCAAATATTCAGTTCTTTGGATTTTTTTCGCCCAGAAGAACGTCGAGCTGTTTCCATCATAGGCGTGAGATGGGGGATGTCCTGGGACAGTTTCAAATGTTGTCACAATCGTAGCTGTCGGATAAATCCCTTCTGGCAGACGACGTATAGAAGGCATGTTTTTGCCGAAATCTTTGAAGTTTTTATCAATAGAGGGCATCAGCTTGTTTAACAAGGACGAAAATTTGCCGTTATGTTGAAAAAGGCTGTAGTTTGAATAAATGGGTTTTGTTTGTCCTTGAAGACGTAAAACTTCACCAAGAAGTAAATCGCCTGGTTTGGTGTCAAAGTTCGATAGCAATATGTTAGCAATTTGAAATAAATCCTTGCTTTGGAATAATTTTCCAATAAAACCGAGTCTAGAAAACTCTAACATTGCCCAGTGTGTTGAAACTGAATCGATCTTCTGTCTTATATAAACTGAAAAGTTTTCTGCGCATAAAATATCGTCTTCTAATTGTATATAATACCGCGATATATTGATGCTATAGAGAAACAGGTAGGAAAAGTCTATATTCTGCTTTGTCCGCCATTTTACTCTTAATACGGGGTCCTGACGCGTGCGTTTAAGCTTTCCAAAATCAGGATAAATGGCTTCTGGTGGATTTATTATTTGTATGAAACCCTCTTCACAGAACGATTTAAACATTCCGTACACAGACAAGGCAATTTCATTGTTGTAAGTTTCATTCTCATCGGATAAGAGAATAACAACCGTTATGTCCGTTCTCTGGTCCGGAGTGGTGGTATTTATTATTGACCGTATGGTATCGTACAAGTATATATCGTCGGTGTTCGGTCGGCTTATTGAAGGAATTCCAATCGTAAGAAATCCTAAAACAAAAACAAAATCTGTGTTACATGATGAAATCGTAGTATTTGGTTAATAGGGTGTTAAAAATACAATGATGGGATCCTTGACCGGAAACTAACAGGCATCTCAGCCCCGTTTATAAAAAAATGTTCATATAATTATATCTATTCAAATAGTTTTGTTCGTCATTTCTTTAACAGACATACTGGACGATAAACAGCATCTCCGGATAGAGATTGACAATTTACTGGTTCCAGTTGTGCAAAGCCTTTGGTGCACTGCAATATTGAGCGGGAACCAGTTTAGATTGACAACTGGCTTGAGATTGTATTTGTACATATAAATGGTACCATTCGCATTGTCATTACGAACAACCAAGTTCACTTTCAGACAAATGACGCTCACAAGAGACGAGCGTATCACATATGAGTACTACGGTCATGTGAAAGTGTGCGTATTGTTCTCCGATGTAAGATAAAATATGGTTTATGATTAGCAATATATGAAAACAATAACCCAAGACGGTGGCCCGCAGATAAAAAACTACGCTAGTCGTGGAATAAACGAGCACTAAATTATATCTTATACACAAGAGATAAATCTACTGTGAGAACTGAGAAATTGCCAGCAAAACTATTTGACAAATCTATACAAACTTACATCACCGAACCACCATCAGACAACACATGTAACATTAAAAGGAGACAATATGACGCCAGTATTTCTTTAACTCATTCGGAAAAGAAATTCTATCAAATATTAAGATATCGTATTTTTAGCGCCTGGAGAATCGCTAGAAAGAATAAACAAGAAGGTCTTCCAGACTTCATGATTTATGGAGTATGAAATATTGAGAAATTGTTCGAGTATTCTTTCAATTTTAAGGCTTTATTCAAAAGTGTCCCTGAGAATTAAAGTACAATTTGTCAGAAGTAAGAATTAGCATACATTTTAACATCATATAACAAAGATCTTTTTGGAGGCTTTGCCTTCCATAGTATACAGTGGGTTAATAGTTATTTAAGGTTATTACCAAATCAAGGTCATTTGAGGTTATTTCAAATAGTTTTAGAAAAAAAGCGGTGACGGTGAGAAATTATATATTCTGGGAGAGTATGTTGATATTAAATGGACTGCTACAATGCATAATTGAATAAAAATATATACATAAATTAAATGGGCCCCCTGGTCGGGTAGTTATGGTTCCGAACTAAAAATCTTTAGTCCTCGTCGCTATGGGTTAAAATCCCTGCCCGGACCGTACATAGTTGTCCAACTATCGTACGGAAAGTCGTAGGTTATATCCAGATGTACCAACAGTATAGGGCTGAAAAAAGGTAACCAAAAAATGACCCTGACTGTAGGTGCGCCGGTAAACATCAGTGAAAAAAAAGCGAGAAAAATGACTGTATGAACATGCGGCAACAGTTATCAGGAATCAATTATATTATCAGTCGATATAATGATTTACAAGTTAATAGTAAAATGAAACAAAATACACCGTACTTATTTCAATTATCCTAATTCAATGATGATATTTCATTTATCATAAGTAGTAATAGGCGGTACCCTGGTACCATGGTCATATAGAATATAGAGGGGGTCGGTACCAGAAGTAAACAAAATTGTGACAAATTGGGACAAATTGGAAATCAATGTTGTACCCCAAAATAGTATGAATTGAATTTTCGGAATGTTCTGGTACCATTATTTTGTGTGTGTATAGACTAAATATTCATTTGAGACAATGAGAGAATTTTCTTTCGAAAAGACATGGTGGCCCTGAAAAGGGCCGTTGGTGGTCCTGAAAAGGACCGTTGGTTGTGACTGTTAGTCGGATCTTCATTTCTTTATTTCTTTACCATACTTGCCCCGAGGTTGTTTCTCAAGATCATGTTTTCGTTTCTTCGTTTCTGTCATCTCCGGTTTCTTTTTGTCATGCTCCGGTTTCTTTTTCTCATGCTCATGTTTTCGTTTCTTTGAATCATACATAAACTGTACAGGTACAATCATTTCTTGTGGCTTAAACCGTACTTCTTGATTTTTCATGAGTCTGACCATCTCTTGCATGACTTGATTCATCTGTACCATTTCTTCCTTGATACCTTGTAGAACAGACAATCCCGTTGTAGGCTTTGTAATTGTATTAGACTGTTTATCCGTCATAAGCTGTGTATTCGCCATAGAGGGCTGTGTATTCGTCATAGTGGGTTGTACATCTACCATAGGCTGTGTATTCGTCATAGGTTGTATAGGCTGTGTATTCGTCATAGTGGGTTGTACATCTACCATGGGTTGTGTATTCGTCATAGTGGGTTGTACATCTACCATGGGTTGTATCGGCTGTACATCTACCATAGGCTGTACATCTACCATGGACTGTTGACTGTATTGGCTGTACAGTGGTTGACTGTATTGGCTGTACTGTGGCTGCCTATACTGTAGTTGACCGTACTTTGGCTGGTTGTACTTCGGCTGGTTGTAATGCATACCCGCATTCGGGTCTATCAACTCAGATGATTCTAGTGCTTCTCTCAATATATCGTATGGCATGTTGAAGGACTCCATGCTAGATAATGAAAAAATAGTGTCTGCGCCGGGGGTATTTATACTTTTTGCCTGCACGCGCCAGTGTTCTATTAGGTCAAGGTCAATTGTGAGAAGTTTTTTTGAATACGTGTGACACTTCAAGTTTTTACAAGTGTGACACTTCAAGTTTTTTTTAACAAGTGTTTGACACGTCAAGGTCAAGGTTATATTGTAGATATGCTTTGTACACATTATACAATCACAGCAATTTGAATACTGTACACTTAATACTATCACAGCACTTTGCAGACTGTACACATTATACTATCACAGCAATTTGAACACTGTACACTTAATACTATCACAGCACTTTGCAGACTGTACACTTAATACTATCACAGCACTTTGCAGACTGTACACTTAATACTATCACAGCAATTTGAATACTGTACACATTATACTATCACAGCAATTTGCAGACTGTACACTTAATACTATCACAGCAATTTGAATACTGTACACATTATACTATCACAGCACTTTGCAGACTGTACACTTAATACTATCACAGCAATTTGCAGACATTTGTTGAAAATGATTGTACATCACATACTAACACTTATATTTGTGGGGGAAATACTTTGTACAATCACAGCACTTATATTTGTTGAAAATGATTGTACACATCATACTATCACTTATATTTGTAGGAAATGTTTAACTTACCTCACACCGTCTATTTGTATTTGGTGTTATCAGATAGGAATGTAAATATTGACAATATGAGAGTGATTCTTTCTGAATTGTATGGGGGGCCCTGAAAAGGGCCGTTGGTGGTCCTGAAAAGGACCGTTGGTGTTTGTATGGGGATTAATGGCGTTGACCGCATCTCCCCATACAAGCAGGACACCACTTGTCCCATTTCTGGACATCCTTCGGGTCCGGTGTAGGTTGGTAGAGGTTCGACGGAACCTCTACCAGTTCATCTTCCCAGTTCTCTGGGGTTGATTCTTGAGGGGTATCCCCCCAGTCCTCTTCCCCAGAGCTGACCACAACCTCCTCCGCGAACTGTTTCCCCTCTCTTAGGGTCTTCACCTCCAACCTCAACTCTTCTAACTGCATCTCCAGTTGTTCAATATACAACCCTAAGGTTGTATACTTTCTCTTAATAATGTTAAGCGTGCGTTGCGACATCTTGATACAGAATGAAATTAGATCAAGGCAAGGTCACTGACTCTCATATGATACAAGGACTCTGATTGGTCCATTTTAACAGTATTTCATTGGTCCATTTTAACAGTATTTCATTGGTCCATTTTAACGGTATTTCATTGGTCTATTTTACTGGCATTTCATTGGTCTGTTCTAGGTCAGTGTTTTTCTCATGTTCCATAGCTCATTTATGTTTCATGATTCAACATGGGCAACTGCTTGAAAAGTTCTTCTGATGAACCTGAACAAGAAGATGTTTGGGTGGTCAAGATGGGTAATTTGTACCCAGACTTGTCTGAATTCCAAGATGCATGTGTAGAAGTGAAGATGGATATCAAGATGGGTAATTTATACCCTGACCTTGCCATCTTTTATGATGAGGATTTGAGAGCCAACTATTGGCGATACCTATTTCTTGCAGAAATGCAATGAATTACCCAACGGCCCTTATTAGGGCCACCATATGTGTTAGATTCGTTTTATATCTCAAGCAAAGACAAAAGCATATTACATTGTCTATCATTTTATTTTTGAAAACATTTATAAAGTACAACAAAGTACAACACAATACAACTCACTTAGTCTCCAATTTATACACAATTGTCCAACACATTGTCCAACACATTGTCTGGATTACACAAAGTCACTCACAGTTTTTGTTGGATTCTTTTTGTATTTACGTTTTTTCTTACTCTGTTCTGCGTCCTGTAGATCGACCTGTTCACCTTGTTTCTTAGGACAGTCTGCGATGAAATGTCCTTGTTCATGACAATAAAAGCATTCATTGTTGAAGGGTTCCGTACAGCTTGTAGAATAATGTCCTTTCTTTCCACAACGATAACACTTGATATGATCCCATGTTACATTTTTCTGTCCACAGAGCTGATCCGCTAAGTTGTTAAGCTCTTTAATTTTCTTCTTTAATGAATACATCAAAGTTTGATCTCGGTTCTCTTCAACTTGGTTCATTTTAGGATCGCTCATGTTGAAATGATAAAAAACGGACGGAGCGTACGTCTTTTATAGAGTGTCACGCGTTATGACCTTGAACCCGAACTATAAAAAACGGCGGAGAAGTTTTAAGATCATAATCATGTCAGATACCGACAGTACTAGTGGTGAGGATGAACCTCCAACTAAACGAAGTAAGGTTGAGCCTGTGCGCGACTATTATGACATACAGTCACGCATGGAAAGAAAGTCAAGAAAATTCAAGACTCAATCCAAAGTATATGATGTGACATTTCAGCCGTATAATCAATCGTTTGAATTTACAAACAGGTTGTTTAATGATATGATGGATCAACTCTACAAGAGATGTGAAGTGAGATCAAATGATCGAGTTCGAGTATCTATTCTACATCCTGATTTGGACTTTGGAATACATGTTCCGTTTAATAGGGCATCTCGTATTAGTGGAGATACATTATTGGATGAAATTGAACGTGTGGCACAGAGTAACCGTCAATTTAAAATTCATGATGGGGCGGCACAGATGGAAATTACGCATATTGCTATGCCACAGGGATCCGGAAAGAAAACGTTTAAAGCACCAAACTTATCCAGTATGCGGAAGTCAAAGACAAGTGTTGTGTGTATTGACAATAGTAAGGACTCTATGTGTTTAGCTAGATCGATTGTGGTAGGACGGTGCAAAGTGGATGAAAATCAAACCCCGGAATGGAAAAAACGATGGGGTCTTATACGTCAGTCTAAGAAAAATCTTCAAAAATACGAAGCTGAAGCATTATTAAAGCAAGTGGGTATTTCATCGGATCAGTCGTGTGGTATAGAAGAATACCAAAAACTACAGGACTATATCTATCCCAGCTACGTGATTAAAATCCATCCACAACATTATGGAAGTGAATTGTTATTCAAACCACCCGCTATGACTGAAAAAAGTCGTGTGATTCATATCTTTCACCATGATAATCATTATGACTGTATTGTATCCATTACCGGATTTCTCGGGCGGAGTTATTATTGTGAATGGTGTGATGTCGGTTATGATCACCGTGAAGGACACCAGTGTAGCCATATTTGTCAGTGTTATGCTCACACCCTGTGCCCAGCAGGACAATCTATAAGATGTCCGGATTGCCGTCGCCTATTCCAGAGTCAGGCATGTTTTGACAATCATAAAACAAAAACGGGAAAACAACGTAAAACCATTTGTGAATCCGTATGGAATTGTAAGAAATGTGGACAAAAGGTGATTGAAACGAAACGGAGTCACGTTTGCCCAGGGACAAAGAAATGTAGGTGTTGTAAAGCCATAGTAGGACCAGATCATGACTGTTACATTCCAACGTATGAACCACCCAATAGAAAACAACCAGAAGTACCATTCATCTTTTTTGATTTTGAATGTCGTTTTGATTCTGGAGAACATATCCCTAATTTTTGTGTGGCTCAACGTGCTTGTGGTGACTGTATGTGTAAGTCAGTGAAAACTCCATGTGAGTATTGTGAAGAGGTGAATGAAGCCAGACAAATGACATTCCGTGGTGAAAATACGTTACAACAATTCTGTACTTGGCTATTCCTCCCTACCCATCGAGGATCGACAGTGATAGCCCACAATGCTCAAGGCTATGACGCTCAGTTTATTCTTAGATATGTGGTTACTCAGGGGACGGCGAAACCCCAGTTGATTATGAATGGTAGTAAAATCATTCAATTGAGAGTGCATGGAATACGCATGATTGACTCCCTCAGTTTCCTGAGTATGCCTCTCTCCTATTTTCCCAATACATTTGGACTGACCGAGTTAGCCAAAGGATGGTTTCCATTCTATGCAAACACCTTGGCGTATCAAGATTATGTGGGACCTTATTTACCGCTACACTTTTACAAACCGGATAGTATGAAACCAGAGCGACGTGAAGAGTTTTTAACCTGGTACAATGAAAGAAAAGGTGACGTATTTGATTTTCAAAAGGAAATGGAGAAATACTGTCAATCGGATGTGGACATTTTAAGACGCGGGTGTGGAGAATTTCGTCAACAATTATTGGAAAGTGATCAAATAGATCCATTTACTGAAGCTACCACATTAGCTCAAGTGTGTAACAAAGCCTGGCGCAAAAATTCCATGCCACCTCATAGTTTAGCCGTGATTTCGGATGCCGGGTATCCCAATAAAACCCGGTATTCCATGAAAGGCATACGTTGGCTACAAATGATGGCTGTCACCGAAGAGATACATATTCGACATGCCTTGAATAACAAAGGCGAAGTCAAAATTGGACCTTATTACGTGGATGGCTATTGTCAAGAGACCAACACCGTGTATGAATTCATGGGATGTTGGTACCATGGGTGCCCCACCTGTTTTCCTAACCGAAGTACCATCAATCCGTATACTTTGAGAAGCATGCAACAGGCCTATCACGATACGTATAAACGACTGGAGTCTTTGAAAGAACAGGGGTACCCTGTTGTGGTCATGTGGGAATGTGAATTTGATCAGCGTTGTCAAAAGGATCCTACCTATAAGACAAGAGTGGAACGATTCTATCATGGTCAAGAACCGATACAACCCAGGGAAGCTTTGTTCGGAGGTCGTACGAATGCCGTCCGACTGTATCATGAAGTAGACAACGATCAAGAAATCAAATATGTGGATATTTGTTCTCTCTATCCGTATGTGAACAAGTACAGGGCTTATCCGATAGGTCATCCAGTGATCATGAGTCAAGAACAAATTGATCAACAGCATATTGAGAAATACAAAGGACTGATTAAATGCCGTGTTCTACCCCCGCAAGATTTATGGATGCCTGTCTTACCCATACACTGTAATAGTAAAATGGTGTTTACGCTATGCCGTACCTGTGCTGAGAAGGAGATGGATTATTGTACACATTCCCCGTATGAACGATTCTTGTATGGCACATGGACTCATGTTGAATTGGCTAAAGCTATTGCTTTAGGCTATCAAGTATCAAAAGTGTATCATGTATGGCACTGGGATGAATGGAGTACGGACGTCTATCGGCAATACATTGACAAATACTTGAAAATGAAACAAGAGGCTAGTGGATATCCTCCAGGGGTGGATACGGAAGAGGCTCAAGATAAATTTAAACAAGATTATTTTGAAGCAGAAGGAATTCGTTTGCAACAGGTGGAGAAAAATCCAGGAAAACGAGCTTTTGCCAAAACCATGCTGAATTGTCTCTGGGGTAAAAATGCTCAAACTAACCTCTTGCCTAAAACAGAGTATGTTCATCGATTGGACCAGTTCTACGGAATACTGAACGATCCTAAAAAGTCTGTGAAATATGCAGAGTGTTTTGATCATGATGAATTCGTGTTAATGAATTACACTGATGAATCGGACAAAGCAGACCCTCATTCATCAGCCAATCCTGTGGTGGCTTCATTTGTGACGGCTTATGCTCGATTAGAACTGTACAAAGTGCTTGAACCTCTAGGAAAGAGAGTACTGTATTTTGACACAGACAGTTGTATGTACATTCATGACCCTGATGGCTATAATGTTCCTATTATCTCCAGTCGATTGGGAAAATGGACAGATGAGGTACCAAAGGGTCGTATTGTGAGATATGTCGCTTTAGGTCCAAAGAACTATGGCTATGAATACATTGAAAACGGTGAACTCCATCAAAAATGCAAAGTGAAAGGCATTACGTTAGACTACAATGCCACTCAACAAGTGAATTTCAATACGATGGTGGATTGTGTGAAAGACAGACATCATTATTCGACCGTAGTTGAATATGCTTCTCGGATTAAACGTCATAAGGACAGAACCGTGACCAGTGAGAAACAAGTCAAAACATTTCGTTCGGTATATACCAAACGTATTGTGGTCGAGAATCATATGACTGTGCCTTATGGTTATCTACATGACTGACCTTGACCTTTTAGGTAATGACTAGAACAAGTCATCTAAAATTCATTATTCATAAAGACATGGATTGGATACCCTTACTACCGATAGAGCTGAGACTTAAAATTTATCGTTATGTCATATGGGCTAACGCTAAAACATGGAAGATGGAGTTAGTGCACACATGGGCTACTCATAATGCTATACATAGCTTACAACATACAAATCATCGACGGATAGAGAGACTGTTGAAGGATGTAGGTGATCGCCAGGACTTGTCATTCAACCAAAAATTACCGATTCTACGAAAACTGAATGTGGTACAACAAAGCTTAGATCGTATGTTATCTACGACATGGGATTTTTTAATCCACGATGCTAATTTGAGCGACGTATCTGCCTTAGCTAACAATTTTCGTTCTACCCCCAATGTGATATGGTTCAGTATGGCTGAAGAGGACAATGGGAGATCTCACCCCGGATGGCGTCCGTATTCACAGTTTAAAATACGTGGTATCATGGTATTTAAGAGACAGGTACCGTTCACTCATGTTATTCATATTCTACAGTATCGTGCCGTGTTCTATAAATTAAGGCATCGCTTAAGAGAAGTCAAAGACGAGATTGAAGCCGTTCATGCGAATCGACCTAGAATAGTGATTTGTTCAGGAAATATTCAATTATGGTTAAACCATCTAGACGATTTATAAGTTTATATTACATTTTGGATTTTGAGCTGTATACGGATACGTTATACAGTATTGTACAAGATGACCTTGTCAAGGTCAAGGACATTCGCGCGTGGATTCTGAACCCTCACACGTTTGAACTATTTAGACAGATGATTCGTGATGCTATGATCAGTGCACACTTAGACTTGAAAGCTATCCATCGAGACGATTGGAATACTTATGTATGTAACGATAGAGTGATTCACACGATTCAAGAATGGAACAGTTTGATATTATGAACCATAGCCTGTTGAGAAAAGCATTGGTATTTGCTTATCGTATGAAGATACCTGAAGGTCATCATTCTCTGGAATGGATTCGACAACAGTTGAGTACACCAGACATGTTTGAAGAAATGAAACATGGACTTCATGTGATGAATTCATTTTATAAACAATCAGTACCCATGGACTTGAGTGAAACGGATTGGTTCAAACAGGTGGTGAACAATGACTCTGTGTTAACATTTCTGAGTCAATCTGGACATTCAGAATGTGTGTTTGAATTTTCTGACAAACTGTTGTTACCCTTACATGACATGTGTTGTTCTTGTTGTGATTATTCTTGTACTCATACATAAACTTGTAAAGAACTCAATCATGTTTTATCTGGTTATACAAATAAATAAAATGCTTTTCTTCCAATAGTGTTAGTTGTGATTTTCACGTCATGGAGTCCAGTTTACTTTTTAAGCATCCTTGCAATATGTTTATCGCAGGTCCTAGTGGCTCTGGTAAAACACAATTTGTAAAAAAGGTGTTGGAATACAAATCAGATTTGTTTCAAGTAGTACCAGAGCGTATTGTATGGTGTTACAAAGAATGGCAAGTAGCCTATGCACAATTACAAGAACAAGAACCTAGTATTCGGTTCATACAGGGGATACCTGACGAGGATGAAGAGATAGTAGAGGATACATCCATTCCTCATTTAATTATATTTGATGACATGCTTGGTGATAAAGATGAAGAGAAAATCAAATTATGGTTTACACGAAAAGGTCACCATCGTAATGCTAGTGTGATCTACATTACACAAAACATGTTTCAACAATCGAAAGCCAGTCGTACCCTGAGTTTAAATGCACATTACATGATCTTATTTCAAAACACAAGAGATAAAGGACAAATCAAAGTGTTGGCGAATCAAATTCAATTGCCACACTTGTTACCCGCTTATCAAGATGCTATCTCTACACCTCATGGGTATTTAGTGATTGACTTTCACCCTCAAACACCAGACAGTTATCGGTTAAGAACAGATATTTTTCATCACTGGATCACTGGAGAAAAACGTGGGCCAGTTGTGTATATATAAACATCGTTTACTCATATAAGATCATTCAGTCATCATGTCAGCCACAGCCATAGCTCAATCGTTAGAACATTTGGGTCAGGAACGAGACCCTACTGTACGGGAGCAAATGCTACGGTCTGGATTAAAAGAAATGCTCAAGTGGTTCACCTTAGCAGCAAAGGTGATTTTAAAAAAGAAAATTGTGCTACCTAAACAAACACAAAACTTTATGCAAAAACATCAGCATGAATTAGAGCAGCTGGGAGATGATCAAGTGGACATGGATACTAAACGTCAACTCATATTGAAACCAGGAGGAGGTGGATTTCTTGGTGGAGTCATGATACGAAGTTTACTCCGATGGAATGGTCAAAAGACGATTCGTAAATTTGTAAAATCTCCAGCTAAAAGAAAAGCGCCTGCTAGAAAACCTAGAAAATCTCCAGCTAAAAGAAAATCGCCTGCTAGAAAACCTAGAAAAGCACCAGCTAAAAAAGCTAGAAAATCGCCTGCCAAGATCAATGAACGTTTTATTACTCTCCGTCGTCGAAAGCAAACCACTTCAACACCCTCTATGGCTGTAACTCCAATCAGTAAGTTACAATGGTCTCCTATCAGTCCTGTGAGTAGTTTGAACTTTAGCTCATCTAGAAATTCATCTAAAAGCTCATCTAGAAATTCATCTAAAAACTTAAGAAATTCTTCTAGAAGTGGATCAAACAGTTTATCTAAAAGTTCATCTAGAAGTTTATCAAGAAGTGGATCAAACAGTTCATCTAGAAGTTCAAGAAGTTTATCAAGAAGTGGACCAAGCAGTTTGAGTTATTCAAGCAGTGGGCCAAGCAGTTCATCTAGAAGTGGACCAAGTAGTTTGAGTTATTCAAGAAGTTATTCAAGCAGTGGGCCAAGCAGTTTGAGTTCTTCAAGAAGTTATTCAAGCAGTGGGCCAAGCAGTTCATCTAGAAGTGGACCAAGCAGCTTCAGTTCGCCAAGTAGTTATTCAACCAGTGGGTCAAGTAGTTTATCTAGGAGTTCATCCAGCAGATCATCTAGTAGATCATCTCCCAGTTCAAGAAGTTCACCAGACACTCCATTGTGCCGTTTTTCACCCCTATCCTTATCTACCTTATCAAGACAGGCTGTCTTGAAACCCCTTTTGAGACATCGTATTCACCTGATGAGACAGGGCCCTATGAATCCAGCTTCAAGACAAGCCTTTGATGCTTTAGTATAAAAGCTGTGAAGAAGTAAAAACAGGTATTATTTGACATAATGGCACCAAAGCGACCACTCCTGCATAAATACGGACATCTGGTTTTGGGTTTAACTCAAGCCCCAGATGGGTTAAGAAGAAAGATGATACATGGAGCATCTAAAGAAATGATTCAATGTGTGTCAGAATGCTGTCAGAATGTTTTAAAAGGCAATGTTGCCTTATCCCCCTCTCAAAAGCAAAGGTTGAAGTCCAAGCGTCAACATCTCCGCACTTTAGCAGATAAAAGAGTATCCATTAAAAAAAAGAAACGTGTGTTGAATCAAAAAGGAGGATTATTTCCATTACTGGCTCTTGCTCCAATCATTGCTAAAGCTGTTGCTGCAGGAGCACTCAGTGGAGGTGTTGCCACACTGGTGAAAAAGCTATGAAGAAAATGGCTATTGTCCCGTTCAAAATGCTAGAAGAGATGAATCGATGGAAAACAGAACAACGACCACGTTTACCTCCTCCCCCGCAAGTCAGTCAAACATCCGATTTACAGAAACAAATGGGAGACGTATTACAAAATGAATCGTTGTCTGAATCAGAAAAAGCACAACACTATGGGCAAGTCTTGCAAAAGTTTCAACTGTCTCATCAAAAAGCACGTGAACCGGCTACTCTGGCTGCACCGGTTGCACCGGCTGCACCGGTTGTTCCAGCCGCTCAAGGTGCACAAGCGGCTCCTGCTACATTGACGGATCGGATTCTTGAAAGTGTTCCTACTACCATGCGTCGAAAAACTCAGCTTTTATTACACTTTCTACAAAATCATCCCCACATGTCATGGAATGATCATGGGATGTTGGAATATCATGGAAAACCAATACAAGGATCCAACATTATTGATTTGGTCAATGATGTCATACGTCATAGAAAAGGGTCGGAGCCTAGAGGATGGGAACAGTTTTCTAGTGGACTAAGAGATGTCAATGTACCACAAGAAGTGATAGGAAATAAACGGAGATGGTCATGGATGCAAAAAGCAAACGGATGAAAGATGAACCTATAAGTAAACCTGTCAAACAGATGAAAGCAGAACCTAAGTGGGAAGCCTACTAGACAACATGAACAAAAAGGTAGACAGTCTGTTACATCAGATTTATTATGATCCCCATCATCCGGCTGGTTTTGGTGGGGTAGAACGTCTTACTACAGCAGCTCGAACTCAACTGAAATCCATTACGCCAAGTCAAGTGCGATCCTGGTTGAAGGGACAAAAGACCTATACCCTGCACAAACCTATCCGTAGGGTATTCTC
The DNA here is from genome assembly GCA_964023205.1 of Lutraria lutraria. Lineage (NCBI taxonomy): Eukaryota > Metazoa > Mollusca > Bivalvia > Venerida > Mactridae > Lutraria > Lutraria lutraria. The sequence goes on along the minus strand of OZ026846.1, from coordinate 10,672,196 downwards.
GAGACGGAAAACGATTGTGGGTGGTATTGATCATCAATGGCAAGCTGATTTGGCAGACATGCAATCCTTGGCTCAGTACAACACCCCTTATCGATATTTGTTGTGTGTCATTGACGTGTTTTCAAAATATGCTTGGGTCGTTCCCCTCAAGGATAAAACGGGGCTCACATTGGTGGAAGCGTTTCGCTCTATTCTTAAAACGAGACAACCTAAAGCGTTGCAAACCGATAAAGGAACAGAATTCAAGAATCAAAGGTTTCAACAGTTTTTAGACAAAGTAGGGATTCATTATTTTACGACTGAAAACCCAGAAACTAAGGCTAGTATAGTGGAACGTTTTCAACGAACCTTAAAATCACGCATGTGGAAATACTTTACGCATCATAAAACACGAAGGTATATTCAGGTATTGTCTGATCTCGTGCATGCCTATAATCATCGTGTTCATCGTAGTATACACATGGCACCCGTATCCGTAAATGAGAATAACGAATCTCAAGTGGCCTTGACCTTGTATGGAAAATCAAGAAAGAAAGCGTCGACGACCCTTCATGTGGGAGATATTGTTCGTATCAATAAAACAAAACGTACATTTGATAAAGGTTATCTACCTAACTGGACCACTGAACTGTTTAAAGTGATCCAAGTCAAAAAGACCTCTCCTGCTACTGTGAAATTGACTGATTTAGACGGAGAACCCATTTTGGGTTCGTTTTATTTCTCTGAAGTACAGGTTATAAAAGATGATGCTATCTATGAAATTGAATCAGTGCTCGCCCATCGCCAGAGTAAGGTAGACGGAAGACGAGAAATTAAAGTACATTGGAAAGGTTATCCTTCGAAATTTGACAGTTGGATTCCCGAATCCCATCTCGTTTGAAGTTTGTTAATAAATACATCATGTCTCAAACCGATACGGCCAGTGTGGTAGTGACTGCCTCAGAGCAAGCCAAATTGTGTGAACCCAAAAATAAGGTCACTTTTTTTGCACAAATTGTAGTGGTATTTATTATTATTACCGTATCGCTATTTAATTTGTGTTTTCAACGACCCGATCGAGAATTGTGGCTTCTGCTTTTAAGTAGTTCTCTAGGTTATATTCTACCGAATCCCTCCTTGAAATTCAATAAACCTAAATCAACATGAGTTCGTTTTACATAACACTCATGAGTGATAGCTCTATGGATTTATTCCAAGACAATACGCAATGTTGTTTTCGTACCAAACTGGCAAAACCCATCCATCTCAATAAACAAGATTGGGAAATTGCCTTAGTGGAAATGATTGTTCCTAGTCAGGTCATTAATGTCACTGAAGAAGAGCGACATTTCTACATTGTCACACATGATCCTGTCCTGGGTAAGGCCTTAGAAAACTTTGAGACCTATTGTACTCTCCCCAATAAAGAAGAAAAAGGTGTACGACTTTGTATTCCTATAGGAACTTATGTCACACCCCAACATTTGATCGAGACGATTGACTTTACCGTGAAAGATCAATTAGGTAAAATATTTAGACAGAAAGGCCTTCGATTTACCATGGGTTTTTCAGGACAAAGTAAACGCGCAAAACTGGACAGTTCGGATCAACTAGGCATTCAGTTTCATCCTCACATGTTTATTAAACTGGGTGGAGCCCCTGATAGTTCTTCGACCATCTTTTTTAAAGACACTCCAGATCCGTTTCCTCATGGCGTAGATATTAACATGGGTCATAATCATTTGTTTGTTTATTCCGACCTTGCGTCTTATACCTATTTGGGAAACATAGAAGCCCCCATCTTACGTGTAGCTCCATTTGATCCGAGAACGAAAGCAGGAACTAACCCTCATATTCATTTCGAGTTCTTGAATTTACACTATGTACCACTGGCTAAAGCCGACTTTGACACCATCACTATCCATATAAGGGGTGACACTGGCCAGTCTATTCAGTTTATTCATGGGAAGTCTATGGTGAAACTACACCTACGCCAAAGACAATGATACCTACTTACCAAGGTCAACCTCGACAATATGGACACGGACTTGGATCCATGTTTAAGAAAGCCATGAAAAGAATTATACCTTTACTGAATCCATTTGTGAAATCTGGAGTTCGCACCTTGAAAAAAGAAGGACTCCAGCAAGGAAAAGCCGCTATCAAAGATATCTTGACAGGATCAAACGCTAAACAAGTAATACGAAAACGTGGAGCCTCTGTATTAAAAGATGTGGGTGAATCCTTGCTACATGCCGTGGCCAGCCCTAAAAGACGTATAAAGAGCAAACCAGTCAAGAAAAGACCTCATTCGAAACTTCATCATCGCCGAGTTAAGCAGGCCAGACCTCTTGATATTTTCGATTAATCATGATGCAACACGGTTCCTGTGAATGTAGTAAGACAGAGTTGGATGTGTCTGTTGTGCCACCTACCATGACAGCCATGCAAGAAGGTCAATGGACTGAGCATTATCCCATTTCTGCTCTGGACAATAATGCTCCGATTGAATTTGTGATTCCTGCACAGACAGAAAAATGGACAGATCTGAATCAATCTTACCTGTACCTAAAACTAAAAATTATACAGGCAGATGGTACAGACCTAGCGGCCGACAGTGAAATTGCTACCGTCAACAATTTCTTTCACAGTATGTTCTCAAGCATTGATGTGTACCTGAATAATAAACTGATCACCAGCAATGCGGACACGTATGCCTATCGGGCATACATAGAAAATTTACTCTCCTTCACCTCAAGCTGTAAAGACACTCAACTTCAGGCGCTAGAGTTATGGGGTGAAGACACCCCTGGTCATATGAACACCCACGCACATGACGGGGGTAACCTGGGCTATATTGAGAGACGTGATCGTGTCCTTCAAAGTCGTGTGGTGGAACTATGTGGACGACTTCATTTGGATCTGATGATGCAAGATAAATATTTACCCAATGGTATGGAAATACGCTTAAGACTAAACAAAGCGTCACCTCAATTCTGTCTCATGGGTGCCGCACCGGCTAAAATCAAGTTTCTAGAAGCAGGATTTAATGTAAGAACAGTAGATTTACTGCCAGTGGTAGCCAATCAACTCAATCAACAGATTGCTCAACATAACATGAAAATCCCCATCCGACGAACTGAAGTAAAAACATTTACGATTCCTAACGGTCAACGATCCAAGATTGAAGATCATTTATTTCAAGGTCAATTGCCAAAACGTCTTATCATCGGTATGGTAAGAAATGGAGACATGAATGGAGACATGGCTACCAACCCCTTTGATTTCCGTCATTTTACACTGAATCATCTAGAAGTCAGCATTGACGGAAAAAGTATTCATAACAAAGCGTTTCAACCCAATTTTGAAACGGGAGAAGTTCTAAGATCCTACATGTCACTCTATCAAGCGACAGGAGCTCTTGGTCTCAATCGTTCATTTGGATTGAGCATGAATGATTATCGGAACGGATACACACTCTGGGGGTTGGACTTGACAGCAGATCAAGGTTGCGAGGAAGGTCAACTCCATCCTATAAAAACGGGCAATCTGAGATTGGAATTTCACTTTGGAACAGCACTTGCACAAGCCATCAACGTGATTGTATTTGCGGAATACGACAATCAAATTGAAATCAATCAATTCAGAGAAGTGCTTCTAGATTATTAAGATGGAAGACATGGATATTGAACACCTGGAAAAAGGACAAGATTACGAAATGAAGTTATTGGCGTATCCTTGTTGTACAAGTTCAAAGACGGACTTTTTACAAGAGTGCTTGAATCATCACGTCACAGAAGCACTCCAATCTTTAATTTATAATCAAGTGCATAAAGACTGTTATGGTTGTCGAGTGAATCATCCTAGTCAAGTACAACATGTACTCTGCTTATACACGAATACGGAAGAGTGGACAGAACTTTACATTCAAAAAGCGATTCAACGTTTGGACGTGTTCAAGGTCATGGAAAAGTGGTATCCTGAATTAGTGACCTTGACCGATAGTGAAAAAGGAGACGCGTGTCGATTATGGATTCAATTTAAAGAAGAACTCACTCAGAATCAGTTCATAGATCAATGGATCAGTGTTTGGGCTGAACGTGTCAACAGAAATTGGCATTATGGAGACGAATGAACTACAATACCTATTAGATCATTCACCGTTATTAAAACCACTACATGCTCGTGTTTGTGCCAAAGATCAATTACCTTCAGAGAAACCGCATGACGTGAAAGCCTATATTGTGAATACCCATAACGGGAATCAACGTGGAGAACACTGGGTGGCTCTTTATTTAAAAGACAATAAAGCAGTGTACTTTGATTCCTACGGATTACCTCCTTTCGAAGAGATTCTAACCTTTGTGAAAAAACATGCCAACAAAACTTATCTGTGGAATGCCATGAGAATACAAGGCGATATGTTACCGGTGTGTGGTGTGTATTGTCTATTCGCTTTGGATTTTATCTCATGTGAATGTGACTTGAACCAGATACTGTTAACCCGATTCAAACCGGACATGTATGGAAAAAATGACACTTATGTGACGCATTGGTTTCAACAATATTATGGTACTTATTACATGCATGCTCAATATGTGAACAAGTGTGGACAAAAGTGTTGTGCTCAACGTAACTCTAGACCAGAAGGTCACAACCGTTTGTATCATAGTATCACACATAGAAATACAACTCTTTATGGTGATCATTAAACAATGTTACTGTTTCATGTTGTTACTGTTTTCTTGTTACAAAAATAAAAGTTTAGAAAAACTGAAACTAGGTGTCTGTTATCTTTTTTCTAAGTTCATAAAAATCAAGCACATGTCTGTGCGGTACATTGGCGCGTGACGCCATCCAACCCTAGGGTGACGTCATCCAAGCGATATGACGTCATCCAACCACGAGAGTGGGCGGCGCTTCAACAGAAAAATACTCCGTCTTACAATACAATGCCTCATTTCATTCTGAGAACTCAAACACTCAAGATGGAGGCTTTATTCAATGAACTCAAAACAGCAAAACAACTGACTGAAAAACAGAGCAGGGTATGGCGTTCAATCAGTCGCTTAGCGGCTAGCATTGTTAGAAAAAGGGAACGTGATCTTCAATTCATTGGTGAGACTTTGAATACCATTGAAACCAATCGATTTCATCATAGAGAAGAATTATCTCAATTTCGAGATCAAGTCAGAGAAAGGCAGCGAGATGCTCGGGAACGAACGGTGAATAGACAACGGGAACAACAACAAGAAGAAGAGCATTGGCGTATCATCACTACCGCTCAAGTTGAGTACACGGAACAACCACCAGTACCAGAACAGGAATGGTCCTGTGGGGATTCAACATGCAGGCTCTGCTATCCCCCACCAGACTGCCAATGCGAACTATGTACCCAACCAGATCAGTCAGCAAACACGGTTTAAAAAACCACCAACGGTCCTTTTCAGGACCACCAACGGCCCTTTTCAGGGCCACCATGTCTTTTCGAAAGAAAATTCTCTCATTGTCTCAAATGAATATTTAGTCTATACACACACAAAATAATGGTACCAGAACATTCCGAAAATTCAATTCATACTATTTTGGGGTACAACATTGATTTCCAATTTGTCCCAATTTGTCACAATTTTGTTTACTTCTGGTACCGACCCCCTCTATATTCTATATGACCATGGTACCAGGGTACCGCCTATTACTACTATCATATAAATTAAGAATATTTCAATCATCGTATTTCATAATAATTTTTCATTTATCATGATTCAATTATCATATTTGAACAATTATCAAATTACAATTACATGTTACATGTATCATAATTCAACAAATATCAAATTACAATTATCATTATTTCAATCATCATATTCCAATTATGATATTTCATTTATGATATTTCATTTATGATATTTCAATTATCATATTTCATTTATGATATTTCAATTATCATATTTCAATTATCATATTTCATTTATGATATTTCAATTATCATATTTCAATTATCATATTTCATTTATGATATTTCAATTATGATATTTCATTTATGATACAGTCTGAATTTTGTTTGAATGCGAAAGAAGTCATTTCCCTTCTTTATGTACAAGGGAATAGCTCTTTATCGCTTTTGACCCTCGATATTGGTCTCCGAGTTATTATTTCATGTTAAAATCGACCTTGATTTGGTTATAACCTCAAATTACCCTTATCCACAGTAATAAGTATAGGAAGGCAAGCACCCCCCCCCCAAAAAAACAACAACAATTTAACCTTGTACCGCTCTCCTTTTCCCAAACATCAAAGGATCATACACGGGTGGTATGTACGTGTATGGGGAAAGCCGTAAAGGTGGCATTGGTGAAGGTGAACCGTTTGGATGTGCGCCAACAGGTTTCATTTTTTCAGATCTGTTTCTTGCAAAATGC